>OZ026809.1:11528433-12088649 GCA_964023185.1 Macaria liturata | reverse complement strand
TGTGAGGCAATGCGAGCATGACAACTAGATGCTTCAGGTTCGGTTCCCGCATGACACAAGTTATTATGCATTTTCAATTTGTAATTTCGTGCTGCGTTTGGTAGTTTCTATGTAAGTATGTATTGGGATCACATATCACGAAAATCAAAAGTTATCTATAAAATTGTAAAAATATCCGCTGGAGGTGTCGTGGAGTCAGATCTACCGTGCATAATTAAAATGGGAACCTATTACTAAGCCTCCTCTGTCTGTCTGTCTCCTCACTACGCTGTATCTCATAAACTGTGATAGCTAGAAAGCTGAAATTTTCACAAATGATGTATTTCCGTTGCCGCTATAACAAATATTGAAAATAAAAAAAATAAAAAAATTAAATACATAATAAACGTGTTTTTTTTCGTATTTTTTTGCTCAATATTAAACATTATGCATGTTCTTGTCACGTCATGTTCTTTTTTAGTGCAGAAAAATAATAATATAGTAATTCTATTGCAACACTTTTCGGACCAGGTAAAGTCCAATCCATTGCTACGTCACAGCTGTCCCTAGGAAGATGCTTGGCATAAAAATAAGTCTATGTACAATGTATGTATGTATATACAGTGTGAAGTTTGGGCTGAAATCCCATCACGAGCAAGGTAAGGTTATCAAATTATTTATTTGAGTAAAAGACTTTTTAACGAAAGACCCCTAGGGCGGTTTGAAAACTATCGACACCTGGATTGGCCACCCACTCTCTAGTAATTATAGTTATTCGATTCAGCAAAATTCGCAAAGAAGCTTTGAAGGCGCAGTACTGGTTAGAACAAGCTTTCAGCAGTCGCGTGCCAAGCTCGCGTCGTGCTGCGCCATAGCACGGCCGTGGTGAATTGAATTGAACATTCGGATCACAGAAACAGCGATCGCATATTATTATGAGTTGTTGTGTAGAAGGGAATGAAAAGTACTCAGGCACAACCAGTGGTGCCTCGGGGAAGTCATGGAATTAGGAAGTATTAACGCAATGACTCGCAAAACATGCTTTGTAAAAGCAATTATGCATGTAAACTACAACAATCACATTCATTTTTCATCTTTGATAATAAAACATTTATTGTTCATCTTTTGAATTAAAGAAACTTAGTGTGATGCAAAATTTATTCACTATCGATTAAAATCAAATTAGTGTAAGTTTTTTGTCGCTAAATAACTAACGCTGTGACTGACATTCGATATTCTCCATTCAAATTTCAAAAGAGTGTATTTAGCCAAAACATCAAATTTCCAATCGCGACGACGCGACGAATATACGACAACAGCTTTCAATTTATTTCCAAGTTTGTACGTAAGTACATGTAATTAACAAGGTCCACATGAAATCATCGGTACGAATATATTACTCTTTTTTTATCTGTTATCGTCAAATTGATCATCACAATAAATCTAACAAAACACAAAAAATCAAAAAATATACGAACAATTCTGGTCAAAAACATGCCCACAAATATTTGACAATTCATTTCAATAATTAATTGCAATTCACTAGCATTTAAAGCTTTGGAACACTCTACCAGAAGCTGTGAAGAAGCTTTCCCACAAACTACAATCCAGGTTCTCCAGGGGTCTTCAAATCTAGAGTTATCTTCTAGGTACGCGTGTTACATCCTCGGCTGCAGCAATGCTTAACATCAGGCAGGTTGTAGTCAAACGTTACTATCCCACGTAAAAAAATGTCGTTTCTGTAATTTATTTCTGCAATGCAATTCACCCGCCCCGTGCTAAGGTCACCGGTCTGCAGGTGCATCCCGTGCTAAATTTAGAATATGCCACAATATGTCTTGTAAACCAACTTTTTCGTGTGATAAGTTGCTAGGCCTAGTTTTAGCCATTTTAGAATAAGTCGTGTAAAAAAATATATGAGTAGGTATTTCAGCAGAAGCGCCCGTAACTGTATTATGTATTCTGAGCCGTAACTCAGCTAGTGGAGGCAATACATAATTTACTTATCTTTCGTAAATAATATTATAATTCGCCTGATAGTAAGCAATCATAACAGTCTAGGATAGAACGTGCTTAGTGCTTACCCAGTAAGAACCGATTCACTCTCACTTTGAAGATCGATTGATTAATATTTTAAAATTAACTATTGAAAGTATATTTGTCTTTGGTATTGTATGTAATTGGGGTCTGTGTTTTTTTATTTCTAATTCTATTTATTTCTTTTTATTTCTATTAAGTATATTTCAATAGTACATAATATATTGTATATTGCGCAGTTAAGACAGAAACTGGCGTCATTCCAAATACATAGTAACACTACTTATTAGGTACATTAATAACTAGTGCGTGCTCGCGGCTTCGCTCGCATTAAGAAGTAAAACTTGCATCCCCTATTTCACCCCTTTAAAAGTGACATTTTCAAAAATCCTTTCTTAGCGGGTGCCTACGTCATAAAATCTACCTCCAAATTTCAGCCCAATCCGTCCAGTGGTTTGGGCTGTGCGTTGATAGATCACTATATCAATCAGTCAGTCAGGCAGTCAGTCACCTTTGAGTTTTTTATATATATAGATAATTTAAAACAACAAATCGTAGGTCTGTTTCATTAAACGTATTCTACAAGATTTAGGCTAAAATAACACTCCTATTTTAAAGCTTTGGTACCTAATATAAGCGATAAGCGAGTGAGGCTCAGTGTCTGCTTTTCATCCAGACACACCCTGGTTCGAATCCGGCCCTACACCAATGACTTGTATTTTCAAGTTATGTGTGGATTTGCACTCGCTTAGTTTAAAACATCGTGAGGAAACCGACATGTTTGAGGACCACAGGATCCGAGGACATGTGTCTTCCGTGGAAGTACCTGAGCGCCCACCACGATGTATCTGCACAAGAGAACTCCCCTAACGAATTAATTCTGCGGGGGAGTCACGACCCCCAGGCATGAGGAAATACAATATAACTATTATGTATAAAATATTCCAAAATATTCCCGCGCAAATTCAAGTTCCGAATTCGAATTTCAAGATGAAATATGGCGGTTTCCGGAAAAGATGCATCAACAACATTTCCGAATGTTTTTTAATTGCGAACGGATATTTGAGACTTTTTACGTTTTAATGTTATCAATTTATGGATATTTTTATGAGTCAAGCTGTAGATAGAGGGTCAAAAATCTGTACACGCTATCTCTGTACAAGAAGAAAATAAATTATTTGGGTATACTTTCAATCGATAACAAAAAAACACGATTCAGTTGTTTTTAAATTTTTTGACTGTTATCTGTTTATTTAAACGCCCATGACGCAAAAACGGCTGAACGGTTTTCAAGACTTTTTGTATATATATTTAGGTTCAAATAGGTTGTATACGTTCCTGGAAGTGACATTGGCTACTTTTTATTCCGAAATAATGCGAGCGAAGCTGCGGGCGTCCACTGGTACACAGATGCGTTAGAATTAGTAGATTCACGGCCGTTGCCTTAGTTGTTTTGTAAATTCACAACCTCCTCCTTGCTTCGTATTCCTCATTACTGAGAGTCGTGTCGTGACCTCCTCCTGGGATCGAACTTGGATACACAATATGATGCAAATTCACAACTTTTATTTACAATAATAAATCATAAAAACAAGGGAAGAAAAACTAAACATACTACTTCTAACTACTACAAAAAAGGGGCACTTAGAAAATCTTTAGAAAAGCCTAAAGATAGTCTAAGTGCTCCAGCCCACTACCAGAGGGCAGCGTGCCCAGCATACTGGCCGCATTACCACGCTGGATGGCAATGCTGATACGTTGAGTGCTGCTGTAGCACACTGTAGTTTTCTTGCAATCGTGTTTGAAGGATGCCAATCACGTAAAAAAAATTAAAAAAATACATTCAAGCCAGGTCTTTGTCAGGTTTGTGGTCCTCAAAATATCGGTTACCTCACGATGTTTTCCTTCACCGCTAAGCGAGTGCTAATCGAAAAACAAGTCATTGGTGTAGGGACGGGATTCGACTCTCCAGCCCAGCCACACTAGCTTCACAAAAGCTACATACAAGTTTATAATATTAACCTTTTAAAGCCTGCAGCATCTTACATTCACTGTACAGTTTTCTTGCAATCGCGTTTGAAGGTTGTCAATCAAACCGAACCGATACAAGTGATAGGCGCCGTGTCAAGGCTTCACGTGATTGCGGGCACGTTGCTTAGTTCTCACTTATACCGTGCTTGAATTTAAGTTGAAATAGAAAAACATTTATTGAGACAAACTACAAAACATAAACACACACATATACACAATAAATAAATAAATAAGTCTGCCCCAACTCAGCATAATGCTGATTACTGGAAGCAATCAGCGCTGGTCTTCCGTTGGGCCTGGCTGTGACGTTACTGTGAAGTACATACTAAAGATTTTCAAAGTGCCCCTTTTTATGTTGTAGTTAGAAGTAGTATGTTTAGTTTTTCTTCCCTTGTTTTTATATTTTATTATTGTAAATACAATTTATTTAGTTTTTGGGCAGAAACGAGTTACAACCGGTGACCCCCGCTCTGGATCGTTTCTGTCTGGTGCAACGGCTAGCTATTTGCAATCCAGCGCGGAAACGCTGCGAGCTTGATGGGCACATTTGCACCGGGAACGATTATTTAGTTAATTTGACATTTAGTTTTATTTGACATATAAATTGTATAATGATAATGAATCATAATTTATTTAGTACATATTATATTACTAGTGGATACCTGTACCGACTGTTTGTCTAGTACGGCAGTCGTTAAGCCATGTCAGAGGCCCATAGAGCGGCATGATAAACTCTTGACACCAGAGTTGGCCACTTTCATACGCTAAGAAGAAGAACTGGATACCTGCGACCTCGCTCGCATTATTTTAGGATAAAAAGTAGCCTATACTTACTTCAGTACTTATTATTTACTAGTGGACAACGGCGCGGGCGGCTTCGCTCGCATTATTTCGGGACAAAAAGTAGCCTATACTTACTTCAGTACTTATTATTTACTAGTGGACAACGGCGCGGGCGGCTTCGCTCGCATTATTTCGGGACAAAAAGTAGCCTATACTTACTTCAGTACTTATTATTTACTAGTGGACAACGGCGCGGGCGGCTTCGCTCGCATTATTTCGGGACAAAAAGTAGCCTATACTTACTTCAGTACTTATTATTTACTAGTGGACAACGGCGCGGGCGGCTTCGCTCGCATTATTTCGGGACAAAAAGTAGCCTATACTTACTTCAGTACTTATTATTTACTAGTGGACAACGTCGCGGGCGGCTTCGCTCGCATTATTTCGGGACAAAAAGTAGCCTATACTTACTTCAGTCCTTATTATTTACTAGTGGACAACGGCGCGGGCGGCTTCACTCGCATTATTTCGGGACAAAAAGTAGCCTATACTTACTTCAGTACTTATTATTTACTAGTGGACAACGGCGCGGGCGGCTTCGCTCGCATTATTTCGGGACAAAAAGTAGCCTATACTTACTTCAGTACTTATTATTTACTAGTGGACAACGGCGCGGGCGGCTTCGCTCGCATTATTTCGGGACAAAAAGTAGCCTATACTTACTTCAGTACTTATTATTTACTAGTGGACAACGGCGCGGGCGGCTTCGCTCGCATTATTTCGGGACAAAAAGTAGCCTATACTTACTTCAGTACTTATTATTTACTAGTGGACAACGGCGCGGGCGGCTTCGCTCGCATTATTTCGGGACAAAAAGTAGCCTATACTTACTTCAGTACTTATTATTTACTATTAGACAACGGCGCGGGCGGCTTCGCTCGCATTATTTCGGGACAAAAAGTAGCATATACTTTTACTTCAGTACTTATTATTTACTAGTGGACAACGGCGCGGGCGGCTTCGCTCGCATTATTTCGGGACAAAAAGTAGCCTATACTTACTTCAGTACTTATTATTTACTAGTGGACAACGGCGCGGGCGGCTTCGCTCGCATTATTTCGGGACAAAAAGTAGCCTATACTTACTTCAGTACTTATTATTTACTAGTGGACGCCGGCGCGGGCGGCTTCGCTCGCATTATTTCGGGACAAAAAGTAGCCTATACTTACTTCAGTACTTATTATTTACTAGTGGACGCCGGCGCGGGCGGCTTCTTTTTTTTTTTATTATTATTTCGGGATAAAAAGTAGCCTATGACACTTACGGGACCTCATACTACCTACATAACCAAAAATCACCATGATCCGTTCAGCCGTTCTAAAAACTAAAAAAACATTTTCTGGGACCGTTTCGGAAACTATCCCCTTCGAATAAAATAAGCTTTTTTTGAAATCGGTTCATAAAAAACGGAGTAATCGCGTAACATACTCACAAAAAAAAACCGAAGACTTGATAACCTCCTTTTTTTGGGAATCGGTTAAAAACTGGTGAATCTGTTGTTGTTTTGATTCAGACATCCACTACACTGAAGGCATTCCTGTATCTATGTCCGCCATCTAGTACCCACAATACAACCATAAAATTCTGAGTAAATCTTGTATTTTTTGCAAAGTAACGAAAAAAAAACTGTATTTTCTCCAACACTTTGACCCAAACAAGATATGAATACGGGTGAAAGTACAAAACTACTGTTAAAGAAATCCAAAATTATCTAGATATGAATCTTACTGTCATTCTTGGTCACCGTTGTCATTCTACCAAGAATTTTAAAGCTTAACGGTGAAAAACAACATACCTATAATAAACTTAAACTGCCAAAAAATAACAAAATAATAAACTTTTTTGCAAAAGAATATCAGCGCTGGTGGCCCTGTGCCGTCAGCATTAGGCTGAGTTGCGGCTGTATTGGGTGGCATCACAATCTTAACATTTGTAAGTTTAGTAAGTAAATAGGATAAAGTTTTGTGTGTTTCTCAATAATATTTTCTTTCTTTCTTCTAACTTATTGGAAAATGAGCGAAAATAATCACAACCGACCGGATTCGAATCTGCGTATTTCTGCTACCGTCACTGCCAGGCGCGAAAACCAAACTCATTTCCAAACACTTCAGACTAAGCGGCTCATATAATAAACTTGTCAATCATTCCGTAGAAAATCCTGAACGCCCCATCATGATAATCAGCGCATTGGAACCCGCTGCTGGGCATAAACCTCCTCCCTTTTACGCCAACAATCCCTATCTTGCGCTGTTCTTATCCAGATGTTTCTTTCAATTTATTTTACATCTTGAACGCCTACCACGATGTATCTAGGAAGAAACTCCCTTAACATTTTTTTTTCTACTGAAGAGTCATGACCCTCAGTCATGAGGAAATACGACTCACGGAGCCTCCTCTTGAGATCGTTCATGGTAGAACCTGGACATATTTGACGTACCAATATAAAATGCCATTATTCAGTTACACATCCAAGAACGCACCACGTCGCCAGTTGCATACTTTTGGTCATTTTATAGAATGGCAAAGTCTGTTATTGAGTTTTCTGTTATCCCTAGAGCCTATGATATGGGTTAACAACTGCCGTGCTAGACAAACAGCCGGGACCTACAATTTAACGTGCCATAGTCGACCCACGGAAGCGCCCAAAATGGAATACCACTTTTTGGTCACTTATCCAAGGATTGACTTATAGTGAAGGTAAAAAAACCTTACTAGCTAAGTTACGGGCGTTTCAGAGCTTCCAAAGATGTACATGGAAAGATTTGTTCTCTCCCCATTCTCAACAAATCTCCCTTCATAATGTGTAACGATCAATCACTGTCTGATTCTGCTTGTAGTTGCTATGTTTATATAGTTAGTTACTTACCTAGTTACTTATTTATTACATACATATTTACTTACTGCAGCATGAAGTTTTGTCCGTAAATCTTACAATATTATAAACTAGTGGACGTTTGCGGCTTCGTTTGCATTATTTCGGAATAATAAGTCACTCCTATGTCACTCCTAGGACCTCATAGTTACTACCTACGTACCAAAAATCATAATGATCCCATCAGCCGTTTTTGCGTGATTCGCTCTTCAATAAAGAGATACAGACAAAAGTTCGAAAAACAGCTGAAACGTTTTTAATATCTTCTGTACATATTTTTGTCCCTCTTTAGCTTTATTATTACTTATATGTAGATTGAGATAGATTTTAAAAAGGAACAGAAAGCACATTTTTAACTTAGTATCTTCTTCAGTTCTTCAAAAGTGTTAGGCAAATTGATTTACATATACCTACATAATGAGTAATATTTGATTAGCTTCCGTGGGTCGGATGACACGTTAAATTATAGGTCCCGGCTGTTTGTCTAGTTTGGCAGTCGTTAAGCCATGTCAGAGGCCCTTAGAGGTTTGACAACTCTCGACACCAGAGTTGGCCACTCTCATTCGATAAGAAGAAGAACTGAAACTCAGGCCAGAATAGGTTTAAGATAACGTTATAATTTATTCTCGTGTATTACAGACTGTCTCCAAACACGTTTTCTTGTATTATCTGTTAGCATCTACAAATAATTTCACGTACTTCTTAGCAACGAACGTGCGACCGTGAGTTAGGTATGTCCATTGAAATAATTATAACATTCTCAGCTACATTGTAGTACAGTTTATTATCATCATCATCATCATCGGGTGCCATATAAATACATAATATATATGAAACTCAAAGGTGACTGATATAGTGATCTATCAACGCACAGCCCAAATCACTGGACGGATTGGGCTGATATTTGGAATGAAGGTAGCTGTTATGACGTAGGCATCCGCTAAGAAAGGATTAATGGAAATGCCTCTTTTAAAGGGGTGAAATAGGGGATGGAAGTTTTACTTCTTAATGCGAGCGAAGCCGCGAGCACCCACTCTTCATATAGAAGTTTGGATGTCAATTGGAAAAAAAATCTGTGATCCCATGCTTCTTCTTATCGAATGAGAGTGGCCAACTCTGGTGTATAGAGTTTGTCAAGGCGCCTTTAGGGCCTCTGACATGGCTTAACGACTGCCGTACTAGACAAACAGCCGGGACCTACAATGCTGCTTCTTTTAGATGCTGATAGCTCAGTTTCTGCCACTTTTTAATGTCGTCTAGCCATTTGATTTTCTTACGTCCCGGGTCCATAAGAATCTTTGTTTTTAACCATCATCATCATCATCAACCTGTTATCGCCCACTGCTGAGCATAGGCCTCTGTTCTAGCTCACCACTCGTCCCAGTCCTGTGCAGTTAAATCCAGGTGCTCCCTGCGGTTTGCTTTTAACCGACTTCATACGAAGGTGGATGGTGCGACAAGCTGGATCACTTTTTTCGGGTTTGCTCTTGGGCAGATACATCCTAATGGGCGCCCAGGTCCTTCAATGGAAGACATCCTTATATCAGTAACCTTCCGTAGCTCAGCTAGCGGAGGCAATCGCATGGCAAAGGTCGAAGCGGTCAGTCCTTGGATGCGTGACCGAAAAGTGGCATTCCATTTTGGGCACTTCCGTGGGTCAGATGACACGTTAAATTGTAGGTACCAGCCCAGCTGTTTGTCTAGTACGGCAGTCGTTAAGCCATGTCAGAGGCCCTTAGGGCGGCTTGATAAACTCTTGACCCCAGAGTTGGCCACTCTCACTCGATAAGAAGAAGAAGTAACCTTCTCGCAGAAAATACGATCGCCGAAGCTGAAATTGGCTTGGAACTCTAGTGTCGGGAACTTTTAACTTTTTTTACAAGAAATAGGTTTGCACTTGCCCGTAATTCGCCTGATGGTAAGCAATCATTACGGTCTAGGATGGAACGTGCTTACCCAGTAAGAACCGATTCACTCTCGCTTTGAAGATCGCAAGGTTATAAGGTATTTCTCTAGCATCGTCAGTTTAAGTACTTATGTAGGTACTGAAAATAATTTGTTTAAGTACAATAATAAGTAATACAGAAAACAAGAGGAAAAAACTAAACATATTATGTAGGTATTTCTTATTAAGTTACTACAAAATAATAAAAAGGGGGCACTTGGCAAATCTTAAGAAAAATCTAAAGATGGACTAAGTGCTCCAGCCCACTGCCAGAGGGCAGCGTGCCCAGCATGCTGGTCGCATTACCACGCTGGACGGCACTGCTGATACGTGGAACCAGGAAAAGGTCAGCATTTTTAGTAACATACTTTTTTCATTCTCATTTTCTATATCTACATATATATCTATACTAATATTATAAAGCTGAAGAGTTTGTTTGTTTCACGCGCTAATCTCAGGTGCGAATTGAAAAATTCTTATTGTGTTGAATAAACCGTTTATCGAGGAAGGCTTTAGGCTATATAACATCACGCTGCAACTAATAGGAGCGAAGAAACAATGGAAAATGTGGAAAAAACGGGGAAAATTATTCATCTTTGAGAGCTTCCGTTGCCTGCGCTGCGAAAACAGTTCAAGATATGTATAAAAAAAATATGTATGAAAGAATGATTCCTCTTGAAATGATGTAACAAAATCTTCGCAACAGTATATGTCTATCTTTTAAGATTAACTCAATAGAACCATTTTTATGATAATAACTATTCCACGCGGACGAAGTCGCTGGCACAGCTAGTACACTTACGAGTATATCTCGCGTCTTATCATTATTCGTTGTAAAACACGTCGAATAATACACTCTGACCATAATTTCGACTAATCACTGACTAGGGGTTTACACGGTCATCAAATGTACGAGTTGTATAATTTAATGCTATTAGGTTTGTCCGTCTATTCATTGTAGAGGTGATGTAGGTTTTTTCAATACGTGGTTTGTGTTGTTGATCTTTGTGTTATGTTTGTTGTCTCTCACTCGCTTAGCTGTGAAGGAAAACATCGTAAGGAAACCGACGTGTTGAGGACCACAATATCCGAGGACATGGTGTCTCTCGTGGAAGGACCTGGGCGCCCACCACGATGTATCTGCACAAGAGAACTCCCCTAACGAATTAATTCTGCGGGGGAGTCACGACCCTCAGTTTAGTTTATCGAACTTCAAACGTCATAAGCTAGATGTGAAATTAACGCATTTTCTTAATAGAAACGTTTATGACATTAACTCAGGTAGATCCAGTAGGTTAATACTGGTAACATCTAGTATTTCTAGATGTCGTAGATTGTAAAACTTTATTTACAATAATAACACAAGTATAAAAACAAGGGAAGAAAAACTAAACATACTAGTTACTTCTAACAACTACAAAAAAGGGGCACTTAGACAATCTTTAGAAAAGTCTAGAGATAATCTAAGTGCTCCAGCCCACTGCCAGAGGGCAGCGTGCCCAGCATACTGGCCGCATTACCACGCTGGATGGCAATGCTGATACGTTGAGCCAGAAAAAGGCCAGCATTTTGGTCATGCGTCGCGTCAACCAAGCGCTCCGAGAGGTTTTGGTTTTGCGTAGATTGTTAGATAATAGCTACGATCTTTCGATCATGCTACATCAGATCAATTCTGCTATATTCTGGTTTGAAGAGCAATGATCCTTATTCATATCCTTCTCCAAAATCTAGAGTTAATAGGTATCTTCTAGGTAAGCGTGTTACACCCTAGGCTGCAGCAATGCTTAACATCAGGAAGGCTGTAGTCAAACGTAAACCTATACCACGTAAAAAATATATAGATACAAACGTTTGCTTAGCATGTGGCTTGTAGTTGTAGGTATGTGTGTATGTTCAGATTTTTGGCCCTCTTCAGCTTTATTATAATGTATAGATTAGTGGATGCTCGCGGCTTCGCTCGCATTAAGAAGTAAAACTTGCATCCCCTATTTCACCCCTTTAAAAGTGGCATTTCCAAAAATCCTTTCTTAGCGGATGCCTACGTCATAACATCTACGTTCATTCCAAATTTCAGCCCAATCCGTCCAGTGGTTTGTACTGTGCGTTGATAGATCACTAGGTATATCAGTCAGCCAGTCACTTTTGAGTTTTATATATTTAGATTTGGGTGCTCCTAAGTTTTATTTTGAACTTGTTTTGTTTTCAAACTATAAAACATTGTAAGTTGTCTGATATTGTTTATTTTTGTAACTAAACGTAACATCAATTAGTTTTCGTTCAAATGTAGGCTCAAATTCATTTTCGATGTGATAAATTGCCAGGTTCAGAATGATCATGCTAAAACAGACATTATTTATTGTTTCATTTCTTGTTCCTCTTATCTAGTTAATTAGATAATATAATGAGTTGTTATATTAATAGTTAGTATGATACATACAGAAGCGCCCGTAGCTCAGCTAGCGGAGGCAATCGCATGCGATCACCAATGTTAAGCAAAGGTCGACGCGGTCAGTACGCCGATGGGTGACCGAAAAGTGGCATTCCATTTTGGGCGCTTCCGTGGGTCGGATAACACTTTAAATTATAACGTGTTTCTAGTTCCGTCAGAGTAAGCGTCCTTTTATAAAAAAAAATATATTAAATACCACCGCTAGAAAGTAAGTACGTAAGTATACCTATTTGATAGATATATCCAAACTATGTTTAGTTATTTCTTTATTGTAAATACAAATTTATATTAGGTATCTTTCTTTTTTGGCCATAAAATTTGGCTTTTTTGTTGCTAGTTCTCAAGTTAAATAGGTACTTGTAATATTCTCTTTTGGGTGAAACGATTTGTTTACTAAATTTTGGATCGAAATCTTCTAATCAAAAGAGGTCGCTTCGTTCGCTCGCTATTACAGGTTGTAGCTAAATAATAGTTTCGTCCGTCACTACCTACCAGTAGTAGTAGGTAGGTAGGTACTCAAAACGAGTTTTGAGGTTACCTAAACAGTCTGCCCGCTCTACGTTCTAGTTTTTTTCAACTTGCGAGGCGAAATATTGATTTCTCGTTTATTTGCAATAGCTATAACGTCCGTAATTACGTTTTATAACTACAATCGACCATCGTCCAAATTAAAATTTCTTAGTTTCGCCTCAGCGAGCAGCCCGGTGTGAATCAGTGATTATTTATAGCTCCAAAAGATCCAAAACCAGTTTATTATCACAAATGCAAGCGGCGACTTGTACGCGGGTATGTACCAGGCAGGCATAACCTAGAAGGCGTATCGATTCGTAAACAAATCCCTCCAAAACGGCGGCGCATAAAAAAGGGGTTACTCGAAAGACCTGCTCGGGATGGGTGTATAAAAACAGTGAGACTACGAGGGACAGACCTCCGTACCTCCGCAGCGGCGCCCCTACACCTCCGGCAGGGGCGACCTACCCTGCATACTCCACACACAACAGAAATAACACTCGCTCCACACTTACGATGTTTCGGTTGCTTTTCTTCCTCATACGAACATTGCACGGCGTTTATCCATTTAACTATTTTAAAACTACACTACACGGACACCAGGATCCTCGCACTCACTGACATCGAGATTTTAGTTTTTTTTTTTGGAAGCGTTGTCGCGTGCGGCGTCGGCCGGCCGGCGGTTATAAACGAGGCGCGCACTGGCTCCGACGCACGGCGGTGCGTCCGGTTAACACTTTAGCGGGTCCATTGCATTATTTCACTGATAAATTGAGGAAAATGTAAGCGTTCGTCTCATAACAACCGCGGAGCGTGGCGCATTGTATTTGTCGGGAGCAGGTACGCGCGTCTCGCGTCGCTCGATCGCACTGGGCACGCTCGGGGCGCGACGCAGGGGGAGGGCGCGCCGCCGCGGGCTCCGCGCCGCTTTACCGACGCAGCGCCCCGACTCAGCGCCCTGCTCCACCGACGGAGCAAACGGACAGGTGCCGACCGGTTTTCTGTTATTTATGCGCTTGGAGCTTGCATGGAGCGATCGTAACCTCGGTGCCAGCAACGCCCTCTATGTTGTTCATTACAACTCTTCAGAGATAAGGTAAAAGTCGTAGATAGAGTATGTAAAAGTCATGTAAAAGTCTTTGACATTGTTTGGTATAAAATGGTATCACAAAAATGTTGTTTTCGGGCTTGGCGCATTTGCCGTTGAGTGGCCAAGAAATAAAATGAGCGATTTTCAGATCTCCATTAAAAAAAAAGAAGTAAAAAAGCACTAGATGCTAAATAGAATAAGTTTGCCTATCTTTCTAAATATTAATTTATTAGACACTGGAAACAATATGCGGTAAAAGCTACAGCAACATCATTGTCGCTATGTAAAATTTCTGATAGATACGAATATGATATACCAGAAAACTACTAGGTATTCCGAGATTTCATTACACAGTTACAGGTCGATCTAATAAAAACATGTGAGAAAATGAATACGGCAAGAATAATAATAATAATAGACAGCCTAGGTGGCGATGATTTTCAGACATTATTGCGGTTTTAGACTACACTGTTGCTCTGATTTTTTCACCAGGCGTTAGTGTGAAACCTAATTTTATGTATAGGTACTTTTTACAATCTGGATATCAAAATGTTTATTACTTTTTACAATCTGGATATAAAAATGGCGGCCAAATAAAAACGGCAATTTAGCGGTCCTTTTAAAACTAACTTTTAATACTTATATTAAAATAGCAGTTAAGCAAGATCAGAAAAAATAAATAAATTGTTTTAGTTAAATTCACATCAGCCTTCCATATATACCTATTTTATATATTTTATACTATTTTAGAATTGCGCATACTTCCATCGAGCTAGGTAGGATTCTATACATACTTGAGATGTTTTTGAAGCTTTTTCTTGCTCTGCGATTTTTAGTAGGCGTTAGTGTGAAACCTTACAATTTTAACAAATAAATAAATCCCCAGCATTTATTATTTCCTTAAGTTAAATAAAACCACAGATGATTAAAAATCAAATTAATAATTTATTAAACATATAAACTAATTATCTAAGCTAGGATCTTGCTCTTGTTACGCAGAGCTGTGTATGCTACAAGGATGGATAGCAGGGTCACAATATTGAGCTTTTGAACTACACACTTGCCTGATATTTTTAATAGGCGTTTTGGTGTAAAACCTTCCCTTACATACACATACATGCAAAATTTCAAAATGGCGACTATGTAAGACTGGGAACAATAAATAATTCCCCAGCATTTATTATTTCCTTGAGTTAAATAAAACCACAGATGATTAAAAATCACATTAATAATTTATTAAACAAAATAAACTAATTATCTAAGCCAGGATCTTGTTCTTGTTACGCAGAGCTGTGTATGCTACAATGATGGATAGCAGAGTTACCATATCGAGCTTTTCAAACTATATGCTTGCTCTGACATTTTAAGTAGGCGTTAGTCTGAAACCTAAATATTTGATCTGGGCTGAAACCTTATAACTTTCAAATAGCGGCGATTTGTTAGGACACGAAAAATGTTAACTAACACATGGACACAAGAGATACTTCCATGAACTATTGCTATCTGTAAATAAATAAAAACACCGATTATTAAAAATCTAATTAATAATTTATTAAACATAAACTATTTGTCTAAGCCAGGATCTTGCTCTTGTTACGCAGAGCTGTGTATGCTACAATGATGGATAGCAGAGTTACCATATCGAGCTTTGGAACCCTCTGTTTGGAACTCTATTCTTGCTCTAATATTTTTAATAGGCGTTTTGGTGTAAGACCAAATACTCGCAAAATCTCAAAATGGCGGCTATTTAAGTCCGGGTACAATAAATAAATCCTAAGGATTTAATATTTCCTTGATTAAATAAATGAAACCACAGATTATTAAAAATCAAATTAATAATTTATTGTACATATAAACTAATTATCTAAGCCAGGATCTTGCTCTTGTTACGCAGAGCTGTGTATGCTACAAGGATGGACAGCAGAGTGGCCAGCACTTCCGAGTTCACCCAGGGACCGGAGTAGCCTGGAATAAAATAAATAAATGAAACTTGTTTATTTTGCATTATTTAGGATTTAACAAAATGATATCGGAATCCAAAGCCTCCCAAACTATTTTTCACTAAGAAGAAAAACTAACAGAATATAATTTTTTAACATGTTGTAATAGATTTACAGACATTGAATATACACAAAGCAATCAATAATTTGGCACAACACTGTTAGTTTTTACTGATTGTGATTTATTTATAAACTTATTACAATTCTAAGAATCTTCATATGAATCTAAATATGAAAAACTCAAAGATGACTTGACTGACTGTTGCAATGAAGGCAGACTATATACAACCACAATGTTGACCTTTAGCTATGAGACAAGTGGTATATTTGGCTAAGGAAAAGCAGAGATGGATATGTTTGGTACAGGTATAAAACAGCAGTTGTCACCTATTTTACAAAACCTATATCTTTGGTTTGCTAGAGGAATATATCTTTGTTTACATACCAACAATTTGAGATATAAACCATCAGTCTATCTTTCTTTGTTTTTGAGTCAAACTATATAACAGTTTATATAATTTATTTTATAAAGGTTTACGTTTGACTACACCCCACCTGATGTTAAGCATTGCTGCAGCCTAGGGTGTAACACACTTACCTAGAAGATACCTATTAACTCTAGATTTGAAGACCCCTGGATTGTAGTTATTTGCAAAATGTGATAAGAGAGTCATGACTCTCAGCTATGTGGTAATATGACTCAAGGAATCAAGACATCTATCCACATCTCTAGGGTAACAAAGATAATACTAACTGCCAGGATGGTTGAGCTGAATGGCCAGCAGAGGCGCGGCGGCCGCGCTGGGGTCAGCCCGGCGAGCACGGCGCAGGCTAGCCCAGCCCTCCTCATCGAAGATGTGCACCTCGTGCGTGCCGGAGCGCGCCTTGGAGGGCTCTTCTGTCCAGGATACCTGCAAATTAGGGATGAAGTAAAGTAAGTATATTGTTAAAATTGGATTTACCTAGTATGGACCAGAAAGGAAATCATCTATTGTAAGTACATATGTATGTTGAAATTGACAACCAAGCTTGGCAAAATTTGGTTTAAAAGCAGATTAGGTAGATAGAATATAAATTTTGTGAGAGAAGTCCCTAGTTTAAACATCATTTATGAATTTTATTAGACATTTGAAACTAGAATCAAATGTTACCCTATTTTATTAAATTTTAGCCCCGTTGTTTTAGTTACCAATATAATAGATCAAAAAGCCGACATATTATGTAAAGTTAAATACAAGTTTGGTATACAAAGTATTTTGTATGAAAGTGTTTAATATTTATGCTTATCCAAGTTGCTCTAACACTAATATAACCAGTAGCTGCTACATCTGCATGTCAAATTACAGCCCAAACAGTCGAATATTTTGTGCTGTGTTAATCAGTAAATCAGTCACTTTTTAAAATTCAAAGATTATCATTATAGGCTCAAAAGATTCGCAGACAGGCTTTTATGTCAAAAAATATAACTGATATCATATACAAAATTCTAGCTCTGGAAATCATTTGATCAAAGAATACTACTAAATTAATTAATTAGTTAATTTTAAATTGAGATATGAATCGGGCCGCTTCTCACTCAGACTTACATATACATATGTACATATTTGCATACCCTATCAGGGTCATTGTTAAGTGTTTATATCTTTACAATTTGCAAATAATTAATATGACTATGACTATGACTACCTATTACCCTTTTTAATTTGATGCCTTAGGTTTATATAGAGCACAGACCAATAAGAGATACACGTATATAGAGGTTATTCAATTTCATTAAAGCCCCAGACTCATTTGACTGTAAATCTAGATGAAACGATAGTTAAAATTGGAAGAATAACAAATCAGATCTCTTTTGTAGGTCACAAAAGAGATTTAAGAAGCAAAATAGGTTGAATTGATTAGTTTCATTACCTGGTATTTGTTCTCTCCGATACGGGCTGCGCTGAGCGGCCTGCCAGCTACTTCGGCGTATAAAGCGTAGTTCTCAGGCAAGGCATTATCACATTTCAGGGTAAATTCGGTAATATAGGCTATTTCTGTGACGACGGTGGCATCTAAACTCGTGAACGACGAGGCTTCAACTTTAGGGTTTTGGCAGCTATCGCCGTAAACACCGCCGCAAAGGGCCACTACTAGGACTGTGACGATGTATTTTGAGACCATTTTGATACAATTTGTGACTTTAAACTAAGGTTTTAATTGAGAATAATCTATTTGAAATGACTTTCGCAGGTTTCGGTCGCTCTCACAAAATCCAAAATACATCCACGTATCAGCCGCGTTTTAAAACTATAACACTAACTATCATACTATTTTCAGACAATCGTTACTACTATAATACGCATTAAAAACTGTATAATTTCATTATGCCAACAAGCTAATATACTTTCTAATTCATAAACGTGATAAGCTTCCAAGAAAAGTAATATTTTTAATTAAAATTTAAAATAAAAAATAAATGCAGCAAAAGTTAAAATGAAAATATTCTCGTTTCAAACGCAACTTTTGAACGTCAGCGGTGACGTGTGATGAAAACGTTGTATCTCGATAGTACGGATGCGTTCATAAAACGACGGATGCGTTCATTTCGAACTCTATGGGATATATATGAACGAAGCCTAAATGCTGTCACTGTCTTCTGTCAAAAATAGCTGACAATAATCAAAACAAAATCCAGTTTTGGGGTTAGAATTTTATTTATACAAAATTGGTTGGTAGAATAGAAATTCTTCTTACTCTTACAGCAAAAATGACTATAAAACCTCGTGAAAGACCAGCGGAGAGTGAAGAAGATCCGGTGGAAAATATGCTAAAGAAGACAGGGTGCATAGAATTGCATTATAAAGTTCAGGTAATTAGAAACTATTGTTGTTTTCTGATGCAAGACCATGTTAATCGAAATAAAATAATCCTTGCTGTTTCTTCTTCCAGGAGTGTATAGCAATGACTAAAGATTGGAGGAAGTGCCAGACCGAAGTAAATGAATTCAGAGATTGTATCAACAAACACAAACAAGAAGAAAGCCCCAAAAAGAGTTAACATTTCAGAGTATTGTTATAATGTTATGTCTAAGTAGTTTGTTATTTATGTTCATTGACTAATTTTATTGTTTAGTTGTTAATAAATTTGGGAAGTAAGCAGATGTTTTATTACCTAGACTATATTTTTGTATTTCAACTGGCAAATTGTCCTTAGTTAGCAATAAAAAAACTATAAAATTTACTTGACATTGACATTTGTGACAGCCAAATTATTAAATTAAAAAGTAAAAAAAAACAAATATTGCTCTCGACTCGACTTGAAGATAATTTTAGGTTATAATTCAGTAATAGAAAATGTTTAAAAAGCTAAGAATTAGTTGTTTATCTTCAATTTACTCGAATTATTCGACGAGAGTCGCAATCGATGTTTCCCTGAAGGAGCAGTTTGAAGCCAAACAGTATAAACCACGAAAACACCCGGGATCGACTCGTGTAAAAATAGCATCTATTCCTCCAGATATTCAGAATGCAATCAAGCTAGTTTTAGACGAATCCGACGCCAAATCATTATTAAAAGAAAGTGATAAGTTAGACAACTATCTCCGCTCAAGATTATTACCACCAGAAGAAAATGATATCGATGCTAAAGCCGCCAAATTCTACAACGCCATTTCGAAGAAAGTACTATCGAAAGCTCGAAGCGAATTGACAGAAAAAGAACAAGAGGAATATGATAAGAAGATTAAGAACAAAGTTTTCGGTGCTTTGAAGAAGAACGTGTACCGTTGGGGCAGTATATCGTATGATAAACCTACTACGTTGCAGTATTTGATGACTCGGTCAGCAGCTGAGTATGCTGTATTATTAAGAGTTCTCGACGAAATAAATAAATCATATCCTGATTACAAACCTCGAAGCTTCTTCGACTTTGGCTCAGGCGTAGGTACGGGAACCTGGGCTGTCAATAAATACTGGAAAGGAGACATATTTGAGTACTTCTGTGTTGATACATCACAAAATATGCACGACATAGCTCGCTTGATACTCTGTGAAGGAAAGGATAATGTTGAAATGCCGTTTAAAGGTTATTTTCAACGCCAATTCTTACCAGCATCTTCGGATTTGAAATACAGTATTGTTTTATCAGCATATTCACTCTTCGAGCTGCCCGATATGAAGTCCAGACTAGAAACTATTCAGAAGCTTTGGAACAAAACAGAAGACTTCCTAATAATCATAGAGCAAGGTACAAATGCAGGATTCCAAATTGTGAATGAAGCTAGAGAATTTGTTTTGAACTTGGCGGAGAGTAAAAGTCATAATCAAGGGTATGCTTTTTCACCATGCCCAAATGACAATGTTTGTCCAAGGTACATGGAACACCAATCCCCATGCAACTTCTTAATGAAGTACGAATGTTTACCGTATGCATGTAAAACAGAAACCTATGCCGAGTTATTCTCTTATGTGATTTTGAAGAAAGGATCCAGACCTCAAGACGATCCTCAGTGGCCAAGAATTGTACGAGCTCCCATCGTGCGATCCGGACACACAATTTGTAGGTTATGTACAGCAAAAGGAGAGCTGCAAGAAATGATCTTTTCTAAATCGAAGTTTGATCAGATTACGTATAGATGTGCAAGATCTAGTAATTGGGGAGATTTGTTGCCTGTGAAATAAAATCTGCTTGATACATATACCTAGGTACATTTTTTTACTAAATATTATTGTCCTTGTAAATTTATGTGTAGGTATGTTTATTTGCATGTAGTAACAATCTGTAACTAGGTGTAATTATATTGATCATTGTGGCAGAAACTGAAAGACATACAGCTACTAAAGGAACTCATCTGTATCTATAATAAAAAAACATTATTGAAACTTTAAAGCAGTCATTTTAGTCTTTTAATATTACTTTTAATACAACTAAAGTATATAAAACGTTACTTTATGCCTGCGGCTTCACTTGGTTTGATAAAAATAAGCCTATTAGAAATTTCAAAATTATTTACGACAAGTGATCAATATTTTGTTGGTTATGCCCAGGACCGTATAGTTTCACAGCACCAAATCACAATGATCAACAAACACACTTTCGCAGTTTTAAAATAGTATAAAGTAGACATTCACAAAAACAACACCGCATCAATATTACTTGACGCCCGCAAATGGTAACCAGGTGGTAACCCCTTGAAATGACCTACAAAGTCATACCTGATATGCAGCAGTTACCAAAGTACCGTTGGCCGTGTCGTCGCTTTTATAAATTCGCGCATTTTTCTTCCAAATAGTTGTAACAATGCATTAAATAAATGGAGGTTAATTAGTTAATTGATTGATCGGAATTTAGTGAAATTTCGCGCCAAGCGCCATTTTGAATTGACAATGGAAACGTTCAGAAAATTTCTGTTTTTTCTATTGTTTGTTTTAAAAACGTTCTACGATGTCGAAGGAGGTGAGTTTACATTGTTCCAGTGCTTTGTTTGTTTTAATTTTCCGTTGTTAGATGATTGAGTCAGCTGATAACATTTTGACGAACGTTAAAAATGTCACCATTAGATTTTTTTATACAGAGTTACTTGTAACTAACGTGAAAAATGTAATACATATTTAATCTAAATTAAAAAATAATAATTTAGAAAGGTTTTTTGGGAATGCAAGTTTTACTTCTTAATGCGAGCGAAGCCACGAGCACGCACTAGTTATTACATAAGTCGTTACCAATATTATTTTCTTCTACTTCTGAAAATACATACTTACCATTTTACAAAAGTTCTTATTCAGTATTCATTCATCAGCGAAACAACAAAAATGGCTTGAAAGCTTTTTTTCTACACTACTTAATTACATAGGTACGTGTAATGTCACAATGTATAGCTTGGTTTGCTTACTAGTGTGAGTAGTGTGAAAGTGTGATTGATGATTCATTGAAGAAAAAAAATCAGATAAATTGAGATCAGCTCCTTTTTTGATATCGGTTAAAATAGGAATTTACTTATTTTATGCCAACAGGAACCCTGAATCTATGTAGAATACATAGCTGTCAATTAATTAAAATCACGTACACAAATTCGGCTGTAGTCAAAAGTAAACCTATCCCACGTAAAAAAAAAACAATTATTATTAATACGATTGACTACACTACAATAATAAGGATAAATAATTATTTGTAACAATCATGTAGCTTTAACTAACTGAAAATTCCAATCAAGTACATAAGCAACTAATGTACAGATCCTGTTACATATACAATAGTGTAGAAAATATATAGTGTAGTCGAAACTTGTAGTAATTTTTCAGAATTTATGGTAATTTTCCTGACGTTGATGATGGCACTGATATTTAATATTATTACAAAAATTTTTAAAATTATTGTTAACATTACATTGTGTTGATAAAGTAAATTAATATTAAATAGCCCACGAGCCCAGATAAAAATTAAATAGCCCACGCCAAAAATGAGCATGAACTGTTGCTTTGAAAGAAAGGAACAGACTATAAATCAAACTAACTGGTTTACCCGTCTTCTTCTTATCGAATAAGTGGGGCAAATTTTTATGTTGAGAGTTTATTAAGCCGCTCTTAGGGCCTTTAACGTGACTTAACGGCAATTATAACATGACAAACAAATATAACGTGTTATACAACCCACGGAAGCACCCAAAATGGAATGCCACTTTGTGGTCACCCATCCGAGGACTGTCTACGTTGCCGATTGCTTAACATTGGGAATCGAATGCGATTTACTCCACTAGCTGAGTAGATAAAGACATAATATGTTAAAAATAATTAAAATATACCTGTCATAGTAAAGTTTATATTATAATTATAGTAAATATTATATTACAGATTGCAAACTCTCCCTCAAGACTGATTTCGGTACGCCATCTCCCGTGTTCCTTCGGAAGAACACGTTCCTAGCGCCCGACGCCAGTGGCGCCATCCAGTTGAGACAATATGAAACTGTCACCGTGGCGTGTCCGGGAACTAGGAGGAAGATATTATTAGGCAACATCACTAATACTGATCAAGTTTTGGTGAGCAAATGCAAATACGAATTTATTTAGAATGGGACTAGATGACGCTGTGTAATATATTCTGAAATATTTGTATAATAGGAATGGCCTGTTAGCTTAGTTGGTAGTGGCTCTGCCTTCTAATCTAGGGGTTGCGGTATTTATGCATTTTAAAAATGTATAATTACTTGTGTTGAGTCTTTTGTATGTATAATAAGTATGTATTTACAAAAGAAAAGTATGTAAGTATTATATCAGTTATCTAGTACCCACGACACAAGCGTTTGCTTAGTGTGGGGCTAGATGGCGCTGTGTGCAATGTCCCGAACTATTTATTTATTATTTTATTGATTTATCCTATTAATGCTACAGATAACATTAGTAGTGGTATAGTTTATTCGTAGCACTAGATATTGCGAAAGTTAGCGCGTATGAAACGGCCGAACCGATTTGGATGAAATTTGGCATTGAGGTAGATCTGGACGCTGACTGGCAACGCGGGTAATACCACGGGGCGTTGTTGGTATTCGAATATAAAAAATATATCAGGAACAGGAACACCCTTGGAGCGTCCACCACGATGTACTTACTTGTTTAACAGAATTTCCTCATTTAATCAATTCTGGGGTCATGACCCGCAGTAATGAGGAATACCACTCAAGGATAAATGAGGAATTCGTCATAAGTTATTTCAATTATTATTATATTTAATGTATATTGAAAATGATATATTTGATTATTTAAATAATTCAAGTTAAAATCAAATTATTCTATAATATTTTTTTATCACTAACATATTTAAAGATAATCATCAACGTAATATCAAACAATAGCAGAATAAAAATAAACTAAAAAGATACTATCGCCTTCTTCATATCAGACTGGCCTTATTTAATGTATAGTGTTTTCAAAACCTAAGGGTTTCTGACAAGGCTTACTACTGACTGTCATACTATAAGTATGATAAACAACTGGGACCTACGATTAAACGTGACTTTCAATCCGCGAAAGCACCCAAAATGGAATGTCACTTCTTGCCAATTTTTCCTCACCTATTCACGCACGAACTGACTGCATCGACAATTAGTTAATATTGGTAAAGCTATAGTGATCAGCTGTATATACATATAATGATTATTAATTCATTTGATAAATTAGTATAATGATTACCTACTGATTATCCGTTTTCAGGAAGCACAATGCATATTTAACAAGACATTCCGCGTAGAGACATGGGCGGGACCGTTCAGCGACATACGTTGTAATTCGGCACCTTACTACACCACGCAGGCTTCTGAAAAGAGGTGCTATCGACCTAAACGGACCTACGACAATGCTAAAATGTACAGGTATAAGTGTATTTAACTTGAGAATAAAGTCATAAAAAAACTACCTACAAACGTAATATGCCAGCATTAAAAAATATATATGAATTAAGTTTTGCCAAGTTGGTTTTAATCAGTTTTTTGCTAAGAGATGGCGTTAAATCACTAAATAGCATTATATTTAGTTTTACGAAGTACCAGGCCACTCAGAAAATTTTGCGAAAAAAAGTTTTTATTAATGAGAGACTGGCCAGTTTAAACCTATTTTTAAAATATTATTATTTATAAGTAAAAATAGGCACATTCCAATTTCAAATTTTTCCTCCACATTTTTTGCAAGCTAATTTAAATTATCGTGTCTCAGTAAAAAATGGATCTGCACCGGGAACATTATCGCGCTATGATTTTATACGATTTCAAGTGCCGCCTGAAACCGGAAGAATCTTACCAAAGACTTCAAATGGCTTTCATGGATGAAGGCCCTTCTAAGGCAACCGTGTATCGTTGGTATAATGAATTTCGGCGCGGTCGACTAACTTTGGGGGATGAAGAAAGAAGTGGTCGCCCTTCGACGGCTGTTACGGAAGAAAACGTGCTAGCAGTAAAAAATTTAATCCAAGACAATAGGCGAGTTACATACCAGGAGATTCAGCACATTGTGCAGATTGGATCGGGAAGCCTTGACAAGATTCTGCACGTGCATCTTCGCGTGAGGAGGATAGTTTCACGCTGGGTGCCGCACAACCTCACCGATGCTCAGAAACAGGCCCGGGTGGAATGGTGCCGTGATATGCTTAACAAATTTGAAGCAGGTTCGTCTCGGCGTGTTTATGACATCATTACAGGCGACGAGTCCTGGATATATCAATACGATCCAGAAACGAAGCGCCAGTCGACAGTTTGGGTGTTTCAAAACGAAGCAACGCCTACCAAAGTGAAGCGATCTAGAAGCGGGGGGGAAATTTTGATCGCGAGCTTTTTCAATTTGACTGGCTACTTGGTGTCCATTCCTTTACAAAACCAAAGAAGCTTCAACGCCGAATGGTATATTAATAAATGCTTGCCAGAAGTTTTCTCTGTTGTGAGCAACAAGCGACCAAACACAGGGCTCCGTGGGCTACTGCTCCATCATGACAACGCGCCCGCGCACACCGCGCTCAAAACGAGGGACTTCCTGGACAGCATGCCGGTCAAACTCCTGGGTCACCCTCCTTACAGCCCGGACCTAGCACCGTGTGACTTCTTTTTATTCCCAAAAATAAAAAATCAGCTCAAAGGGATACAATTTTTGTCACCGGAAAATGCGCTGTCAGCGTTCGAGCAGGCCGTAAACGAGGTGTATGCGGCGAACTGGAAAAAGTGTTTCGAAAATTGGTTCAGACGCATGAAACTTTGTATAGATGCTAGTGGAGAGTACTATGAAAAGATTTAATAAAAGTATATTTGCCCATAGAACATTTTTTTTCTGTTTCGCAAAACTTTCTGAGTGTCCCACGTATTTCATGAAGCTCGCCTGTTCTAAACGAAGCATCGATGTTATTCATCGACTTTCGTATTTATATATTTTGGCGCAATTTTTATGTTGCCATAATAATCGGGAAAATTCTACCGAAAGCAAAACGTAAATTGATATGACGTTATTTAAAAAACAACCGTATTGTTCATTATTAAAAAATTATGTTTGTGCTTATTAAAAATAACCTCGCACTACAGTTGTAAAAGTGAGCACACTTTTATTTTTTGAAATTGACTAGTTTTATGATTTTGCTGCTGTACCTACCTTTAATCAATTTTTAAATTGAGTGATATATAAGAAACAGTGCAGTAAGGAATATTTAAAAGAAATCCCATCCCTTTCTGTCTTTTAGCCCTCCTTTATTTAACACAAACACATTTACGTATTATGCCAACGCGAGCTATATCTTCATCGTAGAATCAAACCTATTAATAAAAACCACCAAGAATCTATGTTGACTATTGTAAAGCTTCAATCAGATAGAAATCAAGGAATTACCGCCTAATAATTTATCGTGTGTAATTAATTATATGTTTACGTATTTTCTGTGGAAAAAAAGTACATACTATAAACATTTACAGCGTGGGCTACCAAATCAAGTCGCGCTTCTATTCCCTCTACGAGGCATGTTTCGACGCAACATTCCTAAGGACCAGCTTCGTACAACACACGTTGTCTCCGAGCAGTCGCTTCATGCAGACTGGGACCAAGCGGCCGCAGTTTGTTGGTGAGGAGCGATTTTCCACTACTTGATTTGAATCACTCTTGTTGCCAAGAGATGGCGCTTGCATAAGCTAAGCACAATTTAGCATGCCACGTACAAAATGATAAGCAACTTACTGTCCGGAAAAAATGGAACCTTGGATAGACAGTGGTTATTACTTCCTTGTAATTTATTTAGTATTTACTTTAAAAAGAACCCAATAATGATGCTACAATTATATTGCAATTATAAAAATGTCCTATTTTTATGTAGATAATATACAATTACACCGTTCTAGTAACCTTAAATAGGTTAGATAAGAGTTATCTATTTCTAAATTGCGTGTGTGAGGAAATAATAATGTCTGCCATTTACTTTTTAAACTAGGCACATAGGACTATATTTTTTTTATAATATCGATTGACAACATGAGAAATGTTTGTGTGTGATGGAAATTTGGATGATTTCCATCAGATACACTTTTTAAGTCCAAATGCAGGATGTTTTCAGGAAAGTGTATGAAATCTTTTTATTTTCCAGAAGGTGATTTATTCGCCAAAATACGCATGTCAGAAGTGTATAAAGCTGATAACCAGAAGAATCGTGTAAATGAAATCCTCGGCTCCAATATGTCGTCGCAATATATTACGAAAAAACAGGTTAGTAGTGATTTAACTTCTTTAATTTGAGACAATAAGCTAATTGTATTTCAAAAACTAATGAGGGCTTTCTTTAGTTAAGCATCATAATAACCAAACAAAGCTGGTTAAATATTGCATTGAGTCCTTGGATGGATTACCAAATAGTTACAGTGGATTGTCACGGCACCATGGGTGTCAACGGCTCCGTGGGTCGGAAGACACGTCGAGTTATAGGTTGCCGCAGTTTACCATCGAACGGCGAGGACCGAGCTTTGTCAGAGGTTTCTTGGTGAGTTTCAAAGCTCTCTAAAGTATCTACTTCAGAGTTACAAACTCTTGCATACAACTTACTAATCTTCTTCTTATCGAATGAGAGTGGCCAATTCTGGTGTCGAGAGTTTATCAAGCCGCCCTAAGGGCCTCTGACTTGGCTTAACGACTGCCGTACTAGACAAACAGCTTGGACCTACAATTTTATGTGTCATTCGACCCATGGAAGCGCCCAAAATGGTAGCTCGGTCACCCGCGTACTGACCGCGTCGAATTTTGCTTAACATTGGTAATGCCATTGCCTTTGCTGGCTGAGCTACGGGCGCTTCGAATAAAATAAGTAGATAAATATAAACAACAATCCAGGGGTCTTCAAATCTAGAGTTAATAGGTATCTTCTAGGTAAGCGTGTTGCACCCTAGGCTGCAGCAATGCTTAACATCAGACAGGCTGTAGTCAAACGTAAACCTAACCCACATAAAAAAAAAAAACAAAAAAAAGTAGTTGTTACTCATTCCAGTTCCTAACCCGAGGTCATCTGGCTCCGCGAGCAGACTTCACGCTTGAAGCAGAGACTCGCGCCACATTCCACTACGTGAACGCAGCGCCGCAGTGGCAACGTGGTAACGCAGGAGACTGGGCTGCGCTAGAAGATGTAAGGAAACGGAAAATTACTGGTTTTTGAGTCTTACCAATTAACTACACTGGCACGACACAAAGTAGCGGACGAGTATATTAGTGTTTTGTTATTGCAAACTTTACACATACCTGCACAAAGAATACCTGATTTAGGCTACAATAGATCTATTGCAGGAAGAACAAAAAAAGTGCCTACTATGCATATAAGTGTATAAACTAAACGCACACAATTAGTCTGAAGAAACACATGCAATTTGTACTAAAATCACTGCTGCACGTATCCAGCGATTTAAATCGATGGTCTCTTGCAAAAGAATTTTTATACATATTGAGCGACAAAATTATTAGTAAAAAAGCCAAAATGTGTTTTAAAACCGTTATACTAGCAGGCCATAAAGTTGCTATAACATTTCTTCCAGGCGCTTCGCCGTCGAGTGCAATCCTTGGACCGCTCCGTTATTATCCGCACCGGTACCTTCGGCATCGTCACACTGACAGATAGTCACCACCAATCGCACGATGTATATCTGTATACAGATAAGAATAACAACATGCAGGTTCCTGTGCCTATGTATTTTTATAAGGTAAGAATAAATTGACGATTATGAAATAGACGTTCAGGTGAACAAAAATATATTGTCAGAGGATCTGGGGTTCTTTTAAATTTAAAGCTAGGTATAAAACATGTATTTTCTGAGTAAACGTGTCCTATTCTAGACTGCTTGAATGAGTTAGGTGAGAGATTTCAGATTATAGAGTATACAATATGTGAACCGGTTTGAAGGAAATAATTGTCAGCGCTTAAGAAAATAGCAGAGTAAAGCTTTTATTTAACAACTACCTACTTAAAAGTTTTTAAAGGTATTTTTCCCAAGTTGATGTACAGTTTCTTAAATTTTATTTTTTTATCCGCAGGTGGTCTATGATCCCAAAGGCAAGAAAGCAACAGCATTTGTCCTCATCAACTCGTCATATTACAACAATACGATGATAGAAAAACTCACATTTTGCGAGGACGTCTGCGATGGCAACCCAGACTTCTCCTGGCTAAAATGGCGGTCAAACGACGGAACATTCAGCTTCTGTTGCACTTACGAAGACTTTATAACTAAAATTGATTATTTAGAAAAACAGGACGTGAATGGATTGTTCTATTGATTTTAGTCTTACTCTAGTCATAATAGTGTTTAAGTCAAATTACATATTATATTTATTATATATTTTAAGAAAATTAGATTTAAGTGTTTTTACGTAAGATAGGTTTACGTTTGACTACAAACAGCCTGCCTGATGTAATGTACCTCTAAGTAGGAAATGTAGTACGAAGTTAAATTTGTGTAATATATTTTTATTTCATAATGTATGTATGTCGCATTTAATGAAATTTGGTAATAAAATGATTATATATATTTATTTTACTCCCGGTACTTCATTTAAAAATACTATAAGGAATATTCAATCCATTACACGCATTTATAAAATAGTATTCATCATCACCCGATTTTTATTTAATCGTCATCAGTATAATCAAAATGATATAAAGGCGAGAGTTTGTGCGTGAGTAAGTTGCGTGAAGTAACAATCATACTGAGTACACAACACATACACACGTATGTATACATTGTGTACTCTGTATGTTTGATACTTCTTCAAACAGCTGAACTGCTTTGGATGAAATTTGGAGGTAGTAAGACATTGGGTTAGCACATAGGCTTATTCTATCCTGAATTAACACAGGTGATAGCGTGGGGCGCTGATGGTAGATCCATATTTCCCACTAAATATTTGAATATTTTTATAAACTGGTATCATTTATTTGAACTTTGACTTTCGTATTCCACGTAGAGAGAGTATGTATTAGAGTCGCTGCATGACTAATAATAATTATGCAAGCGAGACAAACTTATGTAGTCCTAGCTGAGAGTAACAGAGAAAAACATAGTATCTATTGTCCCTTACTAAATATGCGATTTTGATTGTCTGCCACTAAGCTCATTTGTGGCAGACAAACCGTCGAGTGATTATTGAATTGTTATTTTAGTGCTTTTAATATAGTGTCTGTGCTTTGAGTGTTATTAGCAACTGTTTTGTGGTGAAATGCTTAAATTTGACTAGCGAAGAATGGTGAATTGTTCCTATTTTAGGCTGTAAAAGCCGCTCGGAAAGAAAATGTGCAAATGTAACTTTCCACTCGTAAGTTTTAATTTTCAAGTTCATATGTGAATATTTCTGCATGTATTATAGTTATTTAATACTCTTCCACGCTAAAATTGTACAGGATTATATTGGATTTATGTGAATTTACGTATCTTTTTTCTAAAAGTAGAGGTTATAATTTTCGAAGTATTATCCGCCTAAATTGCATGGGTTGATCGTACTTTGACATTTTGTGTCCATCTCGCTCTTACTCGATTTGGTGTAAGCGGGTTAGAACGAGTAGGTTAATGAAGAAGATACCAACTCAATTTGATACAACTAATCCAATTTTAGGGATACCACTTTTTTACCCTAAAATACACCTTATTTTAGGGTAAAAAAGTATTTAATATTTTATAATTAATGTAGTTAAGAAATAAGTTGATAATGCAACTACAATGTTGTGGTGACATTCTAACATAATATATATATTTTTAATATAATTTCTATTGTCTGTAAATTTCATGGCGCTTGAGATTCACATACTTGTATAATGTATGCCTTTAAATTTCCTCTCTAACATGCCTTAATTTTATTATTTTTTTTAATGTAAATTGTGCAATATTTTAGTTAGTTTGCCCGTTTTTACCGTATTGTATAAAATTGTATTAATAAAAACATAGTGATACACCAATATTTGAGTAATTTTAAGTTTGAATCGTAAAATTATTATTAAATCTGAAAATATTTATTTTGTCAATGAAAGATTTTTTTTGCATTTCGGGGAACATATTCCATATAGGGGGCAACCCTAAAATTTTAGGTATATATTTGCTTTCTTCTTCCAGTATACGGCATCCAGATCTCTATACATACTCTCTCTACGGTATTCCACATGAGAACTGGCACACTACTAAGTTTAGGCCAAAAAAGAAGAAAAAAAGTAATCACAGTCAACGTCAACTTCATTTTACACTCGTTTATTCAAATGTCAATGTCATAGATTTGGTTGTTGACGATCGGAGGCGTTTACGATAAATCTATACAATTTTTATTAATTTCTAAATCAATTCCTGTAAATAATTACGTAGGTATTATATCAAAGTGATAAGCAGTGACCTATAATCAAGGTATCAATATTAAAACAGATCACTTTGGTGTAGGATTGCAAATATCGTATTAAATCGATATGGTCAAAGTCATGCCTACGCACATTGAATAGAAATAACTGTAAATAAATACATACAATCAATTTACAAGTGAGTATTTGCTGTTTTACTTAGCTTTATAGAATGGCTAAATAGTAGATCACAATTGTGAGTGTTATTTTCTAGTATTATCTCGCTATTCAGTGATTGAAAAAGTGGCTTCATAGTAGGTAAGTGTTTAAAAAAATATTACAATCGTCGTAATCTTTAATATCAATGTGTATATTTGCTATGTAGGGACTATTGTGAAGTATTTAGCTTCTAAAACATTCCTTGGAGAGCTACATTTTTAACTTATCTGTGTAAACTGTGTTTATATTTTTAATCTTAAAATATTAATTTATTGTCAGGTATCTTTGAGTTTAAGGCCCACTAAAATAAATTTAGCTGTTTGTTTTTACTTGGTAGTTTTGTCTATTTATATGTTTTAGATTTATGTGCAAATAAGTCTATAAAGTTGTATTATGGAAAGAGATAAAGGAAAGCAAGTTCCTATATAAAATTAATAGTTTATTCCTGTTTGTGACTTTGAAGTTGAATTGTAGTTCAGAGACTCCTCCTCCTCATGTTGTTATCCTCTTTACTGAGGGTTGTAAAGTGAAACCCTTCTTATAGTTATATATTTACTTGATAATGCTCTACCTTATGTGTCTGTCATATGGTTGTTTGTGTTCAATTGAATTCAATTTCTTTATTCCAATTAGTATTATATACATGAATTACACTAATAATAAATACCTAAATACAATACTCCCCAATACCTCGGGGTACACATAATTTTTTTTTGGAAAATTGTATGTGTGCATGTATGAATAAATAAATAATAATATATGTACTTAATTTAAATAACATTGTTAAAGCAGCAATCTTCAGAGACCCCTGGGTCAGTTTGAAAACCTTAAAACCAGAGGAGAAACTTAGCATGTTATTGTATTGTTTCAGCCACAATGATGGAGGAGGGTGTGGAGAGCAGGCTGGGCCCTCCCGGAGTCAACTCACGAGCACTCAGCGCTGCATACTCTGCCGCTGATTTGGAGGTGAGAAACATTGTATCACACTAATGTTATAAAGCAAAGACCAGAAGGGTTATGATATGCAAAGACGAGTTCATCTCATATTGAAACAGCATATTTATTGTTATTGTTAGGGCTTTTGCTTTTACGGGACACCTGGATAAACACCAAATTGAAATTGATTTAGTTCTAACTATTGTGGAAAATCAGGAACCACATTGTGTCTCATCATTTTACAATCTATTTCTAAGGGTGTGATGAGTCCTGCAAGGACATCCCGCTTGGGGCATTTCCCACATTTCTGCCCCATTTACAACCTAGTTTATGTATCAATTTACTTCTTTGTTCCCCTGGCAGTGGAAACCATGTGCTGTTGGAGCAAGGACGCGAAAACATTTATCGGGGAAATTGGTCAGAAAAGTTTGACCGGTGGCTCCCACTCTGGATCGTTTTTGGTGCAACGGCTAGCTATTACCATTCAGCGCGGAAACGCAGCTTTATAGGCACATTTGCACTGGAAACGATTAAGGGCGGGTTTTTAGTTAAGTTGACATTTAATTTTGATTTATTTTTAATTATGTACTGTGTGACGTTTATGTATTTAATATATTGCAGGTGCTCCGTGAAATAGAGCACGTATACTTCTCCCCGCCGGGCTCGTTCGACGCGGCGCGGCACGTCCTGCAGCACGCGCCGGTGCCGCTGCAGCCCGCAGAGATAGAGCGCGTGTTCACTAAACTCAAGCGGCAGCAACAGGTATGTTACTACTCAATATTTTTTAAAGAAGTAATCTATACTAAACTGTGCTGTGACCAGACTTCAGCTTTTGTTTTTATTATTTATTTGATTTTTTAATGAAATTTTATTTTCTTCCATTCCAGGTGGTATCAGGCAAAGCGTTACATCTAATATCTCAACAACGTGACGCATGCGACCGCGAATTCAATGAGATACAAAACATACGCGAACAACTCACGAATACGGTCAAAACTTGTCAAAAAGCACGAGAAAAACTACGAACTGCATCAAATCATCTAACAATATCAACCTTTGTTATTTTAGCCAACTTTCGTAAACGACAAATCATCAGATCTGTGCTCAAATCTTTAGAGTTACTGAGAAGTTTGCGCAGCGTCGAAACGGATGTAGCGAATTTGATAAACAAAAAGGAGTACTACGAAGCGATAGAGCTGATTTTGAAAAGCAAAAAAGCAGCGGCGCTTCATAAGGAATATACTTGTATTGCTGATTTATCGAATAGATTGCAAGATACATTGGATATGACGGAAGAAAAACTGGATTCAGTTTTGGCAAGCGTTTGTTACAATTTTAATGCCACGCTTTTCAAGAAGTTGAGGAAAGCGTACGCCTTGCTCGGTAAGACACAAGCGGCAATGGAACAACTACACATGCATTATAGTTCAGCTGTCAACGAATCTTCCTTAGAAGCGGTCAAAGAATTCGCGAACACAAACCCCGATTTGAAGTTCCAAGAATTGTGCGAAAATGTGCCCGCGGAAAAAAGACCGCAATGCCTCTTGAGCTTGTGCGAAAAGCTATTCCAAATCATGAGAAGTTACTATCTGCTGGTTAACTGGCATTCAAAGCACGATACAGAAGAACCGATAAAAAATAACGTTTTCGAAATTGAAAAGAATGTCAGTCGAGAATATATTAGACAGAAATTAAAAGCTGGTTTGGTTAGGATCTGGCACGATGTCCAAGCGAAGATTTCCACTTATCTCAAAAGCTCGGCGCTCGAGCTTTGCGCTTTCGAAAAGTTCATACAAATTTTGGGTATTTTGCGTAAACTGACGCAGGTAGCGGAAGTGTTCTGCGGCGATAAGTCCGACTTTTTGCAAGACTTTGTTAAGACGCAAAGTGTTTTGTATATAAAGAATTATCACAGAGGGCGAATAGAAGAATTGAAGTTGTTTTTGGAAAATGAGGGCTGGGAACAGTGTCCGGTCAAATCAACATTTACATTATTAAATCTACAAGAGTTCAAACAGTTCAAAAAGTATCTAACCACAAAAGATACATCTGTGTTATCAAAATCGCAATCGGACGGAACATCGTCAGTACATTCCCAAGACGATAGCGTTTACATTGCAAAATATTTCACGGAAAAATCAACTCAAACACCATTCGAGATTTTCCGAAATGAAAATTTAACGAACGATGATATTTTTGGCCTAGAACCAGAAGAGGACAGCGAAAACGAATCCGATGATGAACCAGACGAACTGAAACGCGAATTCGTCGACGACGGAGACAGATATTCGACGATCAACGAAAAAGTGGTCGAAAGTCCGTCGAAAATAAAGAACAGCGTCATAGTCACAAACACAACTCTGTCGGTCTTGAGAAACTGTGGACAGTATCTACAAATATGTCGCTATTTGCCACAAATATCACTCGAAGTCGTAATGCTTATGAACCAACTATTCGACTACTATTTCTACACCGTACATCTGTTTTTTACATCCGATTTGGACGTGGCATCAACAACGTTATACACTAACAAGTTAAATCTGGTTTTGAAACGGATTTCGAATAACATCGACTCTGATAATAAGGAAATAGAGTCCAAATTCCAATGCCCACAAATGCCAGATCTAAATCTTAGATCTGAGGAAAATCTGAACGGTCTTTCCGAGCGAATCGTCGCAGTTGAAAGCGTTATTTTCTTGGCAAAGCAATTTGAGCTCTTACACCCGTATTTAGAATCGATAGTCGCGTCACACCAACGCATGGTCATAGACCATTTCAAAGATAATACCCTAGCAGTGGTCACAGACTTGCGCATGCCAGTTTATATGTGTTCCGCGTCCAAATCAGTTGACGCTCGGACATCACTTATAGCTATGTCCCAAGTCAAATGGGATGTGAAGAGCGTAGCCGTGGAACACAGTCCTTACGTAGACATGATTACTAGGAAAATACAAGTCTTCGCGTTACGCCTAGAGAATATTTCGACAAAGGTGTCTCTGAACAGAGATGTCCAGAATTCCATCTGGAGTATGGTGTCTAAATTCATAGTCCATTTATTAGTGGAAGGGTTTTCGAACGCCAGCAAATGCTCGAACGGTGGCAGAGGATTGATGCAGTTAGATTATCGACAACTATTCGTGAAATTGGAAAAGATATCCGGTCTGAAACCGGTTCCTTATCAAGATTATGTAGATAGATATGTTAAAGCGTATTATTTGCCCAGGAAGGAGTTGGAAGATTTCGTGGTGGAAAGGACGGAGTTTTCCAATAAACATCTGTTTGCGTTAATAACTTGCGCGTGCGAGAATAAGAAAGATCGACAGGCGCTTGTTGCTTTGGTAGAGAGTAGGGATAAAGATACAAATATAACCTAATGAAATAAAAAAAAAGAAACAGGTATATATACATACATATTTTAAAGTTTAATCCGAAATCGAAAAATCTACTGCTTCTATTTATTTTTTGTTGATAGTGAATTTGGTAATTACTTCTGTATATTTGTATAGGCATATAGTACCTACAATGTAATCTAGAAAAAAGTGCTTCAGACGTTAGTAAGAATGTCACAAGAATTCACTTTAAAAAATATATCAAACATGAAATGCATGAAAACAAAAATCTATGACTTTATTTACTTAAAGTGCGGTCACGAAGTAGAAGGAATTTTAAACTTAACGCAACATCACTACATTATATAAAGCAAAGTCACTTCCCACGTCTGTCCCTATGTATGTATTTTGATACACAACGGATTTTGATGCAGTTTTTAAAGATAGAAGGTTTATGTATAACTAGTGGGTACTCGCAGCTTCGCTCTCATTAAGAAGTAAAACTTGCATCCACTATTTCACCCCTTTAAAAGTGGCATTTCCAAAAATCCTTTCTTAGCGGATGCCTACGTTATAACATCTACCTACTTCATTCCAAATTTCAGCCCAATCCGTCCAGTGGTTTGGGCTGTGCGTTGATAGATCACAATATCAGTCAGTCAGTCAGTTAGTCAGTCGGTCACCTTTGAGTTTTATATAATATATCTATTATATATGTGTAATAACGCGTGCAAAGCCGCGGTCAGAAGCTAGTGAAATTTATAAATACAAGAAAAGCAGAGAAAGGCACACAAATATTATTTTTATTATTTATTTCTTTGTGGATCCTGGCTATTGCTCTAGGATTCCCTGTGTAATAGTAGCCAGGGTTCTTTCATTGAAAATTGAAACTAATTGTTTTTTTTTAACTTGAACGGGTTTGCACTTGGCCATAGTTTACCTGATAGTAAGCAAAGGCTATGGCCTAAGATGGAGCGTGCTTACCCGATAAGAACCGATTCACTCTCGCTTTGAAGATCGCTGGATTATAGTGCGTGGGGAACAGAGAGAATTGTGATTATAAGTGCAAAATTGTTATTGTTCCGTGACCGCACTTTAGAAAGGTTATTATTAATTTATGTATGCTAATCGTAAAACCATGATTAAAACGGTCGAGTTTTAGTAAGTTATTTTTAAGTGAAACAAAGCTGAATTTCCTTGTAAGAATTTATTTTGTATTTGTGTAACATTGTAATCTCATGTAAAAGACATATTTTTGTTTAGATGGAGTTAGATTAAGTTAATGTATATAATATAAAGAGTTAGGTAAATGACGCATAGCCTTTTAAAGGTGGCTTTTGTATATACATATCTTATAACTTTTATTCCACGGTTCTTGTTAATTCTCAAAAAAAAAAACAGGATTCAATACATTTTGTAAGGGGATAATGAACTTTTTAGTATAAAATACAGGGTGTGACTCAGCGGTTCCAGTGTCTGCTTTTCAAGATAATGAACTTTTTAGTATAAAATACAGGGTGTGACTCAGCGGTTCCAGTGTCTGCTTTTCAACCAGACGCACCCTGGTTCGAATCCGGACCTACACAAATGACCTGTGTTTTCAAGTTAAGTGTGGATTTGCACTCGCTTAGCGGTGAAAGAAAACATCGTGAGGAAATCAACATGTTTGAGGACCACAATATCCGAGGACATGTGTCTTCCGTGGAAGGACCTGGGCGCCCACCACGATGTATCTGCACAAGAGAACTCCCCTAACGAATTAATTCTGCGGGGGAGTCACGACCCTCAGTCATGAGGAAATACCTCAAGAGAGAGAGAGAGAGAGAGAGAGAGTATGAAAAAACAGTTTTTTTCGCGATTGTTCAAAAAAAGTGTAAATTATTTGTTGAATATGATTTACTTAAGCTACCCTTAATAGGGCATGCGTTATTTACCACTAACCCTGAAGAAAATAACTAAATATAAAAAAAAAGAAATATAGGTATTGTATGTATGAAATGTTAAACGTAACAAAATTTAAATAGAATCGAATAAAGTTATGGCAAATTATGTCCATAAATGGTTTTGATTTCACCTCAAATTATATTGATAATACGGAGTCTTTAGATAGAGAGATAGACCATTGTCATATAATTTCTTAGACAGGTAAGCGTGTTTCTAGTTTTTTAAACTATAAGTTTATTAAAAAACTAGGTAATGAATTCCCGTGGCTTTACTCGCATTATTTCAGGATAAAAAGTAGCCTGTGACACTCCTGAGACCTCATACTACCTACATACCAAAAAAAACTATGATGATCCGTTTAGCCGTTTATCGTTATGAGCGTAACAAATAAATGTAGTAATGTTACAAATTTTCGCTTTTAAATCTAACTAGTGGGCGCCCGCGGCTTCGCTCGCACTATTTCAAGATAAAAAGTAGCCAATGACACTACTAAGACGTCATACTACCTACATACCAAAAATCATGACGACACGTTTAGCCGTTTTTACGTGATGAGTGTTTAAATAAACTATATTTTCCCAACTCACTGAAATAAACAGAGAAACAGACATAATTTCTAGAAATTGTTTCTAACTAATAAACTATCAATTCGAAGTGTCTCCAAACATTTTTTTTTAAATATCTTTAATGGACTTTCGACCCTCGTCAGCTTTATTAAATGTAAGTATATATATTTCGTTTTTTTCATGAACTCAAAGATAAAAAAGTTTTATCACATTTACCTTATACGCTAAAGCAATAAAAAAGCATTTGAATAAATGCAAATACGTATAACATTTTATGCAATTTATGAGGAAAACTATAAGATAATTAATATGTAACTTGCAAACAGGAAAAATAACTAATACATTATATATTCTGTGCTAATACTATGTACTAAATATATAATAAGCTAGGTCCTAGCCTAGGTAGTTTTAAGTCTAGGTTGCAGCGGTGGTGGCTTATCGGGCACTCGTTTTATGACCTAGACCATTCCTTGTTAAAAAATAAAAACGTATAATATTTTGCGTAAGTTACCAGCAGGTAAGTTAGACTAACGTAACAGTCTCAAACAATGAATAAGTCCGTATGTTTTAAACATTTAAGTAGATGATAATTATGATTATTGTAGTCCAATTTGCGAATTTACAGTATATAGTGAACAGAATGTGTAGACTGATATTTTGCTTTACGATTTCGTAATATTTACTTTGATGAAATGTATTTGTAATGTTTGAATCACGTTCTATACGTGATTAATGTTTCAAATATTATAATAATAATAATAATCGTTTATTATGCCGAAATACAATTTTTTTTACATTAATACAATTAATACAATTTAATTTAGGCTGCACAGAATATTAACATAGTGTGTCCTGACTACTGCTGTAGGATTCCCTGTGTTGCAGTAGCCAGGGTTCTTCCGTGGAAACTAATATTATTAGGAGAGTAGGTATATCTATCTAAACAACACAATACAGAATGACGATTATAATAATTACATACTTATGTTTATGTTCTATCCTATAAATATTTATTATTAGTAATTTGAAATATTTCATTAGGCTATAATAGAATGAATACATTAATAATAGAATTAAAATTATAATTATGACTTCAATTACATTGCAATAGTTATAAGAGAATGTGATTTTAATTAATCTTTAAGACCGACAACAAACAAGTCATGGGCGCAAGTAAGTTTTTTAATATGCATATGTTAGTATTTGTATTTGTGTGTAAGATGTCGAGAAGTGCGCTTGTTGCGTGGTGGGGCTGAATACAGCCAGGCAGCTGGGGTGACAGCCCCACCACATGTGTTTGAATCTATGTCTATGTGTATGTATGTGAGATCTGAGTGTGTGAGTATTTGATTAAGTGCGTATATAATATACCTATGTCTAAGTGTAATATTAAATTGTGAGATAATTGACGCGATTGAAGCTTACCTGATACAGCTTTGATTGATTAATTCTTCTGTCTCTGTATAGTTTAGAGTAGACAGAAAGGCTTTAAGCTTTTCTTTGCAACTACGCTTACTCGTATTATCGTTAACTATGTTTAACTATTTGTTGATTATATTGTATAAGTAACTGTCTCTATAAGTGTTATTCCTGAACCCTATCATTATCCTACATTTCTGTTTTTTCCACAGTGGGTTTCGTCGAGCTGAGTCTTTGTTTATAGATGGTGCTTGAGATGTCTTAGCTGTACGATGGAACCTCAGCATGACAGAAAGAACATATAGGTATAATTTTCGCACAGACAGGGTTTGGGTGAAACTATGTAGTTTCTCAGTCGGATACTGAAAATGCTTGCCATAGGCTACCTTAAGTACGGCCCTTTGGGCTCGTTCTAGTTGCAGCAGGTGTGAGGTGCAGGCGGAGCCCCATGTTGGCACACAATAACTGAGTAGAGACTGACAGAGTGAAGTGTATACCAATTGTATCGTCTTTCTGGTCGCTACGTGTTTGAGCTTCTTGAATATGAATATCAGTTTTCTTATACGCCCACTGAGGACATCGATTTGTTTAGTCCACGAGAGGAGCTCATCTATGTAAATACCTAGATATCTTAGGTCTTGTTCCTGACCCAGTTTTGGACAAGTGCAATCGATGCTTTCCGGTGAACACGAGTGGAGCTTAATACATACCGGGATTTTAGGGCTCGTTCTAGATGAAACTCGAAACACAATAATTTTACTTTTGCTTGCGTTTAATGTAAGTAAGTTATCTTGTAACCAGCTTACAACTTTTCTTAGGCCAGAATTTGCGTTGTTAGTGACGTCATCGTAAGTAGCTCCATCCCATATTATGGCGGTATCATCGGCAAATAAGATTAGCTTAGCATTATCTAGTTTCATGTCGCACAGGCCATTGATATAAACTAAGAAAAGGGTGGGGCCTAACACACTTCCCTGGGGTACGCCAAATTTCACATCTTCCAGGTCACTGGCGAGACCGTCTATAATGACTTTCTGCTTGCGGTCTGATAAGTACGACTCAAACCATTCTAGGGCCACTCCGCGCACGCCGGAGCCTTCAAGCTTTTTGAGCAGTAGTCTTTTAGATAAGGTGTCAAAAGCCTTGGCGAGGTCAAGAAAGACACCAATTGTGCGTCTACCCTCATTTAATTTTCCAGAAATGTGGTCTACTAGAGCAACAACGGCGTCTTCCGTTGACCTACCTGGTCTGAAACCAAACTGGTTCGGTGAGAGTATGTTGTGGCTTTCAAAATATGAGACAAGTGCTTTATTGACGACCTTTTCCAGAATTTTAGAGATGGAGCTGAGCAAAGAGATTGGTCTATAGTTTGATATCGCATCTGTATCACCAGCCTTGTGAATTGGACATACGTTAGCTAACTTTAGTTCGGCTGGCACATGTCCATTCTCAAGGCTGAGGTTACAGATGTGAGCTATCGGAGCAGAGAGGATATGTTTTCCCAATTTAAGCAAATGATTACTTATGCCGTCGCCACCCGACGCTGATCTAGACTTTAAGTTAGAGATAATTTTGTTTATTTCGTATACGTTCGTAGGAGCCAAAAATAATGAGGTTGAGGGGGTATTTGTGAAATTGATTTTGCTGGATAGTTCACTTTCCGTTATGCCCAAATCACTCAGTATCTTGTTCGCTAGTGACTCACCAATGGTAGCAAAATATTTGTTTGCTTTGTTTAAGGCCTCTTTTGGTGTTCGGCTAGACTGAAGAAGGTTACAACTTGTGGAGCTCACTGACTTCATGTTGCAAATATCCCTAATAACTTCCCATATCTCTCTACTGTTGCCTTCACTTTTTTCAATTCGTTTCATATCATAGGAATTTTTGAGATTTTGAAGTATATTATTACATTTATTTCGGTAATTTTTATATATATTTAATGCATCTGAATTACTAGGGTCTAGTTTTGTAAGTCGGTGTAGGTAGTCTCTTCTTCTTATACACTTAAGGAGGCCTGGAGTTATCCAAGGCTTCCTTATGCACTCAGAATTAGAAAGTACTTTGATTGTTCTATGCGTTTTTATAGCAGTGTTTACATGATCACTGAAAACCTTAACTGCTAGAATAACGTCCCTAATATCAAAGAATTCTGCCCAGTTGATCTGCTCAAGATCCCTGATGACCAAGTTATAGTTTATTTTAGTGACTGTTCTGTTTGTTTTTATTGTGAGTTTTGGTGTTCCCACTACTTTCAAAAGAACAGCCTCATGATCGCTAACGCCTGATAAGCAGACAACACACGACGAGGGACAAGTCGCCTGCACGAAAGCGTGGTCAAGGCAGGTCTTCTCGTGAGTGACGACTTGATGTGCTGTCACAAAACCATAGCTGGCTATCATCTCCATATAGTCGTCAGCACGATGGTCTGTGGACGCAGGCTTAATATCCACATTCATATCGCCTAGTATTATAGCTGTACCGCATGAGAGTTTTCGAATTACCGAGTTTAATGAGTTCTTAAAACGATCGATATTACGATGCGATGGCGATCTATAAATAGCTACGATAGAAAAATGTTTATCTATATCAATTATCAAACAATTAGCGTCACGAAATGAAGGTTCCGTTATGCTAATGTTAAGCCCAATCCTTAAATACACCACAATGCCATCATTCTGGTTAAATGATTTTTTTGTAAAACTACATTGATAATTTTCCAAAGTCATAGCAGTAAAAGTACTATTAGTCCAGCATTCCGTTAACACTATAATGGATGGTAAGAAGTCAAGTCTCGAAAGAAATACTAGCAACTTATCAAAATTGGCACGTATACTGCGTATATTTTGTAGTAGAATGGAAAGTTCATGAGGATTATTGTGTATACCTAGATGTAATTTACACATCTCAGGCACCAGAGTATAGTCGGTGCTAATTACTTCAAAATTGTTCACCGTCCATACAAATTATTAATTAAAGTAATAGATGTTCGTGAGTTGTTTCTAATTAAAAGTCGCAATATTGCTCGCAAGATTGTTCCCGTTTCGTGTAAACTGGTTACATAACCGGTTTTATATCTATACTCGCTGAATGCACCTGGGTTAAGGGTACTGAAACAATCTATTTTTAGTTTTGCGTGACCATGAACTGTGTCAGACGTGCGCGTGGTAATTAATAACTTATCTAAATAGCGATCATTCGAGATGCATGAAATGTTGCAAATAATATGTGTGGTAGCTGTTTTGTGTGCGAGAAATACACTTATTGCAATATTTAGATAAAAATTATGTGAGTAGATAATCAGTGATATGTAATTTATGACATTGTAGTAATCAGTATGGGATTTTTGTGAAAAATTAAGTACTATTTCTATGAAATTTCGGGTAAGTGTGATCGTTAGTTTCAGTAGGTTGAATAGGTATCGTCTCACAATTTTAGCATAGCACTGAATTAGAAAGTTAAGGTAGGAAGTTATTACATTTTTTGAGGGTGATTTAAAAATGCAAACATAGCTGTTATCATTATTATTGACCATTAACGTGGTAGTAATTAAATCAAGTGACATTATGAGTGTAGGAGCAATAAATTCGGAATTTTGGCAGTAATTATACATATTGACATGTTTATGAAGCTGGTAAGATACAGGTAGCCGCCGCTGCATAGGTTTTGTCATAGAAGTAATAGTAATTATTAAGTTGTTATTTATTGTGTCGGTCGCAAGAAGTCATGTTTGTTTCTCCGCCGCGTTCGCCTTCATTTCATCAATATGCTGATCGCTCTTGACAAGGATATGAGGAAGCCCTTCTTTTTTACGCAGGTATATGTAGCCGTTCGAAGTCCAGCAGTAAGCGTAATTCTGAGATTTAGCCAGATCTCGGGCTAGGAAGAACAATCTTCTCGCTTTAGCGGTAAGTAGTTCCGAGACGTATATTTGTGCCGAAGGTCCGTCCAAGCCTAGGTGGCGAGTTTGTAGTTTAGATTCTCGATTTTTGTTGAAATTTTTAGCTTTTTCCAAAACTTGTTCTTTAAAGAGGGTATTTGAAAATTCAGCTATAAGGGCTGTGACATTGTTGTTGTGTTTATTCGGTAAGTACTCTATATACGTCGCGTACATCTGTAGATGAGCATTGCACGCCGAGTGTCTTCAGGAGGTTAGAAATCATATGAAATAAGTCCGATTTTTTCTCACCTTGTTTTTTGGACACATTTCTTATCTCTATTGATGTTTATTTAGAGTTCTTTTCAAGGGTATCTATACGATCTCCCATGTTTTTAATCTCTTGTCTTACAGCGTTTCTGTCTTTTTCTAAATTATCTAAGTACTTTCTTTTTTTGGTATATCTGTGACCTGTTCCGAAATAAATGTAACTGATTTTTCAATATCAGCTATGGGCGATGTTTGTAGTTTTAACTCTGCCATGTTACGTTCCATGGCAGTCATGCGCTCATTCTGATTTTTCGTAAAAGTGCCTGGCATTGTAGATATCATCTCCTTCATTTCACGCTTAAATGAATCTAAATCATCCGTTTCTTGTTCGTCATTTTCGTGTTTTCGTTTCTTCGGTTTCTCCTTCAAAGTACTTTTTGCACTGGTTGCCGGGCTTGTTTTTGATGGTGAATGCTGTACTTTTGACATTTTGACCTCCGAAGTTTACTTGTAGGCCTATTTGCGTGCGGGTTATCCGACGGCGACAGCGCGATGCGACGTCTTGCTCGAGGTGTACGTGTGCGCTAGCGCACACTAATACTAAAGGGGGCGGTCGAACTTACTATGTGTGCAGCTTATGAATGATGCGATGAGCGCTTGTGTGAGTGAGCGCCCCTCCAGAGTTCAAAGGTGGCCCAATACCGGACGTCTTCGGGTTAGGGAAGGCCGTTATTGGTCAAATCTTATACTCACATATAGTAGTGGGGGAGGTGCTGTGGTACCAGGCTGCCAGAGAAGTTTAGAGTTGCGTCTTTTTGCTGCCTGCTCGTCGATCTCCTTCTTGTTATGTTGTCCTATTATTTGCGCTGGTTTATTTTGTAATATTATGTAATTTTATCGTAATTTTAAATATATACGTGGAGAGTTGGACACGTCTAACCTCCACGGGGGCGAGGCGGAAGAGGCCGAGGATTATGTCGTACATTAAAGTGAATATTTTAGAACACAAAGTATATAATATCAGTCTATAGTATCTGTCTATGTTTAGAATATACTCGTAATTTTACATACTAGACTAGTTATAGTTTAGGCAATATTAGAAATTAATTCAGAAATAAGACAGATTCAGAAGAGAGCAGATCAGCTAGCCAAAGATGCGGCACTGAAGACAAGGACCAAACCCGCCTACGACCTTTGCCCAGTCTCATTTGTAAAGAGACAGATACGCACCAACTCCCTGGAAGAATGGAATAACAGGTATACAACCGGGACCACTGCCACCGTCACCAAGATACTCCTTCCCAACGTCGAGATGGCGTTTAAAATTGTGAAGAAACTGAAACCTACGGTGAAGAAACTGAAACCTACGGGTCCACTCACTCAAATATTGACGGGGCACGGTGGATTCTCCGAATACTTGCACCGTTTCAAGTGTAAGGAGAATCCATCGTGCATCTGCGAACCTGGAAAGGAAGAATCAGTAATTCATATCATTACAGATTGTCCCGTGCATAGTTGGGAGAGGTATGAAATTAGAACAAGAAATAGGCTATGAAATAAAGAAAGAAAATTTAGCAAACATTATGTGAAATGAAAATATTAGTAAAAAAAATCTGCAATACTGTTTAAAAATATGTAAAAAAGTTATAAAACGGAATAAATAGATAGATAAGAAAACGATAAGTACATATATACAGTATATATGTATATCAACAAAATTAAACAGACTACAAAGAAGATATGTACATTTTGGCACACTCGAGCAATACAGAACGTATCGCCTAGTTGCGTGTATGGATCTAGCTATGTCAATGTAAATACACCTTGTAAAAGCTTTGGATTCTGTCCAAGATACCTAAAAAAAAAAAAAAATACAATACCATACCTGCAATACCATACCTGCAATACCATACCTGCAATACCATACCTGCAATACCATACCTGCAATACCATACCTGCAATACCATACCTGCAATACCATACCTGCAATACCATACCTGCAATACCATACCTGCAATACCATACCTGCAATACCATACCTGCAATACCATACCAATACACAACCAGAACAGAACGGAACGGAACGGAACGGAACGGAACGGAACGGAACGGAACGGAACGGAACGGAACGGAACGGAACGGAACGGAACGGAACGGAACGGAACGGAACGGAACGGAACGGAACGGAACGGAACGGAACGGAACGGAACGGAACGGAACGGAACGGAACGGAACGGAACGGAACGGAACGGAACGGAACAGAACAGAACAGAACAGAACAGAACAGAACAGAACAGAACAGGACAGAACAGAACAGAACAGAACAGAACAGAACAGAACAATACCATACCTGCAATACCATACCTGCAATACCATACCTGCAATACCATACCTGCAATACCATACCTGCAATACCATACCTGCAATACCATACCTGCAATACCATACCTGCAATACCATACCTGCAATACCATACCTGCAATACCATACCAATACACAACCAGAACAAAACAGAACAGAACAGAACAGAACAGAACAGAACAGAACAGAACAGAACAGAACAGAACAGAACAGAACAGAACAGAACAGAACAGAACAGAACAGAACAGAACAGAACAGAACAGAACAGAACAGAACAGAACAGAACAGAACAGAACAGAACAGAACAGAACAGAACAGAACAGAACAGAACAGAACAGAACAGAACAGAACAGAACAGAACAGAACAGAACAGAACAGAACAGAACAGAACAGAACAGAACAGAACAGAACAGAACAGAACAGAACAGAACAGAACAGAACAGAACAGAACAGAACAGAACAGAACAGAACAGAACAGAACAGAACAGAACAGAACAGAACAGAACAGAACAGAACAGAACAGAACAGAACAGAACAGAACAGAACAGAACAGAACAGAACAGAACAGAACAGAACAGAACAGAACAGAACAGAACAGAACAGAACAGAACAGAACAGAACAGAACAGAACAGAACAGAACAGAACAGAACAGAACAGAACAGAACAGAACAGAACAGAACAGAACAGAACAGAACAGAACAGAACAGAACAGAACAGAACAGAACAGAATAAAATAGAATAAAATAGAATAAAATAGAATAAAATAGAATAAAATAGAATAAAATAGAATAAAATAGAATAAAATAGAATAAAATAGACTAAAATAGAATAAAATAGAATAAAATAGAATAAAATAGAATAAAATAGAATAAAATAGAATAAAATAGAATAAAATAGAATAAAATAGAATAAAATAGAATATAGAATACACTGACTGACTGACTGACTGACTGACTGACTGACTGACTGACTGACTGACTGACTGACTGACTGACTGACTGACTGACTGACTGACTGACTGACTGACTGACTGACTGACTGACTGACTGACTGACTGACTGACTGACTGACTGACTGACTGACTGACTGACTGACTGACTGACTGACTGACTGACTGACTGACTGACTGACTGACTGACTGACTGACTGACTGACTGACTGACTGACTGACTGACTGACTGACTGACTGACTGACTGACTGACTGACTGACTGACTGACTGACTGACTGACTGACTGACTGACTGACTGACTGACTGACTGACTGACTGACTGACTGACTGACTGACTGACTGACTGACTGACTGACTGACTGACTGACTGACTGACTGACTGACTGACTGACTGACTGACTGACTGACTGACTGACTGACTGACTGACTGACTGACTGACTGACTGACTGACTGACTGACTGACTGACTGACTGACTGACTGACTGACTGACTGACTGACTGACTGACTGACTGACTGACTGACTGACTGACTGACTGACTGACTGACTGACTGACTGACTGACTGACTGACTGACTGACTGACTGACTGACTGACTGACTGACTGACTGACTGACTGACTGACTGACTGACTGACTGACTGACTGACTGACTGACTGACTGACTGACTGACTGACTGACTGACTGACTGACTGACTGACTGACTGACTGACTGACTGACTGACTGACTGACTGACTGACTGACTGACTGACTGACTGACTGACTGACTGACTGACTGACTGACTGACTGACTGACTGACTGACTGACTGACTGACTGACTGACTGACTGACTGACTGACTGACTGACTGACTGACTGACTGACTGACTGACTGACTGACTGACTGACTGACTGACTGACTGACTGACTGACTGACTGACTGACTGACTGACTGACTGACTGACTGACTGACTGACTGACTGACTGACTGACTGACTGACTGACTGACTGACTGACTGACTGACTGACTGACTGACTGACTGACTGACTGACTGACTGACTGACTGACTGACTGACTGACTGACTGACTGACTGACTGACTGACTGACTGACTGACTGACTGACTGACTGACTGACTGACTGACTGACTGACTGACTGACTGACTGACTGACTGACTGACTGACTGACTGACTGACTGACTGACTGACTGACTGACTGACTGACTGACTGACTGACTGACTGACTGACTGACTGACTGACTGACTGACTGACTGACTGACTGACTGACTGACTGACTGACTGACTGACTGACTGACTGACTGACTGACTGACTGACTGACTGACTGACTGACTGACTGACTGACTGACTGACTGACTGACTGACTGACTGACTGACTGACTGACTGACTGACTGACTGACTGACTGACTGACTGACTGACTGACTGACTGACTGACTGACTGACTGACTGACTGACTGACTGACTGACTGACTGACTGACTGACTGACTGACTGACTGACTGACTGACTGACTGACTGACTGACTGACTGACTGACTGACTGACTGACTGACTGACTGACTGACTGACTGACTGACTGACTGACTGACTGACTGACTGACTGACTGACTGACTGACTGACTGACTGACTGACTGACTGACTGACTGACTGACTGACTGACTGACTGACTGACTGACTGACTGACTGACTGACTGACTGACTGACTGACTGACTGACTGACTGACTGACTGACTGACTATCAAGCCCCCCTAAGGGCCTCTGACATGGCTTAGCGACAGTCTTACTAGACAAACAGCTGGGCCCACAATTTAACGTGTCATCCGACCCACGGAAGCGGATTCGGTTCAATCTGATTGTCTCTTTTCTCGCATATTATTTAAGTATACACATTACACATCTTCCAAATGTCCATCCAATTTTTGTAACAAAGAAACATCTTATCTAAATACGTTTTGAATTTAAAACACCGTGTGAGTTACAGTTTTGAATATTGTGCCGTTGAAATAATTCCACTTAGTCTCACTATTGTATGGTTGTATAGGATACCAAAAAGTAACAATGTCACTACTTTCCTTAAAAATTTAAAACTGCTACTAAACAAACTCTTGAAGACTGGCAATGAAAGAATTATATTATGTGGTGATTGGAACATAAACATGTTAAAGGATACTGATCATTCTAGAACCTTAAAAGCTATATTAAAAAATCATAATATTACGAACCACATTACTGAGCCCACACGCAAAGGTAAAACATGTTTGGATTTAATTGCTAGCAATTTAGAAGATATCACCGCTGATGTCCGAATACTTGCTCTCTCAGATCATGAAACTGGTCAAACTCAAAATATAAATCTAGAACTAGATAAAAGTGAAGCAATCAAACTACCTACCACGATCGTTTTGGTTTGAACATAGGAGGGATTTTAGTCAGGAAAATATGGTTAGAGTGTACTTTACCGGACCCCAAAAATATGTTTTTTCTTTTTTTGATAGGTCATTGACCTTTGGCCCCGGGAATCATGTTACGAGTCAAGGTCAATGACCCGAGGTCAAAGATCAATGACCTTTCAAAAAATCTCGAACCACACGGAATTACGGGGTCATTGACCCTGACTCGCAATAATGATTCCCGATGTCAAAGGTCAATGACCTTTCAAAATTAAATATCTCGTAATACTATACTTCAAAACTCCTTAACATATGGAAGGAATAATTTAAGAAAAAAGTTGTCCATACATTTCGTCATTTTCTAACCTTCCTTTATCCATATCAGTTATAAAAAAGTGGTGCTATGTGCACATCACACATGCCCGAAAAAAATCAAAGTCCTGCGTCCCGTCAAGTATACTTCATAGAAAAATTCAACTTAGTTTTTTTTCGGGCATGTGTGATGTTCACATAACACCACACATGCCCGAACTAAATAAACTACTTATAATACTAAATTTATCTCGAGTTTATCGTCCCTATCACTCTCAGATATTTATGAAATAGAACATTTAAACCCAGCTTTTGACTCTTTTCATGACATCTAAATGCTTTTCTATAATCTCTGCTTCCCTTTATTAAAAGTAAAAATTGCAAATAAGCCAATAAAAAATTGATGGCTTACGAGAGGTATAAAGAAATCTGCCATTGTTAAGCGAACACTGTACATAAAATATCATTTATCAGCAAGTAACAAACTTAAAAATAAGTCGGCATATACACAATACAGTAAAATTTTCAAAAAATGTATAGAAAGCTCTCAAAGACTCAATAATTGTAAGTACTTAACTAAAGCCAAAAATAGCTGTAAAGCATCATGGAATATAATTAGGAAAACCTCCGGAAAAGTTGATGAAATCTCTAATATTGACTCTATACAGGTAAGTAAATGACATTTCGTATGATAATCCAGAAGACATAGCTCAATTATTTAATGACTTTTTTATAAATTTGACTTCTAAAAATGACAATAACGACGAAGCATCTGCTGATACTACTAATGACTATCCTTTTTAACTCCAATTGACGAACTATATATTTACAAAGTAATAATGTCTTTAAATAACACTAATGCAACTGGTTTTGACAATCTAAATACAAAAATGCTAAAAGTTTGTGCAAAATTCATTTCAGGCTCCGTAAGTCATATAATAAATTTATCTTTTGAACAAGGTTTGTTTCCAACTCGCCTGAAACAGTCAGTAGTGAAACCTTTGTATAAAAAAGAAGCTAAACACAATATGAATAACTATCGCTCTATCACACTAATCCCCGTCATCTCGAAGGTGTTCGAAAAGGTCATTTACACAAAGATATCAAGCTTCTTAACTAAGTATGACATACTTAAAGAGGAACAGTTCGGTTTTAGGAAAAATATGTCTACAGCTCTTGCATGCTTTTCTCTCATAAAAATAATAACAGATTGCTTTGACAATAAAAAGTCCATTGTCTCAGTATTCCTTGATATGTCAAAAGCCTTTGATTTCGTGAGACATAGACTACTTCTTTACAAATTATAAAAATATGGCATAGTAGGTAGAGCGCTAGAGTGGTTAGAAAGTTATTTATCTAATAGGACTCAGTGTGTTGAAATAACTTCTCTAATGGGCCAAACATAAACCACCCACAAATCCTCTTATAAACTAAATAAACATGGAGTTCCACAAGGAAGTATACTTGGTCCTCTACTTTTCCTGCTCTACATTAATGATCTCCCCGATATAATTAATCATAGATGTGTCCTCTATGCAGATGATACCACCCTAATGATAGAAGGGTCCAACAAAGACATAAATAAATTCGAACATGACATTAATAAAGCTATTGAGACTGTAATTGTATGGCTAAAACAAAACAATCTATTCATTAATATTAATAAAACTAAAATAATCCAATTTTTGACTAGTAACAAAAAACCTGTTCCATTAAATATCTCATACCAAAATACTCCCCTCGAACTAGTAGACTCAGCAACTTTTTTAGGTTTGGTTTTTGACAAAAATTGCAATTGGAAAGAGCACATCAAAAAAGTTTGTTGTAAATTACAGAGGTTTGTATATTTTCTAGGGCGTCTTCATCGTACTGCCACCTTACAAGCGACCCTTAGTGCCTACCACGGTTATGTATCTTCCACTTTGCGCTACGGTTTAATAATGTGGGGCAATTCAGTAAATTGTGAAGATGCTTTTAAGGTTCAAAAGAAATGCATCAGGGCTTTAAGCGGCACGCATTATCTTGCACCCTGCACACCCTTATTCAAGAAACATAAAATACTTTCATTGCCATGTCTCTATATATATGAAATTTGTTTGTTCGTAAGAAGACATAAAAGCCTGTTTCAATCAAATAGTGATGTAACTGGTAGGGACAGGGGCAAACGTCGGCAAAATATACTAACAAATCCAAAGCGACGATTGCAAGTCACCTCTAACAATGTAAACAGCATAGCCATCACAATATATCATTTCCTTTTTTAAAACTTAATCATTGTCTCGTACGTGACGTCACAGCCAGCCCCAACGGAAGACCAGCGCTGATTACTTCCAGTAATCAGCATTATGCTGAGTTGGGGCTGTGTTGAGGCAGACTTATTTATTTATTTATTTTATATATATGTGTGTGTATGTTTGAAGACTGTCTTAATAAATGATTTTCTATTTCTATTTCTATTTTCTATATAACCAAATTCCAAATGAATTCAAAGACCTGAACTGGTATAGTTTCAAGGAAAAATTGTTTGAATACCTACTAACCAAATGTTATTATAAAGTAAATGACTTTGTTGAAGAAAAAAAGAAAATATACAAATAAATTGACTAGCCATAAAACTGACATTTGTACGCCTATCGGCAGAATATTTGATACAACAAATTTATGTAACATCTACTATGTAAGACAATATTCGTGCAAATAAATGAATTTTGATTTGATTTGATTTGAAAAGTTTGCACCACTGATTTGTGAAGAAGTATTGTTGGGTAAGCCAATTTCTTTTCAAGATGCAAGTATGCCAGAAATTTTGGTAAGCTTATATCATAAGGTATTTTGTTACATTAGAGGCGAAAGCAGGTTCAGTCCGATTGATATTCTGCCTTGAATCTGGGGCTACTACACTCGGTGAATTATTTTTACAATTAGTCTGATTCGAATGCAGACTTTGGAAAAAATCTGTCAAAACGTTCACTTGGGATATCAAGTTCTGAATAATTGGATCGGACTCACCGGATCGCTTCCTCTTAGCCTCAAAACGTGATCCATCTGAGGTTGATGATGATGAATCCGACTGTCCATGGATAGACGACCGCGGCCGCTTGGCGCCGCGCCGCAGATCCGCCATGGATCTGGGCGAAGCAGTGTGCTCACTGCCCTGTTCCTTAGCTGATAAGGCCCGATTATCGGTCGAGCAACCGGGCACCGCGTAATCACTCATGGTCCGTAAGCTATTTTCGAATATTTCACTCAATCACTCACTAAGACAGTCCATATGGTTCTATGAGAACACTGTTATATTTAAATTAAAAAATTCTCCAAAATAACACTTGACCGCGCACTAAAACAATTCATACGGCACTTCAAAAACGCCATTATATTCAAATTTAAAAATGATCGAAAAAGCACTAAATCGCGCACTCAAACAGTCCATGCGGTTTTTAGAAAACACCGTTATGTCAAAAATATTGCAGAATAACACTTCATCGCGCACTAAAAATCACCATGTTAGGTCTTTCCGAAAGACCTCTAGAAAGATTGTTCGGATAACAACCGATAAAGATTCTTTAAAACTTGAAAATTAAATAGAAATTGCTCGAAACACGTTAATTCGAAAAACGTGCGTTCAGTTTGAGAAGCAACGACGCAATGTGACGGAAAGTGATCCCCACTCTCTCTGGCGACCAAAGAGAAAAGTTGGTGACAGGTGTTCTGATTGGACGACAAGGGAACCTGTGATTGGCGGAGACCTAGGAAGGCGCTGATTGGACGAAAGTAACGGGAAGTATACTACGCATCTCTCATTGTTTATGCTGGGCATCGTCACATGCCTAATAATACTTAAATAAACAGAAATATATTGTAATTTTTTATAAGAAACAGAAAGTTTGTATGCTAAAAAAAGAAAAAACTCTGTTGTCTCAGGATTTTAAAAACCACCAAGTGCCTCTAATATTTTAACGATTTTTTTTGTAGAACATTATTCTAAACTAATACACTGTGTAAAAAAATCAATATAGCAACAATTGCACTTTACGTAACCTTAATAAGTATATAATTTAGTATAAAAAAACTCCAATTCGTGACTTGAGTAATCAACAGCTAACCAAATTTTTAAATAATTACAAAGATATAATAGAAAAAAGTAAACAAAGAAAGAGTAACAAAATCTAATCGTTTCTAATATTCATTAATCCGCTAGATAAAACACAAAAACAAGTTAAAACTTTAACCATCACCTCCAAAAAACGACCTTCAAACAAAAGCTGTATAATTTTTTGTCTGTTCATAGGCTGTGTGTGTTCACTGCTTTGCACTGGGTCTAATTTTTAAACTATAGCGAACTGAAGTCTTATTTCAAAACATGGTTTACTATCGCGTGATAGCACAGAATAGGTACCTACAGATTACAATTATCACGGCTTTAAATAGTCTGTTCTCGTTGTTCAAACATCAAAACTAACAGTCAAAATGTTAACTTCAAATTAGAAATTTGATTCTGTATGGTAACATTTTGACAGTTTAATAATTATGTCAAAAGAAAACAATTTTTGAACAACAAGAACGGAGTTAATATTTTGAAAGTTCTAGCCATATATTTAAAAAGAAAAACAAGTTTTGAAATCAAAAGCTAGCAGAATAATTTTATTATGACACAAGCCTTTTAATTTGTTTAACACCAATTCGCGTTTGTAAACGTTGAATCATTACCATCATCCATAGCCGGTTTTGTTTTGTTCCACTGCTGGTTATAGATCTCCCTCTTGACGGCCATTTTGTCCCATTGCCGATCTTGCTCGTATTTGGCCCGCGACCGATAATGCGTCGTCTGTCTACCCATCTCGCTGCTGGACTTCCGCCACTCCGGTTAGAACGGTTGGTTAGGTTAGAGGAAGTCAAAAATAATGTATGTGGGTTTAATTGTTACGTTAATTTAAACAATTTATGCTCGTACATGTCAAAATAAATGTTTTAACACGTACGAATCTAAATTTGACGCACACGATTTAAACACCCTTACTGCTTGGTTGCTTACATGTTTTAGTCTCAACTATATGCCATATCAAGCACTTAGTCACTGTGGCGATATACATTCATAAGCCATGACAATAAAATATATTTTCCTAAAAACTTTGTGATTTAAATCGTTATATTGTGGGTAGTTGGTGAAAGATGGAGGACGACGATTTTAGTGATGAAGATGGAAAGTACTGGAATAACTGGACGGTGGATTATTTCGAAAATGTAAGTGCCTTGTCATGTAAATATACCTACGCATTATAATGTTTCATTTTTGAATCGTTAGTAGAAAAATGTAAAATTGGAATATTATGTTGAATGAAGGCTGATGTTCATAATCTTTACGTTATGATCACTGGTTTTACCTAAAGTTTTCAGTTTCAAGTTAAAGTTTTTTTGCACGGTTACCCAGAGATCTAAAGATTAAGGAAGGACGGTGGTGTTACTTATATACTACTTAACTTTGGTAGAAATGAACAAAATATAGAATTCATTCCGGAATGATATATTGCTTGTAAATAATAAAAATATGAAAATTTAAAAAGCCATAAGTCATTGTGCATGAATAATGGATACTTATACTTATGTACATTAGTCAATATTTTGTATTCATATTTCAGCTGGACACGTCGCAGTATGCTTTCCCAAACACCCTGTGGCATGTCAAGTCAGTTCAAGAGATGGCGCTCAAAAGCACTTTTATGGTACTAGTCGGGGTGTTCGGCTTGTTCTTCAATTTCGTCATCCTTCTTATCGTAGGTAGAAACAAGTAAGAGCTGGTTAAACTTTGCTGATTTATTACAAGTCAATAATTAGATGTTCGCGGCTTCGCTTGCATTATTTCGGAATCAAAAGTAGTCTATGTCACTAGGACAAGATCTCATTAATACTACCAACCTACCTACATACCAAAAATCATGATGATCCGTTGAACCGTTTTTTTTGCCATGCGCTCACATATAAACAGATAAACATGTAAACAATCAAAAATAGGTGAAATGTGTTTTATTATTGATTTAGAGTACGGACTTTTGACCCTCTTTAACTTTTGTTATCCATGTTAAAACATACAAAACTAACGTCCCAATCATTTCAGATGGCTCTGGAGTGCCACAAACTACCTGATCGCCAACATGGCAATGGCAGACTTCGTAACGTTGCTGTTCTGTCCGTGGTTCATGCTGGTGCGAGACTTCTACCAGAACTACGAATTAGGCGAAGTCGGATGCCGGTTTGAAGGGTTCATGCAAGGTCAGTAGCAAATCTTCTTCCTCGAGTCAAATTTCCTCATTAATGGAAGGGCATGAGTAACCAATCTAATGGATTTATCGGTGAAGTTCTCTTTAGTCACTATACCGTAGCGGATATACCGATTCTTCCATGGAAGACTTTTTTACTTTTGTGATCCGATCACTATACCGATAGCGGTCACTATACCGATTCTTCCATGGAAGACTTTTTTACTTTTGTGATCCATATGTCAGTTTCCTCACGCTGTCTTTCTACACTGTTAAGCAAGTCCAAATCCACATATAACTTGGAATACCACTCATTGGTCAAGATCCTGAACCATAAAAATTCGGTTTGTAAATCAGACTACAATAGCTACAATAATACAAAAATGTACACACAATTATGTACTTACCTAAACGCCACTCTCGCTTTACTTTCCAGCATCTCTCCTCCTGGCGAGCGTGGGAGCGGTAATGCTGGTCTCCTACGATCGCATGGCTGCTGCCACCATGACAGCTGACGCAAGGATCACTAAGAAAGTCGCTCCAAAGCTGATCGCTGCCAACTGGGTGGTAGCGGCTGCTCTGTCCTTGCCTTGGACTATTAAGAGAGACTATGTGGTAAGATCTTGATTCAAATAAATATTCCGTGATATTTTACGCAGCGCCATCTTATCTCATACTAAGCATTGCATGAGAATTAGAAATTGAGGGAGTAACACACGCATTCCTCAACGTAATTCGAGTTTTGCTTGACTCGTCATGTAACCAAATTGGAATTCATCTCTCAAGAAATTTGTGAGATTGGTCGCGAGCTATTGACTTACCTAAATTTTGTTCAACATCTTTTTTAACATTTTCTTAATCTACTTTCAACAGGAGCGGCCTTGGCTGGACTATACCGAGAAGTACTGCATGGAGGACGTCAGTGTGATGGGAGTGTACTGGCACCTCATGCTAACACTGCTGGTTTGGATACCGCTCGGCGTCATGGTTCTCACGGTAAGTACTACTTTCATTGTTATCCTATTTTCGCATTATAGTTATTTTTCAATCACTTGGCTTTTTACTCCCTTTGAGTCGTATTTCCTCGTGACTGAGAGTCGTCATTCCCCACAGAATTAGTTCGTTATAGGAGTTCTTTTGGGCAGATACTTTGTGGTGGGCACACAAATATTTCCACAGAAGACATGTCCTCGGATAGATATACGACTATTATACTTTGTTTGTTCAATAAATGTTTCTCCTCATTCCAGTATGGAGCAATAATGTGGCGTCTCGAATGCAGCGCTCGTGATCTATCCTCTAGAGGCGGTGGCCGAGTCGTTGCCAAGGCAAAGGGGAGAGCTCTGAGGATTACAGCATGTGTGCTCTTAACGGCAGCGCTCTGCAGGGTACCGTACACCGCTCTCATTTACTGGAGGAACAACTTGCCCAATGTCATCAATGCAGTAAGTAAACTTTATTCGACAGACTATATAGGGGACGCCAGTGCCTTCGCACGCATCATTTCAGAAAAAAATTGACTATATTACTCCTGAAGATTGGTTCCGCCGCTTTTGTGTGATGTGCAACCATATAAACAGACAAATTATCTCTAAACTATTGAAACGTTGTCGTAATTTTTTTCAAGTATCTTATGTACAGATTGTTTATTTCTTTTAAGGATAGCAAAGTATTTCATATTGTAATTATAATAATCCTCTTAGCCGTTTTCAGCTACGGCGACCGTTTTCTGTACATTTAATACGACAACATATGACAGAAAAATCAGTTATTAGAATGTAGCTGGCATGAGAGGGACCAACTCTGGGGTTTATTAAGCCGCTCTAAGGGCCTTAATAATAATCTCAATCCTTTATTACATACTATCTGAGTGTATTTTCCCCTGTATTCCAGGTGGAAGGCAACTACGAAAAGATGTGGTACGCAGCCAACTTCCTGATGTACTTGAACTGCGCCATCAATCCCCTCATTTACGGGTTCAGTAACACTCGCTTCCGGAAGGCCATGGATAGGACCATGCCGGTAGCTGTCTGCAGGTTTGGATCTTGGTGCTGCGTCTGTCCTAAAGTGAGTACCTACCTACCAATAAATGTTTCTTTCTTTCTTTCCTTCTTTGTTTCTTTCTATCTTTTTTATAACTACTTCTTATCGAATGAGAACCAACTTTTACTTAAGAATTAACTTGAACTAACAGGACGTGGTATACAAAAGAAAAAGGCAAGATGAATAATACCAACAAACCTCTTCTTCTTATCGAATGAGAGTGGCCAACTCTGGTGTCGAGTTTATCAAGCCGCCTTTAAGGGCCTCTGATATGGCTTAACGACTGCCGTACTAAACAAACAGCCGGGACCTACAATTTAACGTAATTTTAATACCAATAGACTTAAATAGGTACATACATACTTAATACATAATATAATGTACAAACGTAGACGGTTACTATGAATATAGAAATCCAAACTATAAAGCACCTCAGTGTATGCTTTATTCCTCCTTAGTTACGACTAAGGAGGAATTCCTCATGACTGAGGGTCGTGACTCCCCACACATAATTAATTCGTTAGGGGAGTTCTCTTGTGAAAATACATCGTGGTGGGCGCCCAGGTCCTTCCACGGAAGACAAATGTCCTCGGATTTTATAAAACAGGTAAAATGTGCAGGTAGCATCCTTTTTTTTTGTTGAAGGTTTTGAAAATAAAGTATAATCATACTGGTAGACGTTTTTTGTAAACAACTTTTGTACTTATAATATTTTTCCTCATAACGTGCAGTCGCCCGTGTGTTCTTTCCATACAAACTGTTATATAGTTAGACTCGAAAACTCAGAAAGATAGACTGTGATAGATAGATGGTTTATATCTCAAATTGTTGGTATCTTAACAAGGACCTCGAGAAAACCAAAGGCATAGGTTTAAAAGTTATTTAATTATATAAAAAATGTTTTTTTAAATTTTTTTTCGTAACATCTAAATTTATGTCTATGGTTTTCTAAAGTCGAGAAAATGTTCAAGATATAGGTAGGTAAACCATCAGACGATCTTTCTTAATTTTGCATAATCGACGCGGTCAGTACGCGGATGGGTGACCGAAAAGTGGCATTCCATCTTGGGCGCTTTCGTGGGTCGGATGACAAGTTAAATTGTAGGTCCCGGCTGTTTGTCTAGTACGGCAGTCGTTAAGCCATGTCAGAGGCCCTTAGGGTGGTTTGATAAACTCTCGACACCAGAGTTAGCCACTCTCATACGATAAGAAGAAGAAGGTCTAACTATACAACCGTTTGTATGGAAATAACGCTCGGGCGGGCACGTTAAATAAACTACATACACTGTAACAGGTTAGATACTAAAAAGCAGGTTTTATAAAACAAGTTCAATGTATCGTCAAGTTTCCTCTTAGCAAAAAAAAGCTTTAATAAATTTGTCTGCACTGTGTATCTGTGTAAAAGTAAATAAAATTATAATAAGGTTAGAATTAGCAGTAAATTAAAACTGTCATAACATATTACAATATATATGTAGTATAAAGCAAAGCCATCCGCAGAGACCAAAGGAGAAAAAAAAAACTTCCCGCTTCTGTCCCTATGTCTGTATGTAGGTATGCTTAGATTAGAGAGACGTTTTCGAGTATTTTTAAATTTATTTTTGAATTTTTTAAATGGTAAATTGTTCATGTTAATTTAAGTGAATTGAATTGAATATATAATGAACATGAACATGATTATATGTAAAGAAATTGACGTATTTATGAATAAATGAATATTATGATTATTATTATGATTAGATCGTTAAAACTACACAACGGATTCTTTTTGAATAGATAGTGATTCAAGAGGAAGGTTTATATGTATAACTAGTGGGTGCTCGCGGCTTCACTCGCATTAAGAAGTAAAACTTGCATCCCCTATTTCACCCCTTTAAAAGTGGCATTTCCAAAAATCCTTTCTTAACGGATGCCTACGTCAAAACATCTACCATCATTCCAGTGCGTTGATAGATCACTATATCAGTCAGTCAGTCACCTTTGTGTTTTATATATTTAGAAGATAATGCCAATAAAAGGTAATATCGTATATATATAAGCACAAGGTGCACAAATAGTAACATTTTGTGATTGCAATAAAGTCATATTCTATACTATTTCGCCTTGGGCGGTATAAAATATGGCGGCGCCACATGTATCATGCACCTATTTGGTAAATTTATTAATGCTCTTCCTTTTGTGATCACGAAAATAAAAACAGTTATCTGAGTACCTAGGTAGGTACTTATAATAAACTTAAGTTTAACATGAACTAGAATCTAGTGATCTTTAAAGCGAGAGCGAACCGGTTCTTATTGTGTTAGTACGCTTAGGCCATAGCTATTGCTTACCATCAGGCAAAATGTGGTCAAGTGCAAACCTGTTTCAGCAAAAAAATGTTTCACCATACATTTTGGAAATAAATATGCCTAAGTTTAATCTTCAGTGTAAAGTAAATCAAAGAATAAAGTTAAGTTTCACAGCTACACTTTTTGGTTTCACTGTGTCTCAACAAAAAACACTTTTTATTTTATTTAAAACGAATATCCATAACAAGTCCCAGATTCTTTACTTTACATCTACAAATAATTGTCACAATAGAAATGTTATTGAGCCATAAAAACATTTCCATGAGACAGTCAACCGCCGCCATGGTTGAGTTGGTGGACGGGACTTAATTCTAGCGACCAATTGCGATCAATCATTCTACTTTTCTGGTATCGTAACCAATCAAATCACCAAAATGCTGGCCTTTTTCTGGCTCAACGTATTAGCATTGCCATCCAGTGTGGTAATGCGGCCAGTATGCATGCTGCCCTCTGGTAGTGGGCTGGAGCACTTAGATTATTTTTAGGCTTTTCTAAAGATTTTCTAAGTGCCCCTTTTTTGTAGTAATTAGAAGTACCTAGTATGTTTAGTTTTTCTTCCCTTGTTTTTATATTTTATCAAATCAAGTAATCCTAGATGTAGGAGCCTGCGATACAAGTTGTATACTTAGTGCAGGGCTCACAAGAGCACAAATTAACCTGTAAAAGCTATTATTACTCACAGCAATGTATTAATCTAAGGTTTCGTGTAATCCTTTATTTATGTGAATAAACAATTTGAATCACGAGCAAGCTTTGTGTGCCAGTGGTGTGTGGTAGATAGATAGATAATAATTTATGGATAAATTGAAATTCAAACTTAAGAAGTAAAAGTTACAGATATTGTATATTATGTTAATCTCGTCATTTTACAATTATTAAATTATAATATCATTTTACAGTTACATAATGTGTTACAATAGCTGTATAAGGGCTTTTGCATCAAATAAAATTTACATACATATCTAAGTTGTCACATCATATTGGCAGTAGTAATTTTCAAAAAAATCCTTAGAGCTATACATAATTTGGGTTTAATAGATAGATATGAAAGGTAGAAGCATATTTGACGCGACATTTTAAGGTGTAACATTTCTGTAGTATCAATAATTCGTAGGTTTATCTGCTCGTTTTTCCTCATTCGTACATACGTTCTTTGCTGTATATAATTTTCTTGTTTTTGTTTAGTGATACATGAGGTTTTGATCTTGTATAACGTGGTTAGGAATCTCCAGCAATTATTTATTTTAAATTTGCTAAAATCTTAAGAACATATATATTATTTTGCAATTAGGTACTTCTAGCTTTTTGGTACCTATGTACCTACATATGCGTGAAAATTGTAGTTTCAAAATGTTGAAAATAACTTTATGTGTTTTCGGTAAGTTTTATTTTTGTGGACTAGGTAATCGATTGAAAGCACAAATTATATTATTGTTTTTGTTTTTTTATTGATATGTGAAAATAATTTATTTCTTTTATTCTTTTCAGCTGCATTTTGTGCAATTCATGTGAACGCTAATGACAATAAAACGTAAGTATTCATTTATTATTATTCAAAAGCTTAAGTCTCGCGATGGAGTTGGTAGCCCGAGCGCCTTTTTCATACAAAATTGTAAATTTTAAAATATTTTTTTACAATTATTTTCTTACATAGAAGAAAGTATCGTACGAAACTAAAAAACATTAAATCTTATTACTGTTTGTTCATACACTTACACTTTCGTATATTATGTGTAAGTATGTAATATATTTTTGCTTTAGAATTGAACTAGGTTTTGCCCGCGGCTTCTCACGCGTTATTATAAATATTAACCTTCCTCTTGAATCACTCTATCTATTAATAAACTGCATCAAAATCCTTGCTTTAGTTTTAAAAATTTAAGCATACATACAGACAGACGCGGGAAGCAACCTTGCTTTATACTATGTAGTGATATAGTGTTAATGTTTTAGTGATTTACGTAAATGCCGGCTTAGCCCCCATCCCAGCGTAGAATACCTCTGCAAGTCCGGCGAGACGTCGGAACCTTGTGGAGAGCATGTCCCCGCAGGCACGGTAGCGTCCGCTGTCTGTCGCGATGGTTATTTTACTCCACAACAGTTGCAACGCATGACATGTATCGATGGGATTTGGGACTATGTTGCTTTATGTCAACCTGGTGAGTTATACATTTGTTGCTGTATACTGTTTTCATTGATTAAATAATAAATTTTGTAAGCCGAAAAAAAAGTGTCTAGAGTTTCTCTAGCCGCCCTAAGGGCCTCTGACATGGCTCAACGGCTGCCGTACTAGACAAACAGCCGGGACATACAATTTAACGTATCATATGACCCACGGAAGCGGCCAAAATGGAATGCCACTTTTCGGTCACCCATCCTGTACTGACCGCGTCGACCTTTGCTAGTCGCTACATCTTAGACTATAGTGGTGCTTAACATCAGGCAGGCTATAGTCAAACGTAAGGCTATTTCGTGTTAAAAAAATCGCGTTATTGCTGCTGGGCTACGGACGCTTCTCTTATGATCGTATTGTTCCCCAGAATGTGGCAGAGTGGTTCCTCAAGGCAGCAAGCTTAAGAGATCAGTTCAGACAGCGAGTAGGGGCGAGGTGCCGTGGCATGTCGCTATATACTCCAAGACGTTTGAGCCTTATAGACAGATCTGCGGCGGAACGCTGGTTAGCGCTTCTGCGGTTATAACTGGTAAGATATTTTTCTTTTTAATTTACATCCCACTATCCTACTAAAATTTAATATTTTCCCCCTTTCCATCCAGCGTGGGAAAGCTGCCAGTGTTCTGGGAACATTAATTTATAACTAGAAATACTCGTACAGCCGGGATTTCATTTCGCATTTCGCGGGTTTTAGCCTGCAAAAAATCCCGAGTTATTGGTACCGGGATTTTCTAGAACTACCTATACCCTGTCTCGTCGTCATGTTGTGTCGGTTCAATTCAAATTGCTACTTTTTTCTTATATATTTCCAAATTAAACATATTGATTTGTTCCCAGCGGCGCATTGTTTCTGGTCCGCCACCGGACGGCAGGCCGAGCCCGCGTCTCAGTACGCCGTGGCGGCGGGCAAGCTCAACCGGCCGTGGAACACCAACGGACAAGATGGCGCCCAGGCTTCCGATGTAAGTTTTTGTTTTCAAATATTCTTTATTAATAGTATAACAATTTAGTAGTAAGTATGATACTAGTGTACATTTAATCCTAGCACATACATTAAATACAAACTTGATTATTATATAATTTATAAAATTATTATAACTTATCTCAGGTATTTAATTTAAATTTTACAATATAAAATAAAAATAAAATCATCACTTAATAATATGGAACCTTTAAAAAAAATCGATGTAAGTGTCATAAAGTTTAACTTGTGGTTTGATTTGTATATTACTAACTCTTGCCCGCGGCTTCGCACGCATTACTGTACTTATAAACCTTCCTATCTGCTATTTGAAAAAAAAAACTGCATCAAAATCCGTTTTGAAGTTCTAAAGATACATACACTCATAGATACATACGCGAGAAGCGGCTTTGTCTTATACGTTTATACTACATATGTAGTGATAGTAATACCTATATCTTCTTCTATAATATAAAAATGAATCGCAAAATGTGTTGGTAAGCGCATAACTAAACAACGCCTGGATCGATTTGGCCAATTCTTTTTTTTTTATATTCATTGAAGTTCAAGGTTGGTTTTTACGACGAGAAAAAAATCGAAAAATTGCTGGAAAATCCCTAAAAACCGCCCTTTTCTTTCTCCCATACCAACGTTTTATAACTAACTAAAGAGTAAAAGAGTCAACAGACCGGACGAAGTCTGTTGGGTCCGCTAGTTTATGATAAAATTAGCATAGGTATACCGAAACTGTTAACCATGTTAGAGGTCCTTAGGGAGGTCTGGAAACATTAATACCAGAGTTAGTCACTCTCATGCGAACTTACATAAACTGTGAACTACAGTTTATTATGAAAGTCTAATGTGCTGATACTCTTTAGAGTATGTAGGTCTTTGTATGAAAATGTCTTCGGGGCATTTTACGTTAAAATACTACTATATAATCTTGTTACACAAGCGTTTGCTTAGTCTAAGAAATATTTATTGAAATCATAAACATTACAAAATAAATAAATGATTTTATGCCTTATGCAACCCTATGATTTCTTGTCATAATTGTTTTAACATGAGGGATGAAAATCCTTGTTTAACATTCATACAATTTTTTTTAGGTAAGATTATATCATATTATAGGGTATATGTATAGGGCTAGATGGCGCTGCGAAATGTCCCGGAATATAAATATTTATATGTATTTATATTACACGCTCGTACAAAAATATTCTGTAGAAAAATGTAAATTCATATGTAGTTTCTAAACATAAGGAACATGTTTCAGCACTTTTTATTAGGTAACACTTTTAGTTTATACCTACCTTCATTAAATGTGGTTAAAAATTGTAAAGTTAAAATAATATCTGTGTCATATTTTATTGAGTAGTAGAAAATAAAGGCTATTTTTATTTATATTACTAAAAAAAAATATTCATAATAAAATTTTCTCGATTTTCGTCGATGAAATAATTATTATTATAATTACTTAATTATATTAATTGGCTTTTATTGAATCACCAGGTGCGTGAAATAAGAATTCCAGTCCGGTTCCAAGGAGCAGCAGCAAATTACCAAGATGACATCGCAGTGGTTTTATTAACCACGCCGATAGAGTTTAAACAGAACATACGACCTGTATGTTTGGACTTTGACATTAACTTCGAAAGGAGACAACTGCAGCCTGGTGCTCTTGGGAAAGTGAGTATGGTTTTTAACCAATTTTTTTTTAACGTGGGTCGGATGACACGTTAAATTGTAGATCCCGGCTGTTTGTCTAGTACGGCAGTCGTTAAGCCATGTCAGAGGCCTTTAGGGCGGCTTGATAAACTCTCGACACCAGAGTTGGTCACTCTCATTCGATAAGAAGAAGAACAACATTTATGGAAATAATGTGTAAATAGCTAATAGAGACAGTTAATAGGTATCTTCTAGGTAAGCGTGTTACACCCTAGTTTGCAGCAATGCTTAATATCAGGCAGGCTGTAGTCAAACGTACACCTATACCACGTAAAAAAATGCGATTACTCGTACGAAACACTTCGATTCGAAAAGCCTTCGTAATAAGGACAGCGAGATTATGGAATTTAATTTTACGGTTCCAACGCGGCTTCGGAGTGGTACATGTATAGACAATGTAATCCATAACGTCAGAGGAAGTTCGGGTGAGATAATTGAATTAGGATTATCAGATCATAGTGCGCAGTTTTTTAAAATCCCAGTTAAAAAAAGCTGTCGGATCAAGTCTTGGTACGCTTACAAAAGAAATTACAGTCGTGATAATAAACGAAAATTTTTGGAAGCAATCAGCAATCTTAGTTTCCAAGACGTGTATGATTGTAGTGATCCCAATACAGCCTTCAATAACTTTCATGAAATCTTTGTACTTCTTTATAACATGTGCTTCCCGAAAATCAGAATGAAATGTAGTCATATCAAAAGACAGCCATGGATTTCAAAAGGAATTAAAACTTGCGCTCGTAAAAAGATAAGCCTTTTGTGGAACTATAGAACTACTAGAACAGAGTCGTCAAAGAATGATTTAAAAGCATATACAAAAAGATTTAAAAAAATTATTAATCTAACACAGAGAGCACAAAATAATTATTATATACAAAAATCTCAAAACAAATCAAAGGCTACGTGGGACGTAATAAATAAGCAAAAAGCGTGTTATCCTAATGTGACAGTATCACATATAGTTAATGATGACGGAAATACAGTTAAAGATCCTGTCGAGATGGCCAACTATTTTAACGAGTTCTTTTTACGTGTTGGGCAGGGTTGTGTTAATAGTAAAAGCGCGTGCTCGTCATTGAGTAATTTCAACGCTTCCACATCCTTATTTTTGACACCAACTATACCGTTAGACATTTATAAAGTAATACGAGACTTAAAGAATACAAGAAGCGTTGGGTCGGATGGTGTCTGTACTGACATTATAAAATGCGTATCATCTCATATATCTGCTCCAATCAGTCACATAATAAATATATGTATGGAGCAAGGTGTATTCCCTGAAGCATTAAAAACTTCTATAGTGAAACCTCTTCATAAAAAGGGAGAAAGGGCCAATGTCAGTAATTATCGTCCTGTAGCATTTATTCCCATTTTTTCTAAAGTCTTAGAGAAAGTGATGTACAGTAAAATCTATAGTTATTTTGAACATAATAATCTTTTCTCAAGCAATCAATATGGCTTTAGAAGAGAGAAAACAATTAATATGGCGATTTATAACTTCCTTCAGAAGGTAATGACTGACGTAGATAAAAAACGTAAAGTTATAGCTATGTATATGGATATGTCCAAAGCGTTCGACAATGTTCACCACGGTTTATTGTTAAAAAAATTAAATATTTATGGTATCCGAGGCAACTCAAACAAATTAATTGAATCATATTTAAATAATAGACAACAAATGACACAACTCAGTAGCATATGTCCAAAAACTTTGACACTTAAAACGTATAAATCTAAAACATGTCCAGTATTATATGGGGTCCCGCAAGGCAGTGTACTAGGCCCGCTACTATTCTTAATTTACATTAATGACATGCCTAATGTGACAGATAATGATATGACCCTTTTCGCCGATGATTGTACTATCCTATTCAAACATAACACGCTATACAATCTTGAATATGACATTAGTACGACATTAACAAATATCATTGACTGGTTACGCAATAACAACCTCAAAATTAATATCAGTAAAACAAATATAATGTATTTTAGAAACATGCATAATGACAATGTTAACTTTGATATACATTATAAGAATGAAAAAATTGAAGAAGTTGAGATAACCCGATTTTTAGGTGTTAACATTGACAATAAATTAAATTGGAAGCAACACGTTGACATTGTATGCAAAAGAGTACATAAATTCGCTTATGCGCTCTTTCAACTTCGGAAGGTAGCAAATGACTCGACCCTGTTAACGGCGTACCATGGTCACGTGGCATCGATATTGCGATACGGAATAATGTTTTGGGGAAACTCAACTGACCAAATTAAAGTGTTTAGAGCGCAAAAAAGGTGCATTAGATCAATATGTAGAATAAAAAAGAGAGCAACGTGTAAAGAACATTTTATTAAATTAAAAATTCTCACTGTTCCTTGTCTGTATGTAAGTGAAGTAGCAACATTTGTTAAATCTAATCCAGAACTATTTAGGATGAGACCCGAGGGTAGCAGGTATGAAAGACAATTGTACGCCACACCGTCACATACAACATATCTGACTAAAAGTGTTTTTTGTATGGCCACAAACATATTCAACAAATTACCAAAGAAATATAGATTGATTGATGATTTATTAATTTTTAAACGCAAATTAAATGAGTTCTTGCTACGTAAAGCATATTATTCTATCAAAATGTTCTTAAACGATAATGATGATATTTGATAAATCGATTTCACATAGACATTTAATGTTATTCTAAATAAACTGACATATTTGTATATTATTTGTGTATTACCTTTGACATAATTCATCATGTAAATCTTATATCATCGCTGCATGACGTTTTTTAATTGAATTTGTTTTGTGTGTCATCAAATGTATTATTAAAATGTATTTTCATCATTATGTATTAAATTCAAATAGTACTAAGGACAGTCTGTAAGCCCAAATGGGCAGTAACTAGAGTACTCATATCACAAACATGACGAAGCTCTGTAATTTGAACATCTGTATATACCTAGTTTGCCAGACAATAAACAATTCATTCATTCATTCATTCATTCATTCATTCATTCATTCATTCATTCTCTACCTGGAGCCCTGTTTCTCAGAAAATTATAAGCTCTTCAAATCCAGAGTAAATAGGGTTTTTCTAGGCAAGCGAGCAACATCTTAAAATACAGTGGTGCTTAAAACATCAGGCAGGCTGTAGTCAAACGTACCTTGCCTATTATGTGTAAAAAAATATTTGTGTTCGTCATATAATGAATCAATTTTATTTTAATACTTATCCCGTTTTGTTACAAAACATGGTTTAAATATTAGTCTTGGACTTTTGAAAATAAAAAGTCGGTTCTTGTTGTTCCAACATCACACACAAACAAACAAAATGTCAACTTCAAATTGGAACGCTGATAGGTAACATTTTGACAGCTGAAATTAACTATTTGTCGCAGCGGAAACACTACATATTTTTGCAGAGTTTTATCTAGGTACTTATTATGTTTTTATATAAACTATTTATATCCTCAGGTGGCATTTTGGAGCCCGGCTACAGAGCCGAAGAATGTCCTCAAAGTAGTTGACCTTCCTTATGTGGACGTAGTCAACTGCATCACGGAAGCTCTCCCTGCTTTCCGTGAACTAATAACTTCGGACAAAATATGCGCTTACAGCAAAGGTAATGAATATTTAAACAAATTTACATATTACAATTAATAATTACTTCTAAATATGAAATATTGGTATTTATTTTACTTCTTAAAAAATACTACTTATAGGTATGTGATATTGCCAGAATTTGATAAAATTTTAGTGATCTTAAAAGCTTCCGAATATGAATGCAAAATTTTGCGATTGTATGTTTGTCACCTGAGTCATATCATTTTAGGCCACAGGTATTACTTACCATCAGGCAAACTGTGGTCAGAAGTAAACTTAAACTAACTTTTTTGTGTTGGTCTAAAAAAAGTCAGTTTAATTTATCGATTTGCTACACTACACTGAAGTTTGTATGTATTAGGTACGCTCAGGATACTGCTTGTTAAAAAATAAAAAAAAATATTACATAAAAAAACAATATACATACTATTTCTCATGTATTTTGTACAATATAAGATTCTTTTTATTAAAATTGATTGTATATAATATATATATATATATATATGTCCAATAAAAGCTTTTTTTTCTCTCTTTCACAGATCCTTCAGAGAAGCTATGCCCAGGGGCCACGGGCGGAGGCCTAGCGTTCCCCAACATGGACCAGGGAGTCTCCAGATACTACTTACGTGGGGTTGTGTCCGTGGCGGCCGTAGATGATGATGAAACCCGCTGTTCTAATCACGTCGCTCACACACAAGTCTTAAAGCATGAGCATTTTATTAAATCTGTTATTGCTCTTTAAATGAACAGTTACATAAACTTATTAGACGTATTCTAACAGTTACAAGTGGTCTCTGCCGCTTAGTCCGAAGAGCTTGGAAACGAGTGTGGATTTTCGCGCCTGGCAGTCAGTCGACCGTGGTGGAAAGTCTTACGCGTTCTGACGAGTAATCAGGAATACGCAGGTTCGAATCCTGCCGGTCGTGATTATTTATGCTCGTTTTCTAATAAAAAAACTTAAAAAATTAATAAATACTCGTAAAATTTTGTTTGATTTAGTCAACCAGTTAACATCTACTTTAACTCCAAATGTAGGAATGGTTCAGGAATAAATTACTCTACTAAATTATTCGTTTGATACTAATATTAGCACAACTCGTATTTGCGAAGATAAATGTATAATTTGTTTTCAGAAATAAACGTCTAAAACCATAAATTTAATCTTTAATTGTGTTCCAATCACTCGTATACCTCATAGCCCGTTCGTGACGTCACCTGCCGGTCCCAACGGATGACCAGCACTGGATGTTTGCATCACATGCTGAGTTGGGGCCGGATTGTGACATGAAATTTTTAATCTATGTAATTGTATTGTATCTAATTTTTTTTTTTAATCTTATGTATTTTTAACTTTATTTATTTATTTATTTGAATAATGGGCGAGCAGCAAATTGCTGATGTGCCCATATCACACTGTGTCAAAATTGTTTTATATAGTCCACACAAAGATAAAAAATTAAACTGTCCACTGGTGCAACGATCACAAGTTAACAAGAGATTTTTTGGTTTATATTTCAATGTTTTCTGTTTTTCATGTTGTTTCGTGTCTAAATAAATGGATTTTATTTTTATGCTTATACTAGTGGACGCTCGCAGCTTCGCTCGCATTATTTCAGGATAAAAAGTAGCCTATGACACTTCTAACACCTCATACTTCTTACATACCAAAAATCATGATGATTCGTTCAGCCGTTTTTTCATGATGAGTATTTAAATAAACAGATAAACGGACAAAATTCCTAGAAATTAGAACGTTCTGCTATTAATTGGAAGTATCTCCATTTTTTTTTTAAATATCTTAATGAATGTTTAGACCTTTGACCCTCTTTAGCTTTATTATAATATGTAGGTATAGACGTGTACAATATAATTTTATTTGTTACTTGTTGGCTTAAGCTTGAGTTTCAATCGAATGAAGGCTAGTGTTTATTCAAGGCATTTTTTATCATCTACCTACTTATCTAAATTCTACAGAAGGAATAAATAAAATGACTTCCATAAAAAAAGCACAGATATATTACACAAGCAAAAAACGCATCCGATTCGTACAGTAGTACAGTATACGGCTATTTATTTTACACGCACAGCTCTAGAAAGAGACAGCTATACAGGGTTAATGGCTGTTAAGGCCTGTTCACACGCAGCGAAGTACAGTAACGAGTTAACTTGCATCATGTTCTAAAGTTGATATAGTAAGTAGCGTCCACACGGGGATAAGTTAAGTTGTGAGCAGCCAAAGAAAAAGTAACATACATCATATGTAACACTTGCAGGTTTATTTTTATAATGAGCGTTTTTCGAATTATGTCTTTAACTATATTATTCAAAGAATTATATATACGTTCGTGCTTTATAAATTCCTGCACAAATGCATAAATTGTGTTTTCATTCCACTTCATTTTTAATCAGCACAGACTAGGTATATGAAAATCAGTGTCTCAAACTGCAAACAAAACAACACAAGAATGCCGAAGCGAAAACAATAAAAAAACACAGTGGTCACTTCTAAGGTAAGTGCTTAACTAAACTATAATTTCATCTGTATTCTGACCACACGGTCTAAACACTGGCAAGTTAAGTTGACGGGGTGAAGGAGACGCGAGGGAGGGGCAACTTATCACTTGAACTAGCCGGAAAATAGAACCGCGGTCTATTCTACTGTACTTATTTGACAAGTTGCTACTTAACTTGCGTTTGCTGTTCACACGTGTTATGAACTTAACACACTCCGTGAGGCAAGTTAACTCGCCACCTTACTTCGCTGCGTGTGAACAGGCCTTTATAACGAGCAACAAACTTGACAGGATCTTCAATACTTTTTTAATTGTTATGGCTTTTGCGAAGTTTAGACTTTGCAATTCTGCCAGTGTCAAGTGGGAAGTAAGACCGTCAAACTGAGAAATTTTTACCAACCACTTTAGTTATAATAGCTGTCTTGACGTGAATTTGACGTAAATTGTATGAAAATGACAGCTGTCAAAAATATCAATAACAATACATAGCGTTACTAGTAACTCTAGGTATACAATTTAAAAAAAAACTCACAGGTACAGTTATTTCATAGATCATCAAACATTTGTATGTTTGATGTTTTATGAAACAAGTTTTTGACAATTATGTCTTAAATTCGCCCTTAAAAGTGTTGCCCTTCAGTTACAATAGAAACCCTGTAATTTGATAATGCCATCTCTGTCCCACAAACATTTATCGAGGCCAGTCGTGATTTGTGTGACAGAGACAAATCTATGATTAATAAATTAACAAACAATATAGCTACATCTTTTTAGAATTTCATCGTTTACAGTTCATTTGCAAAAGACGTGTGTAATAACAACAATTACAAACTTATTTGCTAGTTTTTGAAGTCCTGGTTTTGACTGCACATTGATCATCAAATCCCATTAATATGGCATTTGTAGACCATCTTTCAACTTCAAATCCAACAGAACTAATTCTATTAATGTTTGAAGTTGTTGCTATCTCGCTCACGCATTTTTTGTACAGAGGCAACATTCGGATACTGTACCCCATTACTCATAATTACACTATACAACCCATGTCAATAAAGAATGCGTTTGACAATTCATGTCATCTCTTTTACACATTTATACAGGGTAACTTGAAACCACACCTTGTCGATAAAAAAACACATATTTTTACGACTGACTCGTGGATGTTACGGTAGTAAAAAAGTAGCCAATGTTACCTTAAACTACCTCCGTATCAAATATCACAATGATCCGTCACTAAATATTACAAGCAAGTCATTGCTCACGTTGAAAAACTTGAAGACGAAATCAAATGTCAAATATATTCTCTATTGCATCAAGTTTATATTTTATACTCATAATTACATTATTCAGGGTTAGTCGAGAAACGGTACGCTAAGCCGAATTTTTTTATAGTCCTAATGTGATAACATTTTAGCTTTATTTTGTTATAATTAGTTTGTTGATTTTGACAGTTTCTGCCTATTCTTTTACATAATCCAGGTGCTCCCTGCGGTTATTCTAATGTCGTCATCACCACCCACCCACCTAATAACAATTACGTTTGTTTTACAATCTTAACAAATCGATTATTGAGGTGTAACATAGTGAGATTACGGCGTAAGAATCATGGCAAATTAGCTAAGATTATAAAACTTAGTTCGTCTAAAATTCGTTCGTTCTCACATAGACAAAAACATGAAAAAAACAAATTCGGCTTAGCGCATCCATATCATCTATGCCTCGTCATTTATAGGATAATTTTGACAGCTGAAATCTTCATACATTTATTTATTTTTATTTTTCGCGCTAAATCGTAGATTATAACGTCACTTATCACCAGGCGAGTGGTAGTCAATAAGCCTAAGTTTAAAAAAAAAACACTTTTAATTTGACGTAAAGATTACGGAGTAGACAGCTGTCAAAATTATCATCCTATACTTGACAAGGCATAAATAGCCCTGTATTTTTTTTGTTGCAACTTTACAATTAATTTCTACATTAATACGCTTTATACAGTACAAACGTTTGCAATCGCACACTCATTTACAATCTACACTAAATTATTTATTTATAATCTAGCTTTTATCTATTTATTTTTTTAAACTAAACAATTGGGAGTACAGAGTTTCATGTAATGGATATTGTGGGCAGCCAATACCATATACATATACCTATATATTATACAGAGGTATTGATAACTAACGCATACCCTCTTAAGAGTGGCTTTAGTACGTCAAAAGCTACAAGTTTTTGTTATATGACTTAAGAAAATTTAAGTATTTTTTTTTCCTATCCATACATTTTGCAACAAGACTGCCAAGTTAGCTTAAAAGTATGTATTATATCCGTTACGCAGTACCCACGACAAAAGCGTAGGCTTAGTGAGGGGCTAGATGGCGCTGTATGATATGTCCTGAAATATTAATATGTATTTATTTATGTTGTCAGGGGGCGATAACATTTTGTATAAAACAGCCGAATTCTTTGCCCTTAAAAAGTTATATGCGTTAGTCACCATTAACCTTGAATACAAACAGGGTTAAATGAAAAAAAAATAACGAAATCATACCAATTAATATACATGTAAAATTATTCAGTATTGGGCATCGCGACATTACAAATTTGATTCAAAAAGGAACTTATTCTTGTAAAATTGTAACTACGCGTTCAATTAAATTTCTCTAAGCAAGTTATTGGTTCATATGTATTTACAAAAGAAAAAGTATTTAAGTATTATATCCGTTATCTAGTACCTAGGACACAAGCGTTTGCTTAGTGTGGGGCTAGATGGCGCTGTGTGATATGTCCCTGAATATATATATATACATATATTTTTAACAAGGAATGGGTTTGCACTTGGCCGTAATTCACCTGATGGTAAGCAATCATTACGGTCTAGGATGGATAGGTGCTTACCCAGTCCCTCTTGAGTCGTATTACCTCATGACTGAGGGTCGTGACTCCCCCGCAGAAGTAATTCGTTAGGGGAGTTCTCTTGTGCAGATACATCGTGGTGGGCGCCCAGGTCCTTCCACGGAAGACACATGTGCCCAGTAAGAACCGATAAATATAAAATATTTATTAAAATGTTGTTGCTTTTGACGTATTAAAGAAAAAGCCGCTATTAAGATGTTACGCGTCGGTTACCACTAACCCTGAACGCCAGGCAGTGATGTTCCACATTTTTACAATAAACGACACTATTTATAATAAACAACTACCTATTTATTTAAAATATTTACACTACATTTTCCATATAGATCACGTCACGTGTAAAGGGCAAATTGGTATATTTATGGTCCTCATTTTTTTATAAACAGAACTAAACTTTATAGTATCTAGAAACGCGATTTTCTATTATAGATGATAGTACGGAACCCTTCGAGCGCGAGTCCGACTCGCACTTGGCAGGTTTTTCTTCTTAGGTAAATAAAATAAGTATAATTGTAGTATATTGTATTTATTCAGTTTTTGAAACGCACAAACTTTCAGTAGGCTTGTCGAAGGCCCTTAGGGCGGTTTGATAAAACTCTCGACACCAGAGTTGGCCACTCTCATTCGATAAGAAGAAGAAATATTTAATTTTATTGTGATGATCATATAACACACCAACTGTAAAAATGTATTCATTTCAAGTAAAGATTTTTATTTATTATTATGATTATCGAAAATAATCTACAGAAACGAATAGCAGGTTTTTTTACGTGGGATAGGTTTACGTTTGACAACAGCCTGCCTGATGTTAAGCATCGCTGCAGCCTAGGGTGCAACACGTTTACCTAGAAGGTACCTATTAACACTATAAAGCTTGCTATTTAAACGTGATGTGTACTATAATTCAAATAAACAATCTAACACCTGATCAATTCTTAATGAATATCAAAACAATAGATTTTTTTTTAAATGTTCTATAGAAACGTAACTGAGCCAAAAACTTTATTCCACGAGACGGTCAACCGCCGCGGCCGCGGTTGAGTTGGTAGACAGGACTTAACCCTTTAGCAATATATTCTATTCCGATTCCAAATTAAAATATTTTTAACCGACTTTAAAAATAGGAGGTTTTCATAATCAGCTTTTTTTAAAACGCAAGAATGTTATTTCCATGATCAGGCGGGGTCAGATTATTAATAAATTTTTCAGTTTTTCTTTTTACCTAGAAGCCATAGCTTTACTTTTAAAATAAAGAAAATATGCGTACGCTCTTTCGTGCGAAAAATTAGATCAATTACAAAATTTATTTTACCCTAAAATTTGTCATATTTCAGTAAATTCAGATAAATATGAAATCATAAAAACAAATTTATACACAATCGATAATTAATTAAAATGAGTGGCTTTAGCATAGGCACAAATCAGCAGCTGAATTATATTAATATATTACGACCCATCTAAATTAAACCGTGATTCAATATCATATTTACGATCAATCTATTTATGTCATTGGTAGACGACCAAGAACCATTTGCAATTTTTACCTTAACACAAACAAAGGAGGTATAAGATATTTTTATAAATTCGTCGTAATTCAATATCAATTGCTTTTTTTTCAAAATTTGTTTTGCTTTCTGTGAATCCATTAGGCCATGTCTATTTGCGTCATAGGATCTCCCAAAATGACCAGGATTTTATTGTTTGACTGAAAGTTAATATTAAATTCGAGTGTTCCTTGCCACGATTTCATGATTTATGTATTTAGAGTATATAAGTATTCTTTACAAATATTTTTGGGGCATTTATACAATTAACTTTTCCTGAAAGAGCGTACGAATAATGATGTAAAATCTTTTAAGGCGTGTTACAGAACAGTTTGCAATAAAAAGATGCGAGGCCCAATCATCTAAAAAGAAACTACAAAGAATGATGAAAAATAAACATGAATCATTAAATGAATTGCCACTGTGACCATACTAGCCCTCCTCAATATCTCGTATAAAAAAATGAGTGATGCGATTTGTCGACACAAAAATGACATGTGACAAAAGCTGTCATGTTTTCTTTCTATTGCAAACTATCCTAACGCTAACTTTCATTTATTTATATATATATTTATACTCTATGCATATTATTATACAAATAAGAATCGCTTACCCTAAATAACAATAATAAATTAAGTTTCTCACGATCCGATATCGCTTTAGGCATGATTTTGACATCTGTCACAATTTGTCAACTTTGACGCAAATGTCACTTCTTGTCAGAAATTTGTCACAACATAAAATTGCATTAGATTCGCTAAATCACTCTGTAGACTAAACATAATCGTTAGAAACAACTACTTCTGTCACTTTTCATTTCTATATGAGAGAAAAGGAAATGTATTTGATAAAATAGAAAAAAAATACAAATAAGGTTACCTTAGTTTTTATAAAGAGCCAACTAGAAGACAAGCAAGTCTAAGGCTTGATAGTTAGCTTTCCCCTAGTTGCAGTGTCGGTTTTGATTTACAAAACCCAGTCTAGCACCGTCTTCTGCCGTTTTTGTAATTTATTAAAGTAGATTATTATTATTTTAAAGAACGTTGTATTCAGATTTGCTATTATTAAATACCTACAAAGAAAGTTGTAAAATATCACAACATTGACATTATAATAAAACAATTACAGAATTGCCTTCAAAATCTGCTAAAAACATACTATTTCCAATTTAATATCGAATATACAATTGTAACAGTGACCGCTAAATCTAAAATTATTGCTATTCTTTTCTCTCATACGCAAATAAAGCGAGACATAGTTAATTTAAATCCTATCAAATTAATTTAGTCTAAATTAGTAAATCAGAATCGAGACGAGTCCTAAACGACTGCTTGTCACTTTTTGACACTTGTCAGAGGACAGTGGTCAAGTTTTTGACATCATTGGTCGCGACTGACTGTCAGCTTGTCATTTGTTGACGACCGCTGGGTCGTGCAGTGATATTGTAGTCTCATAATGGTGTATTTGCTACCTGCGAACAAAATAATAAAGTTAGATTAGAATTTAATATTAAGAGTCTAAATGAGTATCTACATTTGATCTGCCCAGGACCGAGACGAATGGCGTACTAGATGAGAGGCCAATGTCCAGCATGATGCTTTAACGGGCTGATAATGATGATCAAGAGATTGTTGATCGAAAGACTCGAATTAATAAATTCTGAATATTCATGTTAGAGGCTCTTAGGGCGGTTTGAAAGCTCTCGACACTACAGTTGGACTCTTTCATACGGAGAAAAAAAAGAAGACGAAGCAGAAGACATAGAAATTAAAGTAGAATACCAATAATAAGAAGAAGAATCTAAATATATAAAACTCAAAGGTGACTGACCGACATGGTGATCTATCAACGCACAGCCCAAACCACTGAACGGATCGGGCTGAAACTTGGCATGCAGGTAGATGTTATGACGTAGGCATCCGCTAAGAAAGGATTTTTAGAAATGCCACTTTCGAAGGGGTGAAATAGGGGGCTGCTAGTTTTAGCGAAGCTGCGAGCACCCACTAGTTGACTAATAAAGCTATTTTACCTAATCCCTAGTGTAGTGGTACGTTTAATTGTATAGTGGTATGTTTAATTTTAAATTTTTGCTCTTCTTTGTATACGTCTCATCTTGTCTGTTTGTTTGCCTGCCTTCTTGTACGTGCGTGACGTTACAGCCCCAACGGAAGACCAGCACGGATTGCTTCCACACAACCAGCTTTATGCTGAGTTGGAGCTGTGCTGAGGCAGATTTTATGTTCGTTTGTTTATTATGTACTTACTTGTGTATGTTTATCTGTTAAATCTGCCACAATAAATGTTTTCTTTCTTTCTTTGGTTAGACCAAGTAAGCAATGTTAGAGGCGCTTAAGGCGGGTTGAAAACTCTCGACACTACCACTAATTTTACATATCTATATGAAGAAAAAGAAATAAAAGACGAAGAGGAATAAGACAGAACTGAATAAGATGTAGAAATAGAACACCAAGAAGAATAAGAAGACGAAAACAGAGCTGAAGAAGATATAGAAATAGAAGACAATGAAGACACAGCAGAAGAAGATATATATTTAGAAGTAGAAAAAGATTTGACTAATAAAGCCTGGTCGTAGAGAACGTCACTACTGTTGGACACTTTTGTATGAAGAACACGAAGCACAAGAAAAAGACGTAGAAAGAGAAACAGAAGAACAAGAAGAAGATAGAACTGACGGAGATATAGAAGTAGAAAACAGTGAAGATTTGACTAATAAAGCTATGTATATTCACCTAGTCGTAGAGATCGTGCGAGTCAGAGTCAAGCGGCGCGCGCGGGGGCGGCGCGCACGCCGGGGAAGCCCCGCCGTAGTTGAGGAAGTCCCACACTAGGATGGTGTCGTCGTGGGAGGAGGAGACTATCTGGAACTCGTCGAACTGTAGCCGGAACACGCGGCCCGTGTGCTCCTGGGGAAAGAATACATATTTACTATTGCAAATGAAAACTTAAACATTAACTAGTGGGTGCTCGCGGCTTCGCTCGCATTAAGAAGTAAAACTTGCATCCCATATTTCACCTCTTTACAAGTGGCATTTCCAAAAATCCTTTCTTAGCGGATGCCTACGTCATAACATCTACCTGCATGCCAAATTTCAGCCCAATCCATCCATTGGTTTGGGCTGTGCGTTGATAGATCACTATATGAGTCAGTCAGTCAATCAGTCAGTCACCTTTGAGTTTTATATATATTGATATTATGTAGATTTAATTAATTTAAACTCTCAACTCCATAACTTTCCTTGTATTTATTACTACGCTATTTCTACAATTTCTAGCTATGTTGTTACCTAAATAGGAAAAAAACTGGACGTCATCACACAGGTGCTGACTTGGTATGTCGTCCAGAGTTCATCTGCTATTATATAGTAACCTTTAAGCCTATAAGTTCTTAGCATAAATTACAATGTACGCTTTACTATACCTAACCTTGTGAAAGATCAAATAAACGTTTCATTTATTTATTACTAGCTGTGCTCGCGACTTCGTCCGCGTGGAATAGTTATTTTGGGTATCATATTTATTTTTACAAACAACCTCTTTTTAACAAGCTTTATAAATTATAGCTGTTACCCACGACTTTCTGAACCATTTTCGCAGCGCACGTAACGGAAAACCCTCAAAGATGAATAATTTTCCCCGTTTTTTTCCACATTTTCCGTTGTTTCTTCGCTCCTATTAGTTATAGTGTGATGTTATATAGCCTAAAGCCTTCCTCGATAAATGGTCTCTTCAACACAAAAATATTTTTTCAATTCGGACCAGTAGTTCCTGAGATTAGCGCGTTCAAACAAACAAACAAACTAAGAATAAATAAATAAATATTCCGGGACATTGCACACAGCGCCATCTAGCCCCACACTAAGCAAACGCTTGTGTCGTGGGTACTAGATAACGGATATAATACTTATATATTTTTCTTTTGTAAATACATACTTATTATACATACAAACGACCAGACTCAACACAAGTAATTATATATTTTTTTAAAGTACATAAATACTTGTGTCATTCGGGAATCGAACCCGCGACCTCTAGATTAGAAGGCAGAGCCACTACCAACTAAGCTAACAGGCCAGTCAAGAAGAATCATCATAGCTTTGAAAATAAAAAATAAAATTGGGTGGGAAAAAGAAAAAAAAAAAACGTTTCAATAAATTTACTAAATTAATTATTAGGTACATGTAAGAAACCTAAAAAAGGTCCCCTACAACGTAGGGGGATTAATAATTGTGGAGGGAGATAAAAAAAAAAAAAAACAAACTCTTCAGCTTTATAATATTAGTATAGATTAATTTAAGATGGAATATACATGGTATAAACAGTATTTTAAGATTTTGCGAAGTTTGAACTTGGCAATTCTGCCAGTGTCACGTGGAAAGATAGACCGTCAAACTGAGAAATTGATTACAGTTAAATATAATATATGTATATGTATGGTGGATATTTTTTACTTACCACTAATGTCCTGAGACACAGGTCTGTGTGCGGCGTGCGTACATCCAGCGCGGCGGGCAGGTCCCACACTTTGATCTTGCCGTCGTACGCGCCGCTCACTATCCGCTTGTTGTCGAATCTGAAATAACCGTATTTGGACAGTTAGACATTTAATAGCCTGTACCAAAAAGTGTATAAAGTTTACAAACATCTAATGGGCTTTGCAGAATCGCCGAACTGCCGTTTATGTGGAAAAAGAGAAGATTTATGCCCGGTTTACATTATTCCAGTCCAGCGATCTAGTCCAGTACTGGATTGCTTACTGGAAAAATGTAAACCGGCACTGGAATGAACTGAATCCAGTAAGCATTCCAGTCCAGTAACTGGATTCGCGGTCTACTTTTGAATCCAGTGCGACCAATCCAGTGCAACTGGAATAATGTAGACGGCCAATCCAGTGCCATTCCAGTGCTGACGAAGTACACACGTGTTGGTTGTTTTTGCGGACTTAATCTGAACGAAGTTATCTGAAATCATAACATATCGAAACATACGACTGAGGCTTCTGTAACTATCTCCAGTACTTAAAAAATAAAGAGTGACTTCTAATTTTAATTTTGCGGGTATAGCATCTCTGAACAACGTATTCTTACGCTGGATATTAATCGAAACTAATGATAACAGTTCTTCAAAGTTTTCTGCTGTCATTCTCAGTGCCAGTCTATATTCATTGGGATCTTCTATCTTCAGTTGTTGCAAAAGTATTGCTGACCCTCCTTTTTGATCTCTTTCGCTGATCCAATTTCTCACCCAAATCCGTTCCTTTTTTTTTAGTTCCTTATCAACCTCATTAATAACTTCTTGTAGCAAGAGTGATTGAGCACGTTTGAAACATTTTCGAAACTGATCTCTTCTTGAAATCATTGTCACTATAGTGTTCACACTTCAACGGCTTCTAAATAACTGGAATAAGGTAGACGTTACAGATCCAGTCCAGCACTGGACTGGAATCTCGCTAGATCACTGGACTGGAATAATGTAAACCGGGCATAACAACGTAATTTGGAATGGAATGTGTCCGCGGCGAGACTTTACAACAATAGCTGTTTGTAAACAAAAATTGTAATAACAACAGTGTTGGACTGTGTAGCAGTATCTTGACTTCATCTTCTTCGGACGAGGCCAAGATTCTGCTAGACATAATACTGTAATTTTATAGATAGTATTAAATTGTATATTATATGTATTATTAGCTTTATGGGAGTGACATAGTCGGCTTTGACAAAACTCCCTCTTAAAAATATAGATTAAAAAAAAGTATATAAACAGAACTGATTACTTAATTCTTTTTTTACACTGAAAATATTATATTAAGCATATTCTCTTAATTGTGAAACGAACGAGAATTAACTCTGTTCATTCACTCACTTATTCTTTTCCTACAAGTGACGCTGTCACTGAGTGTGGGGATGAACAGAGTTAATTCGTGTTCGTTTCACTATTAAGTTAGAGAATATGTTTAATATAATATTTTCAGTGTAAAAAAAAGAATTAAGTAATGAGTTCAAATCTGTTTATACAGTTTTTGGTACAGGTATATGCATTTCATCCATTGATTTTAAGCTGTGGTTATTCACATAAAGCGTCAGTGTGTTGGTCTATTGGTTCCACTATCATCGTCGTGATAATTGGTAGTTAAATGATAGTAAAGGGTTCAGAGAGCGAAATAGGCTGACATGTTAGGGGACCACAAAATGCAAGGATATATGTCATTTGTGGAAGGACTAAAGCGAGTGTGGCTCAGCGGTTCCAGTGTCTGCTTTTCATTCAGACGCACCCCGGCCCTACACCAATGACTTGTATTTTCAAGTAATGTGTGGATTTGCACTCGCTTAGCGGTGAAGGAAAACATTGTGTTTGAGGACCACAATATCCGAGGACATGCGTCTTGGAAGGACCTGGGCGCCCACCACGATGTATCTGCCCAAGAGAACTCCCCTAACGAATTAATTGTGCGGGGGAGTTACGACCCTCAATCATGAGGAAATTCGACTCAAGAAAGAGAGAGTGGAAGGACTTGGGCACCCGTTACGATGTATCTGCCCAAGAGAACTCAATAAATTTTGCAAGGGAATCACAACCCTCATTAATGATTATCACCCACTCACCGTATGCACCGCACCAGCTCCTCGTGCCCCTCCAGCACCCGGATGCACTGGCCACACTCTATGTCCCACAGTCTGATGGTGTTGTCCGATGAGCCGGACACGACCAGTCTATCCCGGTACTGTAGGCAGGCGATGCCTCGCTTGTGACCGTTTAGCGTGCGGACGAACTCGCACGACGATGTGTTCCACACCTGAAATATGACAGGCAAATAGAATGAAACAAAGGCCTGCTGTTTTGTATTGCAGATGTCAAAACATTGCTAACGTTACTGTTCAAAACCCATAAGAAATTTGTGTTATCTGTCTTTTAATTCATTCGTCCATTCTAGATTCCACTTTTTGGGCTCCCCCTTCACTTCAAAATTCAAATTCAAAATTTCTTTATTGATCCATTTATGGTGTGCGTACATTTGTAGGTATTTACACTATTTATATTTGTATTTCACTCCGCAGCCATGTAGTGATAAAGTTGTGTTCAATGCACTTGCCATTTCTCTAAAATATCAAATGAAATATACTTTATTGTACACCAAAATAAAGAACACTATTCACAGAAAAATATATGCAATTCTAAAGTTATCCGTACATTTTAATCCACGCTCGAACAAACACATAATCTCAAAAAGATGTCAAAATATACTTTATTCGTTATTTATTTACCCAAGATAAATGAGATCCCTTATTCTTAGTTAAAACACTGGCAAAGAAATGTAAAAAGGCTAACAAAATTAGTACGACATATTTGAAGACAAGAGGGATATGACAAGGAAGTATTATGTGGTCTATCTTGTTTCACATTTACACATATGATCCTACATATGTTTTTTTTTATTTTACCAATAAAAAACGTTACCGAAACAAACAAACGCTCAAATTTGTAAAATCTAAGGGATATACACGGCAATATATTAAGATCTAATTAATTCCTAATTTATATAAAAGACATGATTCTTTTGGTTTTATCTTACACATATAATATTTCCTTTTTTTTACGTGTGCTAGGTTTACGTTTGACTACAGCCCGGCTGATGTTAAGCATTGCTGCAGCCTAGGATGTAACACGCTAATCTAGAAGATACCTATTAACTCTAGATTTGATGACCCTGAATTGTAGTTCGCAGCAAACACAGCTTCTGGTAAAGTGTTCCAAAGATTTGCCGTCCGTTCCGTACAATAAACGTAGAGCAAGCACTATGTTTGACACTTCGGCACCTCCACCATGAAACGGTGTCTACCTGCGGACTTTCTCCTTGTTCAGATATAGCTGAGGCAATCAGCTCATGTAGCTCCGCTGCACACTTTCACACTTCCTTACCTTAATAGTCCTATCCCCGGAGGCGCTGACAATGTACTTCTCGTCGAAGTCGACCACGTTGACGGCGGCGCGGTGGCCGACCAGCACGCGCCGCAACATGATCTCCGTCGTGGACGTCATGTCCCACACCGCTATGGACCGGTCCTGGAAACAGATGTATTGGTTTACTTTTACAAGACACTAGTGGGTGCTCGCGGCTTCGCTCGCATAAAGAAGTAAAACTTGCATCCCCTTTATCACTCTTTTAAAAGCGGCGTTTCCAACAATCCTTTCTTAGCGGATGCCTACGTCATAACATCTACCTGCATTCCAAGTTTCAGCCCGATCCGTCCAGTGGCTTGGGTTGTGCGTTGATAGATCACTATATCAGTCAGTCAGTCAACTTTGAGTTTTATATATTTCGAATCGAATAGGTACGGCGCAAATATCTTCGTCTCAGGAAATGCACCATAGTATATACTGTACTAGATATGAGCGATCAAATTAGTTTAGACCGATCGTTTTAGTCCCACACTCGCACGGTGCTGTCGCCGGAGCCCGAGATGATGTACTGCAGGGAGCCCTACGTGGCCTCGCAGCCCTATATAGACACTCACCTTGCTGCAGGTGACCATCATGCCGTTGCAGAACCGCAGATGCAGCACGGCCTCGCAGTGGTGTATGAGCGTGTTGAGCATCTCGCCGGTGTTGACGTCCCACACTCGCACGGTGCTGTCGCTGGAGCCCGAGATGATGGCGCGCTCGTCGTACTGCAGGCACAGCACGGAGCCCGTGTGCCCTTGCAGCTCCTGCGGAAATATGTGTGAATGTTAGCTTCAATATGGAACAGCTCCATGCAGCCAGCTCCAGCACTAGGAGGAGGAGGTGGAGGAAGAGGGGAGTTTAATGTAGTATTATCTTAGACTCACCCGAACACACTGCAGTGTCTTCCTGTCCCATATCTTGATGGTGTTGTCTCTGAGCCCCGACACTATCTTGTTGTCGTCATATTGCAAACAGTACACGCCTTTCGAGTTCTCCGATCTGCAGTTTATCCGCTGGGGAACAAGAGAGGATATATTGTAAGTACAAGTTTGAACAGACTGATGATGAATATATTAATCGTTTTAGTACGCCAACTTAATAGTTTTTTCTTTTATGTTCGTCGATCAATCCACCAACATGTACAATGTACATAGAAGTCGGAGATGTTGTCCAACAAATACTGTCACATTCACACATCACAAAATTTTGAAGCGAAGCAAATTAACAGTTTACTAGTCTAGAAGCGAAACTTATAGCGAACTTTATAGTTTTTGCGCGCAGTATGTATGTCGGGCTCGGTGACGGACTAAAACCAACTACGATGTCCCTTCGTCTTGGATAGGGCGGGTTTCGCGGGCAAGCGAGCAAGACTCCTCCATAATAATATGTAACATTACCTGCAAGTTGTGTTTGCCCATCCTCCAGTTGTCCTCTATGGACTGTATGTCCTTGATGATCTTGGGGTACAGGTGGCGGTAGAACGAGTGCGACGGGTGCTGCGACCCCGGCTTGGGCTTGAAGAGGTACTGGATCCTGTAAGAAAGTAGATCACTTATAAAGCAATTTGTTAAAATCTTATTCTTATCGAATGAGAGTTTGTTTTTTGAAGATAACTCGAGAACTACTGCTCTGATTTTGATGAAACTTGGCAGGTAGATATGTCTAGCAACTACATCTGACAGAAGTCTCAGCCGCATTGGCCAAGTGGTTACCAAACTACACAACTCACCAGCCTCTCCTCTCAGCTAGCCCCCGCCAGAGTGAGTCGGTGCGCACCTTTCTCTCCACCAGCTTCTTCCACAGCATGCCCTCGGATATGACGCGCTGCCACTCCCTGCAGACCAGCTCGGCCGCGCAGAGGGAGCTCGCGTCCAAGTAAGACAGAATGTTCTCGGCTACGTGGTCGAGACCCTTTTCTGGAATTTACAAAAGACTTTCTTAGATGTAACGCTTTCAATTGTCGGTCACGACTCTTCGACATAGTATAAGCAACCGCCTCTGCTGCAGACAGAGATGGAATTATTATTGATACAAGGATGATTTCTTAGCGAACACTGTATTATAGTACTGTATATTGATGATGTATATTCCCGTGAGGCATGATTTAATTTATTTGTTATTGACGTAAGTGATAGCCGGTTATTATTACTAAATTATTTGTTAGAATTAATATTGATTATTTCATATTGCAAAATGTGTATTTCGCTACAATTTACAGTGAAACAAAAATGATGATAACAGTGTATCGCCAGGAAAAGTATAAGTAAACATGAAAATGCAATAAATAGGTTAAAATTTAAAACAGTAAATAAACATAAGTATATATTTTTTTTTTACTTTTACTGAAATACGAGTAAGTACCTACTAGACGTGGCGCCAACATAACTTCTACACATTTTGATTTTGGTTATTTTTTTAACTCGATAGGTTACGATCACTACAACTCCTTTTACTGCCAAGAAAGCAGTGGAGACATTAATAAAATGATGCTACATTTATACAAAAAAAAAAGGTAAGCGTGTCACACCCTAGGCTGCAGCAATGCTTAACATCTAACGTACCTATCCCATGTAAAAAAAAACAATTTTAGCTGAATTTTTTTTCCAGACTTGAATAGTAGAGCAGGACAGTTCTTTTCTTGTTCAGTAATTCTAAGTAAGAATGAAACACTTCACTTTTTAGCCGGTATTTCACTAGATGTACCTCATAATGTTTTTATTGTAAATAAGCTCCATCCAGGTTTTGAAATGTAAGCATTTGTTCGATTATCTCCACTAAACTGTACTATGTATATTTATGTGAATTCCACCTTGTTTTTGTGTCGAAATCTTCAGAAACGCGCGAACATATACCTATATATAAATAATAATTCTGTTTCGGGCCACCGAGATACAGGCCTGGCCTAGTTCGGGGCCCGTTGGAAGCGCACACAATCTTGTTCTGTATTATAATAATGTATTGATCTAATTCTATAAATGTGCTACCATGTATAACTGTACTGTAAATACATTTATATTTGATTTGATTATATTTGATTTTATTTGGACTACATAAAAAACTTGTAAAACTACTTGAAACTTGAGAAATCTCTGAAAAACAACATTATTCAAACAGTATAGCTGTAAATCAGCTTTCATACAATGTAGCTAACCTGCTGAATGCATTTGGGGCCACGGCACAACGCGAATATACAATTCAAATGACGCCAGTCGGATCTCGACTTATTGAATAACAAATTTCCCTTGAATCTCTTATCAAGTGGGTAAAAACAACCTACAGAGTTCAAATATTGTTTACCAGTTTTGCTATTTTTTATATAAAAAAAAAATTCAAGACATATCACACAGCGCCATCTAGCCCCATACTAAGCTTACGCTTGTATCATGGGTACTAGATAACGGATATTGCTTCTTATTTACATTGTCCATTGCTATTTCGGTCTGCCTGATGGTAAGCAGTTACTGTCGCCTATAGACGCGAGTTGTTGCAGCATTTACATGATTCTATTATAAAACTATCAAGTCGAAAAAGAATCTGCCAATAAACATGGACGTAAAAACCTTAAATGTTATAATTGTGGTTTTTTTGTTTGCTTTTTGTTGCGAAGAATCTGCCACTCAACTAAACTTATTAATTTTAGACTTATCTATTGTTTTATGAAAAACTGCCATTCAATCATTCTTTATATGGGGATTAAGTGATAGTTTCATACAAGTTGTAGTCAAGCATAAGCATGTCCTTCTTAAAAGAGCACTACTTACTGGGCAATTCAATTTCAATATATTTTTATTTAAATGACAATAATATAATTAAACTATGTACATTGTACAATTACCAGTGTAAGTAATTATCCTAGTAATGTTTGAATTATATTTAAACTAGTGGGAACTCGCGCCTTCGCTCGCATTAAGAAGTAAAACTTGCATCCCCTATTTCATCCCTTTAAAAGTGGCATTTCCAGAAATCCTTTCTTAGCGAATACTTACGTCATAACATCTACCTTCATGCCAAATTTCAGCCCGATCCATCATGTGTGTTGCTAGATCACTACATTAGTCAGTCAGTCAGTCACCTTTGAGTTTTATATATATAGATTATCATTTATCAAGTACTTATGCATAAACTTATAACACTTACTGGGCAGCATACTGATGAAATCCCTCTGCAGCATGGGCTTGAGGTATGCATTGATGTGGCCGTGCTGATAGTGACACATGCGAGCCAACAGCTGTTCTACAAACTCAACCTGGGGAGCAGAAAAACACTGCATTGGAACAATGCTGCTAGAACACACCATTAGGTATAAAGTAAAAAAAATGTTTAGTTGCTATTTGGGTAGAAACTTAAGAGTTACGACTGGTGACTACTGCTCTGGATTGTTTCTGGTGCAACGGCTAGCTATTGCCATCCAGCACGGAAACGCAGCGAGCTTGATGGGCGCATTTGCACCGGGAACGATTAAGGGCGGGTTATTTAGTTAATTTGACATATAAATAAATAATACTTAATATATGAATTAAAGGTTCTATTTGCTAATTGAAAAACTTAACCTATATATTGTATATCACAATTCATATTTTGGTTATTATCGAAACTATGTTCCATTCATAACCATATCATGTATATAAGTGGGTAGGTACATTAGAATTATACTATACATTTATATACATATACTACTTCTTGCTTTACAAATTGCTGTTAAAAGAATGTCAAGTAAATAGTTAAGCTGTGTGCAATACAGAATAATCAGTGGATCCCAAACTAGGCTTTTAGCCTGTATCTTGGTGATCCATATTACAGTTTGACAATTAGGTGCTTAGTTTTTTTTTTGTCTTGGTTAGCATTACTTATATTGACTACTAGTGGGCGCTTACGGCTTCGCTCGCATTAAAAGTTAAACCTGCAACCCCTATTTCACCCCTTTAAAAGTGGCATTTCCAAAAATCCTTTCTTAGCAGATGCCTACGTCATAACATCTACCTGCATGCCAAATTTCTGCCCGATCCATCCAGTGGTTTGGGCTGTATGTTGATAGATTACTATTTCAGTCCTTTTGAGTTTAATATATTTAGATACCTGATCTGTTTCGTTCCATCTTGCAAAGTAGTTGAGGCACGCGTCTCTCTCTGCTGTGTACGCCGGACTGCTGGGCGTAGGCCTCACGCCCGTGTCCAAGCATGTGATTGGCGTCACCTGCCGACAAACAGAAGTAGGTAATTGTTGAGCGTATATGGCAAAAAATATAAAAATATCTTTATTAAGCAATTAGTGGACGCCCGCGGCTTCGTTCGCATTGTTTTGGGATAACAAGGTTTAAAATGAAGATAACTTTTTTATTTATGAACTGATTGAAATGAAATAAACACTAAATGTTAAGTTACAAATGCACCAACATGTTAGTGAAACCTGTAGACAAATCGGTTCAGCCGTTTTCGAGTCTATAACGAACAAACATACCGACAGACACACAGTTTTTTTTTAAACATTATTTTTGTGTCTATTGTATCAATGAAGACCCCTTAACTTATTTTTTTTTCAATTATCTTCAATGTACAGACACCGACCTGTTACATCTTTATTATATGTATAGATTAAGACATTTTTATTTCTCAGTTCTAGATAAGATATTGAATCAGGCATTACTTTGCGGAAATCCATTGTAACTGAAACTCTGGAGAAATGTGTAGTGTTTTGTCACAGCGGACAAACACTACACAATTCTCCACTTTCAGTTTCTCAGTTCTGTCAGCTACCCACAAATTTAAATTGAATACAGCCAGAAACATAACTGTATGGCTATGAATACACAGAGGAACACACCTAAAAACAAAAAAAGTTTGTTTGAAGCTGGTAAGGAGCAGTCACAGTGGAAAAACAGTAGTTTGTGTCCTATTTGATTTATTTTCAAAAGAATATTTGTAAGTATCATAACTAACTTGTGTACAAGAACTGTACAATGTAAAATGACGAGATATAATGTAATTACCAATTTCTGTAACATTTAGTTCTTAAGTTGGAATTTCAATTTATCAATAGATTATGAACTATCTATCTATCTAATTAATTATGTATTTGTATTATTTCAAAAAGTTTTGTGTGTGTGTCTACATTTCAATAACATATAACTTAATTGATAATTTTATTACTTTTAGCAATTTTGTGATTAATTAATTAATTTATCTTGTCACATGTATCAAATATCTGATATAACTATGTTTACTAACAGACTTATTTTATTAATGTTCAATGTGCACCTAGGTAGCTTATATCTTTTAAGGATACAGGAATCTTCCATAATATGATTAACAAGGAAGGAAGACACTTGATGGGATAAGAGATCTTGATGACCAATCCATCTTAGACCATAGCTATTGCTTACTATCAGGCAAACTATGGTAAAGTGCAAACCTGTTTTAGTTTAAATAAAACTAGTAGGACTGAAACAATAAACAAAAAAAGCAATAAACATCACAGCCAGCACCAATGGAAGACCAGTGCTGATTGCTTTCCTGTAATCAACATTATGCTGAGTTGGGGCAGATATATTATATACTTGTGGACACTGCAGTTTTGTTCACATTATTTCAGGATAAAAAGCAGCCTATGACACTTCTAAGACCTCATACTACCTACATACCAAAAATCATGATGATCCGATTAGCTGTGTTTGCATTATGAGCATTTTAATAAAACAGACACACAGATAAAAATTATAAAAATGTGTTTTATTATTGATTTAAAGTATACCCAAGCCTATATTCTTCTAATATCTTCTAAGTACAGATTTTTGACCCTGTTCAACTATATTAATGTATAGATAACTTATTTGTTCAAAACTTGTGTTAAGTACGCAAATAAATAACAACAAAACAAGTTAAAAACTTACAAAAAAAATTTTCTTCATTGGTAGATGTACTAAGTACATAGGTAACACGTAATATCACAGTTGAATGTGAAATACAGAAAATGTCTTAAGTGGAAGGAACAGGCAAACCATGCAAAAACTATTAGTTTAGGGAATTACTAGGGTGGCTGTATAAACTCTCGACAACAGAGTTGGCCACTCTCATTCGATAAGAAGAAGGGAATTACTATGAATATGAATAAATCTAGGATAAAGCATTCTAAGTCTATACCAAATTTTCCTAGCATAGCAACAGAAAGTAATGTAACACAGGGCAGTGATGAAAGAACATACATCTAATAAACCTGAACATTTAGTAACATGGTTACATGAACATCATAAAAAAGCGTCTACAAGATTGTTATATCATAACAAGCTACAACAGCTCAGGAGTTGCGAAATAAAACACGAAAGTGGCACAACCAACATCTTTGATGGTAACAAGACTTTTTGCATGTTTTAATTCATATTTACGTAAACACTGGCTGGATAATGCTTATTTAAAGAAAAAGAACGCGATATATGAACTTTTTACAACATATTTCAGAAGATAGAACGAAATATTTGCAGCAACAAGATAGTGTACTTTCGAGGCGTTTTGAGGTAAACAAATGGGATATAAGTGAAAATTTGGGTAATGTATACAATGAACAAGGATAATGTGATAAGATGACTAAGATATTATTCAAAGAACAGGGCAAAAAACAGTTCTTTTTTTGTTAGGACCGCAATGCAGAAGGCTTGAGAATCTAGAGCGTCTACATGATGGTAACCGAGATAATCTACTCCATAAAAACGTTTTTTAAAGCTGTCATGTAGGAAGATTATTGTAGTCATTCAAATGCATAATTTGATGCCAAGTTGCACATAAAAACACAAGTTATTCAAAACGAAATGGGAAGTTAGGAAGAAGAAAGATGGCGACGGAACCATGACATTACGGGTCCTGCTCTAATTAAGGTTTCCAGGCGTACCTGTGGCGCTTTGATATCCTCTACAACCATCTCAGTCTCCATTTTTGCTATTTCACAAGTAACATTAATAATTGTTCACCAATAACACCACAAGCCACAAAATAAACTAAAATCACAATCGCCAAAAACTCATCTTTCGCATGACGTCAAGCGACTAATATTTTTTTTCATGTATCATCTATGCTGCAGCTACAGCCGATTTACCGTTATTTAGCCAAGTTATATTATGTTTGTTTATTTTTCAATGAGTTTAGTTATTCAATGTAAAAATATTGTTTACATGGCGATAGTTTTTAAAACCACGTTCAGAATGAAGTTTTGATAAATTTCTAAGAGTTATATTCAAGAAACAAACTAATTCAAATGACAATAAACCCGAAAAACATGAACGCATTTTGATTTTTAATTGAACGCAGTCGTTGTGTCACCGATTTGTAAAGTTTCCTTAAGAATATAATTACCCTAAATATTTGCCACTTTTAATTTATTTTCATTGCTAATTGTTTTTTTTAATAGTAATGCGCATTGCGCACACTTTGAATAAGGTTATTAAGTGAACACAAATTATCTGAAAACATAATTTGTGTTTCACTGTGCTACATGATTTCATATTGACTAACATCTAAAGTTTGCAACTTGCAAACGGTAGATGTTGCAAAATACTGAAGGTAAACAATAATATTTCGTTTACTATTCTTAGCTTTTTTGATGTATACCTAATTGTAGAAAATAACAAGTAACTCACATAAAAAAAACTATTTAAGGGAAATAATACAAACTAGTACAGCAACATTGCGTTTCAGAGTCATGTTACAGTATTGTGCACAGCACTTGCAGTCTTTTTCTTTAGCATGACTTTGATGAACAGCTTTTGTCCTTTATTGATTCACTAATGTAAACTGAGATACAAGACTCAAATGCATTTAATTCTAAATAAATGAAAGTCATAGGCGTCAGAAGGGTTTATTGACTTTTTGTTTGTTGTTAATGAAATTGCGAGTATTTTAAGGTTATCTTCAGAGATTTTCAGAAACATAATTCGTTCTGTGCGAACGTAAATACTTCCTTGTACTAAATCTATTTTTATTCATAATTTCGCTATGTCTGATTTGGATGAACCACCAGCAAAGGTGTTGAAAATTGATGTAAGTTCATGGTTTATCATTTCCTTTGGAAGATCCAAATTTCTCTGCCAAAATCTTTACCGGGGGCCTTGGTTTATGTACTTTATGCAAAGCCACAGCAGTGATATTCGCTTCATATAATTGTAAAAAAAATCTGTCTAATTACGTGGTCCACGTAATTTCAACTCATTATGTTAGCTTCCAACGAGCGGATAGAAGCGACAGTTTATGTTATCGTGTGTGTGTTGTGTTGTATACACTTTAAAAACTATAGTAAGTAGTTTCAATACGTTTTAAGCGAGAACAGTCTTACTTACTTGTCAAAAAACACATTATGGCTAACCCACATTTCCATACAATAATTTATATGTTTATTTATGTATATTTTTAGTTATTAATTTGATTAATGGGCGAGCAGCAAATTGCTGATGTGCCCATATGACATTGTGTCAAAATTATTTTATATAGTCCACACAAAGTTTAAATTTATACAGTCCACTGGTGCAATGATCACAAGTTAACATGAGATTTTATGGTTTTCTGTAACCAGTCATCAAGTGAATTTTGGGGTAAATAAACAGAGTCTCAGAATGTATATTGCCATGTGTGGTTTTATCTTAAAAAGTTTATATGAATTTTGCTCAAAATTTTCTATTTTTGAATGCACAATGAACTGCATCCAGAAATATTGGGGCACCTAACTTTATCATAGAAGATTTGGATTGAAGTGATATGCCAGGACATAATGAATAAAAAAATTCTAAAATTGAATGCCGAAACAGATCTGAAATATGATCGTGGAAGAAAATTTCACATTTGCTATAATTTAGAGATAGACCAACACTTTTAAATTGTTGGACTATTTTTTGTAGATCATTTAATACTTCCGAAGCATCTCCACCTAAAGAGCCATCGTCTAAATACCAAGAATTAAATTTTGAATTTAGTCCAGTAATTATCTTATTTATCCCTAAAGAAAATATAGCAGGACCGAGCGGGTCATCAAGTTGGTTCTTAAAGTAAAATAATAACCTTTAAAACTGGTATGTTTCCAGAACATAGATGGAGTGACTAACGTGACAGAGCTGTCTGAGTATCCGCCCCCATTTGACGGTGGAGATGACATGATGGAGGAGTCTGGCATCATTGAGGGTGGAGCTGATGTGGCGGAGGAGCAGGAGCAGTGGCTCAGCGAGGGGATACTCACCGATGAGGACTATATACCTGCGGTAAGTGGCTTTATACGCTACTAAAAGATTTTCATTATCTATACATATAATGAAACTGTAACCGGTCAGTGTCTGTACATTGAAGATAATGGAAAAAAATAGTTGAAGGGTCTTTATTGATGCAATAGAACAAAAAAATCATGTTTCAAAAATAAATTTCTGTTCGTCTGTTGGTATGTTTGTTCAGTATAGACTCGAAAACGGCTGAACCAATTTGTCTACGGTTTACACTAACATGTAGGTGCATTTTCAACTTAACATTTAGTGTTTGTTTCATTTCAATCGATTCATAAATAAAAAAGTTATGTTCATTTTAAACCTTTTTATCTCAAAATACTGCGAGTGAACTGCATCCACTAGTAAAACATATGTTCCAACTCCCTTAATGAATTAATTCTGCAGAGGAGTCAAGATCCTTGCAGTCTTGAGTTAATACAACTCAAAGAGAGAGATGTTTTATGGTGAAATTTGTTATTCTTGCCACCGTCACCTGTCGACGACAGAGTTTGAGTTGCGAGTCCTCTATGGGTGAGGTCTGCATAAGACCAGTGCAGCTGGCATATCCAGAAAGAGGCCTATACCCAGCAGTGGGATAAGGAAGGCTGTAGACTGATGAGACTCATGTAACAGTGCGGGATTATATATCACAATGTGGCAAAATTATTTTATACATTTCACATGAAGTTTTCAATTATGCAGTCCACTAGTGTATTGATTACATAAAGTTTTAACTATTTTTCTTGTATTTGACTTCTTATTTTAGTGGTAGCTTTATCAAGCTCATGTAGTAAACTATATTGTGCTATTTTCTCATTCTAGTCCCAAGATACCACCGGAGACAGAACAGACTCTCAACTCGGTTCCACTCATGAGGAAGAGCATCTGGACTCTACCCTGGACAGTGAAGCATTAGCTGAACATGGACAACAAATGGAGCAAAATGAGCAACATATGGAGGAAACAGAGCAACACATTGAAGAAAATGAGCATGATGTAGTGAGCAATGGACATAATTTGGAAGAAAACGAGCAAAACTTGTCAGAAAATCAACAGGATTTGGACAGTAAACAGCACTTCACAGAAAATGAGCAACATTTAAAAAATAACTCAGAAAATGAGCACGACGTGGCAAGCAATGAAGAGCATGTAGTATTAAATGAGCAGAGTTTGGAAAATGAGAAGAATTTGGTTGATAGTGAGCATTATGAAAATGAAGAGCATTTGGCTGACACTAGCATGGAGAGTGAAACTGGCAATGTTGATAATGAGCAAATTCAAATGGAAACTCAAATGGAGGTGGACACTACACCGAGTTTGGATGTAAGTATTATAGAAATAGAAAATGATTTATTAGAAAATGAAGAACGGTGTAAATTATTTTAGAATTAGTATTTACTATTAACTGCCCTATTTTATTTACTGCTTTTATTAGGTCATCGTATATGTATCAAAATAGCTATATATACTGGCCTGTTAGCTTAGTTGGTAGTGGCTCTGCCTTCTAATCTAGAGGTCGAAGGTCGATTTCCGTGTGGCACAAGTAGGTATATATGTACTTTAAAATTTTATAATTACTTGTGTTGAGTCTGGTCGTTTGTATGTATAATAAGTATGTATTTACAAAATAAAAGTATATAAGTATTATATCTGTTATATAGTACCCACGACACAAGCGTTTGCTTAGTGTGGGGCTAGATGGCGCTGTGTGCAATGTCCCTGAATATTTATTTATTTGTAATACTTTGTAGGTAACATAATCTAATAATCGTAATTTCACACATTTCTAATTATTGTATGTTTACTTGATACCCATTACACAAGCGTTTGCTTAGTATGGGACTAGATGGCGCTGTGTGAAATGTCCCAAAATATATATTAATTTATTGCACTTGCAATTACCAATCTATTGGTTATATTTATCTATACTATGCTATTATCAATCTATATATTTAACTAAACGGTTTTCACTCACGTGTAAATCGCGTAAGTTGTTTACGCGTTTCGGATGTTATGTCATCCATCTTCAGAACGTATGTTCTGGGGCCGCGGCAGCACGCAGACTGCGCGCCGCCGCGCGAGCGGCCCGCCGGGACACGGGCGCGGGGGCCTGGGGTGGTGGGGGTGGAGGCGAGGCGATGTTACTACTCCCGGCCGCTTCGTCCTCGGGTCGCTGTCTGGTTGTGCTCGGGTTGGTGGTCGGGTCGTTTAGTTAAATATTTTGATAAAATGTCTCATGTAAGTATCAATCTAATGAAGTGTAATACTAAATTTAGAATAGTTCATAAATATGTGCAAGTGGAATGTATAATTTCTGATCAGAAATAAACATCTAACACTAAAACCATACTTAATACACAATTTATTTTCCGCAGGACACCCAAGAAGACATACAAAACACACCAACTAACAGCGCAGAGAGTCTGAACGGATCTCAACCTAAAACTATAGAGCAACTAATGGAAATGTCAAACTTAGATGCAAATATGGAGAGTCAGACATATACTCAAGGTATGTTGTATTTATGTGTTTATTACGGACTTCAAAAATGATTCTTTCTTGTTCTCAATTTGGCTAAATGTTTTTAACCAATTTCGAAAAGGAGCAAATCCTCTATTCGTTGGTTTATATTTTTAACCAACTTCATAAAGGAGAGAGTCCCTAATTCGGCTGAATATTTTTAATGGACTTTAAAAAGGAAAATGATCTGCTATAACTATAATTTATCGGTCTTCAAGTCCAGAGTAAACCGGTTTCTTCTAGGCAAGCTCGCTAGATCGTAGATTACAACGTTGCTTACCATCAGGCGAGTTGTACTTAAGCGTGAGCTTATCAAATAAAAATATATAAATAAATAATCTGTTTTTTCTAGCGACCGAAGAATCATTAGACACAGTACAACCGACATTGCTAAAAGAGGAGGCTCAGGAAACTAAACCAGTTGAGATTAATATAGAAGAAGCCATGAAAAACCTAGACGGCGAAACGGATGTGAAGTCAGATGATTTCGATAGTCTATTGAAACGGTATGTGTGAGTGTTTTTATTCAATCAATCAATCAATTATAATTTTTTCTACTCCAAAATAAAGAACACAATAAATTAAGATATTGAACACAAACACTAGGTAGGAACACAATTAACATAAAAAGGTGGAAGGTAATCAGGGACATTGGGCGACCTTATCACTAAAGTGATCTCTTCCAGATAACCTAGTTTGGACAACACTAGAGGAAATCCGTAAAGTTGCAGTACTTATCACAATAATAAATAATATAATAAATAAACACAATAACACAATTAATTACTAGATAACTGTGAATATTTTTCATTATTGAATTAGTTGTCTGACATTGTGATCTATGTTGCTAGATCACTATATCAGTCAGTCAGTCAGTCAGTCAGTCAGTCAGTCAGTCACCTTTGAGTTTTATATATATAGATCAACTAATTAAAAACAAACTTATAAACTAAAGCCTAATCTGTACATATAATAAAGCTGACGAAGGTCGAAAGTCAGAACATTGAAGATGTTTAAAAAAAATGTTTGGAGATAAGTACTTCAAATTGATAACAAAATACGTTCCAACAATTTCTAGAATTTTTGTCTGTTTATCTGTGTCTCTGTTTATTTAAATGCTTTTCTAAAAAGGCTGGACGGATTATCATGATTTTTGGTATGTAGGTAGTATATATAAGGTCTTTGGAGTGTCATAGGCTACTTTTTATCCTGAAATAATGCGAGCAAAGCCGTGGGCGTCCACTAGTAATTAATAAAACCTTGTAATAAACCTACTAAAATATTTATAAAAAATTCAAATCTACTAATAAGTTTTTTTTTTAATAATTTTCAGGAACACAGATATCAAGAAAGAGCCAAAGATCAAAACTGAGTCAAAAAAAGATGACGGAAACGACACAGATGATTTATTGGTAAGTCGTTTTAACTAACTTAAAAAAACTGAGTTATAAGTATCTTTTCTCCATTTGGGACGCTTCCGTGGGTCGGATGACACGTTAAATTGTAGGTTTTGACTCTTTTTCATTAGTACGGCAGTCGTTAAGCCATGTCAGAGGACCCTAAGGCGGCTTGTTTGTCTTTTGTGTTGACCAGAATTAAGTAAATAAATAAATATTCTAGTTCGAGGTTAAATGTATTCTCTGATTTCTTTTTATCGAAACAATGTGCAATGTCCCAGAACATTTATTTTTATGAATGTAGCCAATTTTGGATATTATGGGGCTAGATGGCGCTGTGTGAAAATAAAAATGTGTCCCTAAATATTAATTTATTTACTTTCTTTCATTAAAAGCAATATGAGATTAATTATTTGAATTTAATATTGTTTTTTATTAACAGAGAATGCTTGGCGAAGACGACAACAAAGGCAAGAAGAAATTGACGAAAACTGTTGCAGATATTCGCAACTCAGCGCGCGCGGACGACTCCACTGATGATGATGATGATGATTTTGTATATGAGGTACGGTTTATTTTTAACCGTCTTTTAAAAAAGGAGGTTATGAAGTCTTCTGAAAGTTTTGTTTCTGTAAATATACAGTGAAATAAAAAGAGTTGAAAGAAAACCAGTTTCTTTTGGACACTAGTTTCCTTTCAATTTCTTTCCTTTGCTGGCTAGATAGCGCTGTGCGGAATGTCCCGAAATATTATTTTTATTTTCTTCTTGACTGAAAATAAACAAACATGTCAACATTTACAGTGAAACAAAAGTTTATTAAAAACTATTGGATGTCCGCGGGTTAGCTCGCATTAATTTAAAATAAAAATTAGCCGGCAGTTTATTGTCTGTTTATTTAGTTGCACATAACACAAAAACGGCTCAACGGATCTTCATGATTTTGTGTATGTTGGTAGTAAGTGGTCCTGGAAGTAACATAAGCTAATTTTTATTTTCGAAATAATGCGAACGAAGCCACGGGCGACCACTAGTTAGTTAATATTTAAGTAATAAATATTTTTTAATTTATGACTGCGTCATATAATATACATAATATTCTTATGTATTTTTTTTGCAGAACACAAGAATAAAGAAGTTGAAAGCAGCGCAAAGTATTTTGAAAAAGAAAATGGCGACCAAAGCTGTGGCAGAAGATATGGATGATGATGTAGAGGTATGTTAGCCATTGCTTACCATCAGGCAAACCATGATCAAGAGCAAACCTATTTTAGTAAAAAAAAAAAATATTTTATATTTCGCACATGAATGACAAATAAAGAATAGAATAATAGCACAGGGCTAGATGGCGCTATGTGATATGCCCTTAAATATGTGTCCATTCATTTATTCATTCATTCATTAACTTACACAGGCATTCTTTCATTCACTCATTCGTTCATTAATATCATTATTATATATTTATAAATACCCAGCCCTCACAGAAGCCAGCGAGACACATGACCTTCAGATCGAGAGCGAGTATATAACGTCACAATTAGAACAGACCTGAAATATTTATTCATTCATCCTTCATTTGATCATTGATTCATTATTCTTTCCTTCATTCATTCTTTCTATTATTTATGTTTTTCCAGCCCCCACAGATGCCAGCGAGGCACATAACCTTCATTTTGCGAGCGAGTATATTGTGACAGTCAGAATAGACCAGAAATATTTATTTGTTCATTCATCCTTCATTTAATCAATCATTCATCCATCAATACCATCCTTTTTTTCGACCGTCATTCATTTACTTATTGGTTCATTCCTGCCTCATTCATTTATTCATTCTATTATTTGACTGCCCCGTTAGCTTAGTTGGTAGTGGCTCTACCTTCTAATCTAGGGGTGCGGGTTCGATTACCGCATGACACAAGTAATTACTTTTGTTGAGTCTGGTCGTGTCTATGTATATTAAGTATGTATTTACGAAAGAAAAGTATATATGTATTATATCCGTTATCTAGTACCCATGATACAAGCGTAAGCTTAGTATGGGGCTAGATGGCGCTGTGTCCTGAAATATTAATTCATTCAATTATTTATTCATGTATTTCCAGCCAACTCCGAAGCCAGTAAAGCACATGCCCTTCAGATCTGGGGCGAGTATACTGCGACACAACCACAACAAGCCACCCAACGTGAACCTAGTGCAGAGACCTAAGACTAGTGGTGAGTACTCTTTCTCTCTCTTTGAGACGTATCTCCTCATGACTGGGGGTCGTGCCTTCCCTCTCTCACTTTGAGTCGTATTCCTCATGACTGAGGGTCGTTAGGGAAGGGGGAGAGATCTGAAACTGATGGTAAGTACGGTTTTACTACCTTTTAATAGTATTTTAAAATGTTTAGTGCTGTTTTACTCATTACATGAGTTGTACTCCTCATTATTGAGAGGCTACGAATAATTCATACTAAATAGAAATGTAAAATAAGGCGAACATTGGCATCTTTCAAAAATTATATGAGCAGATTTTCCAAGTAAATTTTAGTAACAAAGATTGCTAAGAGATGTCGCCATCAAGCGCGCTGGATGGTTCCCTCTACGGGTGCCACTTGAGAATATGGTTGGTTTATATAATATATGGTACAGATGTTGTTTTTAGCAGTCAAATACAGTCACAAATATTTGACACCCGTGTCTAGAAACCTTAATAGAACATCATACGGAAATTTGATCTAATTCTGTCAATATCACGACCATACCAGAACAATTCTATATCCTCCTTTTTTAAGAAGTCAGTTAAAAAATGCACATTGGTTTTGTTCGTATGTGTTTACGTTTGACTACCAGCCCGCGTGATATTAAGCATTGCTGCAGCCTAGGGTGTAACACGCTTACCTAGAAGGTACCTATAAAATCTAAATATTTCAGATAAACCGAGACAGTATCAGAACAAGCGTTTGGGCCAGTCGCTACTAAAACCCATTAGCACGTCGATCAATGCCGAACACGCAACCACTGCGCCGTCGTCTCTCAATAGCCAGGGGAAGATGTAAGTATGATTTGGTCTCCCATCTAAAAACTGTCTGAATGTACCGATGCTTAATTTTGGTAATCGAGTATTACCATCTTTTGTTGCTGGCCATTTTAAATTTTCATCCACAAAAATTGTCGTTTCTATGTACATATAATAACTAATAAGTATGTATTTACAAAAAAAGGTATATATGTATTATATCTGTAATCTAGTACCCATGATACAAGTGTAAGCTTAGTATGAGGCTAGATGGCGCTGTGTGATATGTCCTGAGATATTTATTTATTTATTTATTTATCAAAAATAGAGGTCTCTTGATTTAGTTTTTTTATTAAAATTATGATAAAAATTTAAAATTGAGTACTAGCCATGATTCCATGATTCAACAAATTTCGGAAGAAGTGTGTTTGTTATAATTTGATTATTTCTATGTTTTTTACGAATCTATTTAAGCTGAACGGATCTAGCTGATAATTGGTGAGGAGGTTGGATTGATGGGATACTTTTAACCCCTTTTTTATATAGAATTGATTAAATTAAAATCTTAAATCTGCTTGTCATGGAGTCTACTAAGTCTGGGAGTGATTTAAAACGAAACCCGGAACGTTTCGAGGCATTTATTCAAATTAAACTAAAAAATGTTACAAATATGCTTAAAATTCTACTTTGCGTGATTTGATGAACAAGTGGCGCCATCTAGTTTTGATGGGCCGAACTAATCTTACTTACAATTTAAACACTGCTTATTTATTACCTCTAAGGCGGAACAGAGTTCGCCGAGTCAGCTAGTATTATATTTTTTTAAATTAATATATAAATTGATGATCACATTTATCGTATGTAAATTACCAATTATATTATTGAAAATGAGCGAAAATTATCACGACCGGCAAAATTCGGACCGAAGAGCTGAAGAACTTAGTTTTTTTTTACGTGTGATAGGTTTACGTTTGACTACAGCCTGTCTGATTTTAAGCATTGCTGCAACCTAGTGTGTAACACGCTTACCTAGAAGATACCTATTAACTCTTTATTTGAAAACCCCTGGATTGTAGTTCTCAGGAAACACAGCTTTTTAGCGCTTCATATTCATATTTTTGTATATTTCCAGTTATAAAATCTGTATAATAATAAAATTCCAGGTCTTTCCAACCAACTGTATCTAAAACATCGATGCCGCTAAGACAGAGTCTTTTGCCTAAAAGCGTCGAGAAGACTAACTTCGGACAAGCAAGAAATAAAACAGAAACAGATAAAGGCAAAAATGAACATAAAGTTGTTGAAGTTAAAAAACCTGAAGGTAAGTTATATCTCCTTCTTATCGAATGAGAGTGGCCAACTCTGGTGTCGAGAGTTTATCAAGCCGCCCTAAGGGCCTTTGACATAGCGTGTCATTGATGACAAGCGTTTACATGGCTAGGTGGCGCGGTGTGATATATCTTGAAATGTCTACAAATAAAAAAAAAACCGGGACATTGCACACATCGCCATCTAGCCACACACTAAGCAAATGCTTATATATTTACCTATTAATTGTTTTATACATTTACAGGCAAAATAAGTTACGAACCGGTAAAGATAAAAACAGAATCCGGCATGATACAGATAGAGCCTGGCACTATGAAAGTATTGCCGGATGAAATCATGCAGGAAGAGGAGTTCTTGGAAGATGAAGAGGAATTTCCAGCGGATGAGGATGTAAGTAGAATAAAAAAAAAATGTATGAAAGGTTTGTATGCAATACTTGTATACACGTAATGTTTGTATGAACCATTTGTTTGTAACGTTTGTATGAAACATTTATATATGTAAAGTATGTTTGTATGAAAGATAAGAACAGAATCCGGCATGGTACAAGTAGAGCCTGGCACTATAAAGGTGTTGCCGGAAGATATCATGCAGGAAGAAGAATTCTTGGAAGATTAATAGGAATTTCCAGCAGATGAGGATGTAAATAGGATAAAAAAACAAAAAAAAATTGTATTAAAGGTTTGTATGTAATTTTTGTAGTTATATGATCTTTGTATGTAATGTTTGTATGGACCATTTGTATGTAAAATATGGTTGTACGAAAGATCAGAACAGAGTCTGGTATGATACAAATAGAAACTGGCACGTGGAAGGGCCTGGGCGCCCACCACGATGTATCTGCCCAAGAAAACTCCTCCAATGAATTAATTCTGCGGGGGAGTCACGACCCTCGAAGGAAATACGACTCAAGAGTAAATTCAAATTCAAATTCATTTATTTGCAAAGATGTAGTGTGAATCATGGTACAAAAACATTTATAGTATCTTACATCTTACCATTTCTGGTGTGCAAAAATCACATTTTGGTCACTAAGAATCTATTAACAATTTCAATCCAATAAGATTAAATTAAATACGGGTAAAATAACTCAGAAATTCATTTTTTTCAGGAATTCGCCGAATCTGACAACGACATAATATCGCCCAGACAGCGCATCGTGCGCCCCGAGACGATGGAGGAGGAGGTGCCCAGCGACGGAGACAGCGGGGACGAGGACGCCAGTCTGTATGATGTATGTATTCAATACTTTACCAGTTATTGCAGATAGGAATGAACGAATGAATAAATGAGAAAGAAAGAAAGAAAAGAAAGAAAGAAATATTTATTAAAATCATAAATATTACAAAACATAAATAATTATTATTATTATCATGTAACACTATGATTTGAGTGAATGAATGAACGACTTCGCTCGCATTAAGAAGTAAAACTAGCATCCCCATTTCACCCCTTTAAAAGTGGCATTTCCAAAAATCCTTTCTTAGCGGATGCCTACGTCATACCATCTACCTTCATTCCAAATTTCAGCCCGATCCGTCCAGTGGTTTGGGCTGTGCGTTGATAGATCACTATATCAGTCAGTCAGTCGCCTTTGAGTTTTATATATATTCAGATGTGATGCTTGTCCCCAGGAAATGCCGACGTCTGATTCTGACGACGCAGACGACTGGTTTCAGTTGGACATACGCTGCGAGAAAGCTGGTGACTACCTGCCTCTGTTAGGTGAGTCTATATTAATAATAATAAAATTATTTATTGACACAATTAACATTTTAAAATAATACAATAGTTGTAGCCTGTAATATAATCTTATAAAATATGTGTAAAGTACATTTTATTTGTGCAACGAATAGGACCGGTTCTTCTGAACTAAGCAAGAATGCTTGTGTCTCAGGAGACCCGCACCCCCGGGGGAATTTACAATAGACGTGCTAGTTAGGCCTTATCCATAATCTAAAAAGTAACAAAGCTAACATTTAAATTTAGTTATCTTAGTATTAGCAGTCTGTTTATGATATCATTTTTTTTAATTAATTTGTACCTTTGTAAGTGTGTGTGTGTGTGTGTGTGAATGTGTGTCTATGTTTATAATTTAATAGGTAACTTCTAGACAGGCGCGATAGATCGTAGATTACTTTCAATCAATCAATCATTTTATTAAAAATCTGTGTTTCAGAGTCAGTTCCTTCTCCAATTATGAAAAGACTAGCTGTGCTCGCGACTTCGTCTGCGTGGTACATAAATAAAAAAGAAACCTAAATAGGTTTTTTCTAGGCTCTTTTTTAAATGAAACAGGCTTACGCTTGACTACAACCTGCCTGATTGTAAACAACGCATGCTACATTTTAAACTGTAGTCTAATAAAATCAACCTAAGCTAAAAATCGGATAAAACTAAAATGTAGTTTTACGTTAGCCTATTTTGAATGAATATAATATATAAGCGTGTGTGGCACAGCGGTTCCAGTGTCTGCTTTTCATTCAGACGCACCCTGGTTCGAATCCAGCCCTAAACCAATGACTTGTACTTACAAGTTAAGTGTGGATTTGCACTCGCTTAACGGTGAAAGAAAATATCGTGAGGAAACCGACATGTTTGAGGAACATAATATCCGAAGACATATGTCTCCCGTGGAAAGACCTGGGCGCCCACCACGATGTATCTGCACAAGATAACTTCCCTAACGAATTAGTAGTTCTGCGGGAGAGTCACGACCCTCAGTCATGAGCAAAATCGGCTCTCAAAGATTTTGAATGAAATTAACCCTTTTGCTTTTAATTACAGGACCAAGAGCAAAAGAACTCCTCCTGGAAGAGAAACGCCGCGTGTCCGCGCGATTGTCGACCTTAAGTCAAAGCCACAAGGGTCTCGCTGCGAGCGGCAAGCAGCAGGCGGGCTTGCTGCGGCGCGCTACTGCGGCGCTCGCAGAGATAGATGACATGATACGCGCCGCTTGAAGCGGGGAGTGTGCGGAGGAAGCTCTCAAACTGACTCAATTGTGTCTAAAACTGACTAAATTATACCTAAAACTGTCTAAATTGTAACTAAAACTGTTTAAATTGTATCAAAACTGTCTAAATATAACCAAAACTGTCTAAATTATACCTTAAACTGACTAAATTATACCCAAAACTAAATGAAACTCTAAACTCAGGACAAATTTATAGTGTTTTTCCGCTGCGATTGATCCTTAACACTTTGGTTTGTAAAAGAGGTGTGGCGGTGGTATATGGAGGAACACACCTAAAAACCATCAAGTTTGTTGTTTCAAGTCGGTTATGGAGCAGTCGCAGCGGAAAAACACCATATATTTCTCCAGAGTTTGATTTACAATGGATTTCCGCAAAGTAAAGCCTGATTCAATATTTTTATATTAAGTTAAATGTAAGTCAAGTGAAGTGTAAATTTGGTCGTAAGCTAGTTTTAAGATCGTCGGAAATAGTTTCAGGCATGTCGAAAGATATAAAATCGATTACAGCCCAATCGATTGATTCGATTGAATTTATTATATATATAGTAAATATATTGTTGTCGAACTTCGATCAGTTGTCGAATAAAAGTTTGGTTTTAGATAAAATAAATAATGAAATTCGCTTTAAAAAGATATTATTTTAGACTTTGTTGAAAAAGGTTTAATTTTAAAGGGTATTTGAAAATTTATAAAACACGATACTTTTGAATTAGATACATTAAAAATTTGCTTTTTTTTATTTGCAGTTTTTAAGGTACTAGTTAGTTAGTTTTTTATAATCTTATCGAATGAGAGTGGCCAACTCTGGTGTCAAGAGTTCATCAAGCCGCCCTAAGGGCCTCTGACATGGCTTAACGACTGCCGTACAAACAGCCGGGATTTACATTTTTTTGTTTTTTATTATACTTCTGTGGTTATATATTAAGTAAGATGTATTCGTTTTATTTTAATGAACTTGATTGTGAATATTAAATAGGTATGAAAAAGTTACTTTAAAGATATCCTTTGTTTTATTAACCGACTTTGAAAAGGAGGGAAAGTCGTCTGAATGTTGTTTATATAATATATGTTTACAAAGGTCAAACTTTGATAAATTAACTGCTTTAGATACAATTTGTCATGTAAATAGATATTTACTGCAATATAATAGATCATCTCCTGAATGTTGTTTTGTTACATCATAATATCTCTTTCTTGAGTCGTATTTCCTCATGACTGAGGGTCGTGACTCCCCCGCAGAATTAATTCGTTAGGGGAGTTCTCTTGTGCAGATACATCGTGGTGGGCGCCCAGGTCCTTCCACGGAAGACACATGTCCTCGGATATTGTGGTCCTCAAACTTGTCGGTTACCTCACGATGTTTTTCTTCACCGCTAAGCGAGTTCAAATCCACATTTAACTTGAAAATACAAGTCATTGGTGTAGGGTCGGATTCGAACCAGGTGCGTCTGGATGAAAAGCAGACACTGGACCCGCTGAGCCACACTAGCTTTTACATCAAAATATATCAAATCAAATAGTTTTTGAGCTATGAGCATCTACGTACATATGTCATATGGTTTTATTTTTCCAAATTAACACTTAGGAACGCTACCCACTACTTATTTTTGGATAACTTAGGTTTTTTTAACTGGCTTAGCTTTTAAGATTATTTTAGTCTTTTCCCATCAATATATCTAACTTTACCGATATCTTTACATATAGGTAATAAAGCTGAAGAGGGTGGAAAGTCTGAACAAAAAGATATTTAATAAAATGTTTGGAGATACTTACAATTGATAGCAGAACACGTTCCAACAATTTATAGATTTTTCTTATCACTTTAATTGTCTGTTTGTCTGTTTATTTAAATGCTCATTACGCAAAAACTAATGGATCTTCATGATTTTTGTTATATAGGTAGTATGAGGTCTCAGAAGTGTCATAGGCTACTTTTTATCCCGAAATAACGCGAGCAAATCCGCGTGCGTCCACTAGACATAGATAAAAATGAATACTTGTTATCAATAGGTACCTATATTATGAACTTATTGGCGACTACGATTAAATTATCTTTGCTAAAATTCGTTGTCATAGCAACCAAATCACCTTTAATTATTTTATCAATATTTGTAGACATTTGTCAAAAGATGTTTATTTTCAGCACATATCTTGATTTTCCGTAAAATCGGACTAATTTAGATATTAAACGATATATTCAAAAGCTGTATTTTATGTTGAAGTGCGGATTGTATAGTGTTACTAAAAACAGAAGAGAATAATGTTTGTTCTGTATATATTGAGTTAAAAGTAAGTATTTACTTTCTTTGTATATAATATTTATTTCTATATATAGAAGAAAAGCGAGAAAAAGCGAGAGTGAATCGGTTCGTATCGGGTAAGCACGCTCCATCTTAGGCCATAGCCTTTGCTTGCTATCAGGTAAACTACGAGTATGGCCAAGTGCAAACCCATGGCCAAGTTAAAAAAAAAACTGTCCTTTCGGCCCTTTTACAAAAAATACTTAAATAGAAAGTTACAGAAATATTAATTCCAATTTTGGTGCAATCTCTCTATCTCTCTCGAGTCGTCGATTTCCTCATGACTGAGAGTCTTAACTCCCCAGCTGAATGATTTCGTTATGGGAGTTCAAAATTTTAAATTAATTAATTCAAACTATTCTGAGTACTTTGGTGCAACAGCTTGACAGGATTTGTATTGAAAAAATGTATAATTTCAGGGTTTAATTAGAATATAAAGACAGCTTTTAAAATGAGTGGAGTGACTGTATACGACCGACCTCGCAGGAACGCGGTGGCACAAATCAGGGCTCATGACTATTTGTACGGTAAGTCACCTACTTCTTATATATCTTAACAACATTTTCAACAACACCCCTTTACAGTATTATATTAGGTACTTATTAAGTTCTGGGTTGAATATGCCTGAAATAAATGACTTTCATTAATTTTTTTATTTTTCAACCAAAAAATCATAATTATACAATTGGACTTGTAATTTTTTGGTAATACATGGGGTTTTTACCAATAAATTGTTAATCTTGTTTATATACTCTCTCTCTCTCTCGAGTCGTATTTCCTCATGACTGAGGGTCCTGACGCCTCCTCAGAATTAATTCGTTAGGGGAGTTCTCTTGGGTAGATACATACATTGTGGTGGACGCCCAGGTCCTTCCACGGAAGACACATGTCCTCGGATATTGTGGTTCTTGAACATGTAGGTTTCATCACGATGTTTTCCTTCAGCGTTGAGCGAGTGCAAAGTGTATATACTAAGTATAAGATATGTTAACTAAACGGTTTTCACTCACGTGTATTACAACATATGCGAATTACACGCGAGTGAAAACCGTTTAGTTAACGTATTGATCAACTGTCTCACGAAAGTTTCAATATTAAAATATGTATAAGATTATACTTCGGGTCTACCGAAGACGATTATATTGTTTACTAGCAGCAGTCCATGGAATTGTGCTGCCACTGTCACACTTTTAGATAGTCAACTACTTTAAAAAAGCAAAATTCAACTTCCGGTGCACTCGTTTCCGTGTCCGCTCCACGCGGCTCACCTCGCAGGAAGGCGCTTGCAACTCGCCATTACGTGATTTTCTGTCGCCGCTGTCGCACGCCTTAAACAATTTGTTTAAAAATCTATTTAATTATAAATATTCTTTACGTGTTGTGTCCAGTGATTATTAAAGAACATTGTGAACTGTGCCAAATATTAAAATTTAATTGAACCGTGCCGTTCAAATTTATAAATTCGAAATGTGTTATTAATAAAAACTGAATTAAACAAAAATAACGGTTATTTAACGTCGTTAAATCATTTAACCAAACATCACGACAAAACCAGTGAATATTAATTGCTTTAGTGAGACCAGGTTACTGGAATTCTGTCTATGACGGAATTTTATGGATAAATTATCTTTGGTGAGTGACTTATTTTATTAACATACGATTTTATTTTTGAACTACCCTCGAATTTATGATAATGGTAGTTTATGTTTTTACTTGATTGTAAAAACTACTCAAGTACCCAACTTTTGTACATTTTCTTAAAAAAATTGTTCATTATAAGACTTTAATACTACATGTAACAAAATAATCTACAAATAGAGAATGAGCATGCAACTACGCGCCCTGGCGCAATAAGATTTAATTCTTTTCTATCATTATTCACAACGATTCTCAATTTAACTGCTCAAATCAACCTAAATGGTTTATTATTCGATCGTAACTTTTTATATGATGATGCTATGCGTTTCACTCGCATTAATTGTAGTAAATAGTGAAAATCCACGTATAGCGTGTTAAATAATTAATATGAATTAATTTACAGCAAATCTCCATGTCAATCATGTTGAGAATATTTGAATGGCTTCACGTGTATCGTGTGTAGCAATGAATGTGGATTATTATCCACCAAAGTTTCATGTTTATCATGTTGTGTATATTTATGCTCCTTTACGTATATCGTGTTAAGTGATTAATGTGAATGAGTTTACAGAAAATCTCTATGTAAATCATGTTGAGAATATTTATATAGCTTCACGTATATCGTGAAAAGCAATTAATGTGTATTAGTGTCCACCATATCTCCATGTAAATCATGTTGAGAATATTTATATAGCTTCACGTATATCGTGTAAAGCAATTAATGTGTATTAGTGTCCACCATATCTCTATGTGAATCATGTTGAAAATATTTATATAGCTTCACCTATATCGTATAAAGCAATTAAAGTTTATTAGTATCCACCGTATCTCCATGTTAATAATGTTGAGAATATTTATGATATTTCACGTATATCGTGTAAAGTAATTAATACTAATTAGTGTACACCAAATTTTGATGTGAATCATATTGAGAATATTTAAGTGGCTTCATGTATATCGTGTAAAGTAATAAATTGGGATTAATGTACAGAAAATATCAATGCAAATCATGTTGAAAAATTTAAAATCCTTCACGTTTATTGTGCAAAGTAACAATTGTGGGTTGCTTATTTCTTTTTTCTCCGCGTGTGGCGCGTTGAGGTACCTACCAATTACCAACACTTATAAATTATTTACCTTCAATTACAAATATAAATCACAGAATGAAATAGCTCATGGTAATGATGCCTCCCTAGAAAAAGAGGCCTAACAAAGAAATACATTCGAAAACCTCATAATCAAAGGCAACCACAGATGTATTAGAAAATTTTGTTCCTGAAACCTTAAGTTTACACAATCAGTATTCAGTACGGAATACAAAGCACGGAAAAAACTAGGATAAGGATAGGATAAGGATTTTGCTACCTGGTGTTGGCAATCCATAGACGGCTTGGGTTAAAAAAAAAATAAAAAAAAGATATAGGTACATGCACTCAACTTGAATTTAGAAATTCAAGCTGCCTTATCTCCTCTCAATATCAAAAGGATATTGATTATGCAACTAAACGAAACAAACTGTCTTGCTGTTTATCAGCTGTTTGGCTGCGTTTTATCATCAAAATTGAAAAGGTGATGCACCTACCACAACCTAAGCTAAAATATTCATGACTCAAGGCCTTCAATTAGTTATGGCCAACACATACAGAAAGTGATCATTATGGAGGTGAGCATTGTACTAAATTTCAATTTCCAATTTCCTTTTTTATCATATGACTTAAATAAAATAAGAAAGTCAGTGTAGTTACATTCAAGTTACTGTACTAAATAAACATATTAAATATGCTGTAAAACTAGTAAAATTGATAACATTTTCTTTAGTGCTATTCTAACTGAGCACATACTCATTGAATCTTTACAAGCAGACACAATATTGAGGGCAGAAATAAGATATACCCCGCATGCACCGCTGAGATCTCGTGTCCACAACTAGCCGAGGTGCTTTAAACTTGGGGGGATGTCACGGCCAGAGCCACGAACCCTGAAGCCAGTAGGCATGCGCCGGCCGCGGGGCCGCCGCCAGGAATTCTCAAACAACCGCCAGAGCTATATGAAGTGAGGAGCCCGAGGATATTAATGCTAATACTGCAGGTACTTATTACAGAAAAACTTAATAGTTGTAGAATAATTCTATGAACAATGGTGTACCAAAATGGATGACTGTAACATTGTTAACATTGTGTTGGGACCTGGGTGACAGTTTCACCATTTAAAAGAAAACCAATATAGTATATTACTACTATTGATACCGAACTTTTATAAAACAAAATTCAAAGTCACAAAATTGATAAATATATCGTAGATATAATCTTGTCGCATCTGAAGATGCAGATCAATTTCTATCACGACGTTTACTGTACAAAAACCTAATATCATGGTCACCATGATCATCATTTGATTGTTTACAAAAACTTATTCATTTAAAACATCTTCAAATAGTGAATATGGTATCTTCAAATTAGTGGACTACCATTATAACAGAAGAACTAAATTATATTTATGTACACGATGCTTAAATTTACTTGCTACAAATGCAAATGCAAATAAAAATAGAAAGTGGTTACGTTTTACATAGAATACATATGTATATGTACAAATTTAATTTTCTAAATATTGATATGGCTTCATTTGTGTTCACTAAGCTAAATGCAACCTTACCGTGTTATCTCTATCTCATTAAAATGAGTTTATTTTATTTGGCTTTTTTCATGTTCGGTGCCTATGCCAAGCAAGCATTATAGAGTAACTTATATTTAGCACCCAAAATCACATTCTACCTACCACGCGAGAAATGAACAATGGATCATTTTAAAACTCCATTTTGCCCAGCCGTTTAATATGATATAATTATTAAATAAGTACAACGCGAATATAATTTATGTATATTGTACAAAGAAATTTGAAAGTGATAAGTTTATATAAATAGCTCTACCTAGTATCGGAGAGCAGAGTGCATTAGAGAAAATTTAATATGGTGAAATTTAAAAATAAATAATTGAAAAATGCACCGTACGCAACTCTGACTAGTTATTTAGTCTACAGTGACTCCAGTACTTTATACAAAATGGTGTTTTCGGTGTATCAAAGCTCTTATGGGCAATGGACAGAATCAAAACTCATTTTACATATAAATATGTACATATTTATACATATTCAAGATGAAAATTTTGCTTTTTATTGTATTTACATATTAATTTGCATCCAATAAAAATACTGAACGTTGCAATATACTTTTGAGAATTGATAGTACTTACTACCATAATTTGCTATATAAATTGAATTTGAGGTTATTTGAAGTATTTGTCAAGACAAAGGTGCGAACACAAATATATTCATGCGCTTTCTTCGTACATAAAATAATGTTTATTATTGGTGATTGAATATTCCGAAAATATAATACTAATACGGAATGGGAGTTTATTAGCGATGCCTTCGCACAAATTTCAAAATTAAAATGTACTTACCAGTTTTGTTTACAGCCCACAAAACTACAAATATTTGTGGTAGTCTTTATTCAAGCTCTGTTACTCTTAATTGAGAAGGTTATAATATAAAACTTTTTCATTTTGATTCCTTAAGTATAATCAGTATACTGTTATACATTATAGGATGGTTTATTAACTTATCGATATTACGTTTAAATTTAAAATGATTTCTTACTTTTTACCTTTATTGAGAAATATAATAGTTTGTAGTAACTATTAACTTATAATTATCTTATTGAATAAATTAATTTGACACATGCAGACCTGTCACCTGCAGCTTGTTAAGCAAAGGTATTATTAAAACATGTATTTCAATTGTTGGCCTCATTTGCACCGTTATGGGCAAGGTTAATATTTTACAAAAAAAAACTTTATTTAATGTAATATACATATACATACTTATACTCATTATTAGCTACAAAATTCGAACAAGGGACCAGTTTCAACTCGTTTTACACTGAGTTAATTTTGTGGTGAAATCCCTGAGGTCAAATATATTATAATTATCATGTCAATAGATAATTGTTTTGATTATCCTTTCAAGTCTTAAACTATTTTTAAAAAATTTTACTATTTACCAATATCAGTCTGCATATTTTGCCTCACAAATGATTAACTTACCCAATAATCGATTCTACCTAATAGATGCAAACTTTAAGGTTCATTAAATTGAACAATAAAACCATAAGTGAAATCGTTTTTAATGTAAGTAAATGAAGTAAGCTGTTTCAGATTTCATGAATAAATTCACGTCATGTTCGTAAGTGGTGGCACTTATAAAATTGATTAAATTAAAGAAAAGCTGACCTTTTAGTTTTTTTTTCCAGCATTGGTTATTCAAACTTACTTTGGGAAAACATCTTTCCTGACATCAGAACCTATGATGGTAATTCTTTTGTTATATCCATACAGAAACCACTCACGGGATGTCGCTAGTGGAGTAGCTTATCTAATTGAAAATAATTCCATTGTAGACAAATTAAATTATTTACATATATTATCTAATCTTTTCTTATTGGCAATGCCAAGTATTATTAAATATATTATATACATACTTGCGCATGTATGGTATTAATCTTACATCATTTAAGCGAAATAAATGTTAAGCACATGATTATTAAAAAATAATAATCACAAGAAATATCTTTATACTACTTTGTGGTTGCAAAATATAGGAAAAACAAATTTATTTGATTTTCTTATTGAATATGTTAATAAACATTTTTTGCAGTTTTCTTTCTGATAAAACTCTAAACATCTGCTAGTAAACAATATAATGGTCTTGGGTAGACCCGAAGTATAATTAAGAATCAAACGAAAACTTACCTGTTTGATGTTTGATTCCAATTATGCGAGGGTCAACCGAAGACGATTACACTCCCACCCACCCTACATTTTTAACCCTTTAAAGCAAAAATGTTTATTGCAAGGCATATATTACTGTGTGTGCGTATACTATGTCTCTAAAAATAATGGCGAGTTGCAGGCGCCTTCCTGCGAGGTGAGCCGCGTGGAGCGGACACGGAAACGAGTGCACCGGAAGTTGAATTTTGCTTTTTTAAAGTAGTTGACTATCTAAAAGTGTGACAGTGGCAGCACAATTCCATGGACTGCTGCTAGTAAACAATATAATCGTCTTCGGTTGACCCTTGCATAATTGGAATCAAACAGGTAAGTTTTCGTTTGTTTCTTAATTATAACGTCTAAATTATAAAAAAAAACCATCCAAATTGTGTTTTTTTAAGTTCTTGTGCGAAATCTAACCGGTTTCGAGGTTGAAAACTTGGGTCAATGTAACTGACACAGAGATCTAAATAAATAAGTTCCGATAACTAACTTAGATTTCCGTTGTAATTTCTAAATTAACTTATTATTAACTGCCCTCTGGTAGTGGGCTGGAACACTTAGATTATGTTTAGGCTTTCTTAAGATTTTCTAAGTGCCCGTTTTTTGTAGTAGTTAGAAGTAGTATGTTTAGTTTTTCTTCCCTTGTTTTTAATTTTATTTATTGTAAATAAAGTATTTACTTATTATTAGATTGGGTTTTTCAGATTCAGCGTTCATCGTGTCAGGGGCCAAGGATTATGCCAGGGCTTCTTTTAGAGCCGCCATGGCTTCCGCACAGATGGTAAGCTGATTTAACATACGAAAATTGTAGACTATTGTAGAAAGTCTGCAGGTAGACACCGTTTTATGGTGGAAGTGCCGAAGTGTCGAACACAGCGCTTTGCCTCTACGTTTATTGTACGGACGGCAAAGCTTTAGAACACTTTACCAGAAGCCGTGTTTCCTGCGAACTACAAACCAGGGGTCTTCAAATCTAGAGTTAATAGGTAGGTATCTTCGTGTTACATCCTAGGCTGCAGCAATGCTTATGCATCAGGCAGGCTGTAGTCAAAGGTAAACCTATCCCACGTAAAAAAATAAATTACTTATGTTATTTTTATTTCAATTAATCTATTAATTACAGTGCTAATACCAATCTTAGAATATCCTAAGGCTTAATAAGACAGGCGTTTCGATTTCAAGTGAAATTTCGCGTAACGATATTTCGTTACGCGGTGTTTTACTATTGTGAAACACCCAGCATCATAAAAAAAAATATTTATTCGCTAAGAATATGGTTTCGGCAATTATTAAGTGAAACCAAATGCCTCTCAGGTGGTTGTAAAAATCCAATATCAGACTTCGTCCCTCTCACTCGAATGAAACAAGAGCAATTTATTATTTTTTATTACAGAACATACAGCCTGTGTACCGAACCATGTTTTCGGAACTAAGAAAATTCCCGAGGGCCCATGTTGGTATGTAAAATATTAAAATGTATTCTTTCGACAAGTGAGCAGATTCTCGATTCATTCGACCTATGCTAGCGATCCGCGTTGTTAACACAAAAAATCTGTGTTACATATTTTCTCATGTAATCATATTTTTGAACATAACAATAATTACATGTGTAAACGTAAGTGATCAAATTCATAAATCATGTGCACTGTATTCCCTCACTAGGTTTCCCTGTGTCGTGGGAAATTGGCTCATACAATAATTATCATACAAGAACATTTTGTAATATAATAATATACACCAGAAATTAGTCCTTATGACATGATTTACTTATAGCCACTAAATTCGATTTAATATGGTATAAGGTTATGATATAATCAGTAGGTACTTATAAGATGTTTTGAAAATAAGTACGAATTAGAATACAATGCGAATTTCTTATATTTATAACTGACTCCAAAAAAAGGAGGTTATCAAGTCTTCTGAAAGTTTTTTTTTGTGGCTACGTTACGGCGATTACTCCGTTATTTATGAACCGATTTCGATCATTGTTTTTCCAGTATATTACCCGAACTGTCGTCTCCCGGAGCACGTGGACCGCTCCTACTCCGCATACATGGCCAGGTTGCAGGCGAGAGGGGACATGCCGCTACCGCATCTCACTGGGAAGGATCGCTTCAAGTTTGCAGCTTTGTGAGTGTGCTATCATTCTAAGAAGCCCAAATTGTCATCATATCTACAGGGTCACAAGTAACTGACACATAACCTTTTAAGGCTACCTTTAGTACTTACTCAAAGATATTTATTGACCTTATAACATTGCGCTACAATAGGTTCGTCATATATTACAATAATCATTTCTTCAAAATCAATAACTTTTAAATCAATACGTTTTACGACTTTTGGAAATTCGAGCAGTAAACGATCCTGATTAGCGTAGGATACTTTTTATCTGTATGGGGCCGTCCATTAATCACGTGATGTTTTTTTTGGCATTTTTTAACCCCCCCTCCCCCGTGGTGATACATGGTGAGGTTTAAGACTAACCTCCCCCCCCCCTCATATATCACGTGTATTTTTAAAACCTACAAAGAATCTTAATTTTCTACTTTTATTGAAATTAAATAATACAATATTGCCTAGAGGTAAGCAGAAAAATTACAGGACTTGCAGAATGTTTTTGTTTTTCGGTTGAATATCGCGCGTTAGTCGAAAAAATAAATACACGTGATATGTTACTACACCCCCCCTCCCCCCTCGTGATCTTTCGTGACTTTATTATGGACCCCTCCCCCCCCTTTAGAGCCTCACGTGATTAATGGACGGCCCCTATGCGGGTTAACCTGGGTGAGGCTATCGTTAGATTGAAACCAATAGTAGGTATATCAACAGAGAGACCGATACCTAGCAGTGGTACGACTGGCTGTAGATGATCATGATGAAGGGGGATAAAGCCGAGGACAGAGTTTTAAATGAACTGATTACATCTGATGGTATGTAGTCACCGTCATTTATTGAATGGAACAGCTGTTTCTTTTCTCGTATTAACAAAGAGTTTTAGAACAAAAGTTGCTGCTGTTGTCGTATTATAGCCAACCTTAAAAAGTTATATTAAAAACTAAAACAGTTATAAGGTAGGTTAGAAAAGACAATTGCATTATGACTTATGTAAATACACACATTAGCAAGCTTTCGATTATACTAACTGGATATGAAATACAATGTATTAAGAAATCAGAATAATTGATTAAAAATATGGTTCTACCAGTTGCAAATGAAATTTTAGATAAGCAGAAACAGTGTTACAACTGTTACAAGGGGGTGTGACAGGATAGGAATGGCCAAATTGGCCGGTCACGGTGTTACAAGGGGGGGGTGTGACTGGATAGGAAAAACCCATCTATAGACCCTTCCAACCCCCGAAGGCGTTGCAGCACTTTACCAGCTCAGAGATCTTTCAGAATTTCCTTATACGACTGATTCTTGTGATAATTATTCTATAAACATTTTGAATTGATTTTTTTTCCAGACCAAAGAAGGTGCTGCCCTTGAGCAGTGCGACGCCAGACTTCCATCCTCCGACGCCGGTCCCGCGGCACACAGGCCCTGGTAAGCCCAGGAACAGGGCCACGCAGAGTATGTACAGGTAAACATATCTTTTAACTACATAGCTTCCGTGGGTCGTATGACACGTTAAATTACAGTCCCGGCTGTTTGTCTACTACGGCAGTCGTTAAGCCCATGTTATAGGCCCTTAGGGCGGCTTTATAAACTCTCGACACCAGAGTTGGCCACTCTCATTTGATAAGAAGAAGAACGACTACATAGATTTTAACGAAATACAACCAAAACTAAGGTATGTACCTACTCGTAAAAAACCATTATTATAGTACACAGCAAGCCGTTATGCAACTACACATTTTTAAGATAGGTACAGCTATCATAAATTACACATAATATCATTATCACCACATTAATTTATAATGTCCCTGTCTTATTTTCCTGCTGATTAAACTTAGATAATTTATTGTATGTAATTTCATCACTATTTATTTAAAACAACTTACAAATCATATAGTTCTTAAATAATTAAAAACTAGCTTATAATTAACCAGAATCTAAATCTATTAAAAAATTAACGTCTGTAGGCAACGTTCCCAGCATGCTGGCGGCATTGCCACGTTAAATGGCGATGCTTATTAGTTTGCTAATGTTGATCAAATACTATTATATATAATTACGAAAATTATATTGTAGGAAGAAATTAAATTTTTATGCTCCATGTCTGGCATTGTAGTGATGTCAAGATATATTTTTTTAACGTGTTAAGCATTGCTGCAGCCTGCAGCCTAGGGTGTAACACGCTTACCTAGAAGGTACCTATTAACTCTAGGTTTGAAGACCCCTGGATTGTAGTTCATAGGAAACACAGGTTCCGGTAAAGTGACTAAAAGCACCTAAAAGTAAGTAAGTTAGGTACGTAAGTGGTATATGTTATGACAGATAAATAGATTAGATTCTAATCTATTTATCTGTCATAAAAAATAAAACACAATACAAACAAGAGCAGATTTAAATCTTATGCCATAAATGGATATTGTTTCTTTTGCTTTAAAAACATATTCACAGCGTATTATTTCCGTTTGCAGAGAGTCCTCAGCGCAGACTCTGCCGTGGCAGCCAGACGGAAAGGCGGCTGAAGAGTGTGAGAACACTCCTGAAGTGCTGTACCTTGATAAACTGGAGTGGGGTACGTTAAAAAATCATTAAAAAACATAAAAAATTACCACCTACTTATAAGCCATGTTAGAAGCCCAAGGCGGTTTGATAAGCCCTCGACAAAGAGTTGGCCACTCTCATTCAATTACAATACAACTTTATTGTACCTACACCAGAAAAATAAATACATAATAATTTATAGAAAACATTACTTCAAGTCGAGAGTAAACAGGTTTCTTCTAGGCAAGCGCGCTAGATCGTAGATTATAACGTATTTTAATATTAAAACTTTCGTGAGACATTTTATCAATATATTAACTAAACGGTTTTCACTCACGTGTAAATCGCGTAAGTTGTTTACTTACGCGATTTACACGTGAGTGAAAACCGTTTAGTTAATATATTGATTATAACGTAGCTTAACATCAGGCAAGTTGTAGTCAAGCGTGAGCCTATCTCATGTAAAAAAAAACTTAACCTTGGTACACTGGGCGGCTTCATCTTACAAAGCTATCTCTTCCAACCATACGATAAAAGAAGACACACAACTCAATCTTGTTTTAGAATTAGTTCCTAGTTAACTAACCTAGTTCTAAAATGTAATATTGTATTGTGTTTGTACAGCATAAATAAATAAATAAATAAAAGAAGGAAGTTCTTAATTTGAGTGTGTTTTAACCGACTTAAAAAATGAGGTTGTCAATTCTTCTAAAAGTGTTTTTTATAATTCTAAAAAAACTAGTAGTCTATTGTCTTGATTAAATTTGTACTCTTAATTTTTCAGGTCCTGGAAAACCGTACCGTACCGGGGATCTGCCAGCCGACTTTCACACCACGGAAATAATCAACAAGTAATAATTTAATAATTTTATTTTCATACAAAAAAGGAGGCAAACCATGCAGTGTACCTTCATATTTCATAGCGTGTAATTTCATACATTTTGTATGAAAATATATAGAATAGAATAGAAAATTATTTATTGCAACACACGATAATAATTAAAAAGAAGAAAAAAAAATACTAATACTAGTGCCACAAGTGGCGGCCTTATTTCTAAAAGCAATCTCTTCCAGGCAACCATTGGATGGAAAGGAATAAATAAGAGATAACAGAGGACGTGGTATACAATAAAAAGAAGAAAAGATTAGATTAAAAATACATACTACAAACCTACTTAATAAACTATACATATAAATCATACACCCTAATACATATAATAACAATATACCAAAAATTAAATAAATTATTACATAATATTGTTAATAAATACTGATTAAGTATACACTATACACATACATAGATGATAGCAAACCATATACCTAAGTACTTAAATATAAACCAACTACAAGACCTACCTATGCCATCGGTTTTCTAGAGGCGACATCTTTGCACAGATCCTACTAATAATTTGAGATATATTAACAGTCTATCGTATTTCTATCAATATCAGTAGGTATATATTATATACGGCACTTTCAACAACAGTTTATACGACATGGCCAGGCCACAGCTCTTTAAAATTTAATTTAAACCTTGCCTATTCGAGCCTATCAAGTCAATTAATTAATAAAAGAATAATAATAAATATTTCATGACATATCACACAGCGCCATCTAGCCCCATACTAAACTTACGCTTGTATCATAGGTACTAGATGACGGATATAATACATAGTTAGCTACTTCTTTTTTGTAAATACATACTTATTATACATAGAAACGACCAAATTAATGAATTAATTGTATCACCTATTTACCTGCCTTAGCTTAGTTATCAATCTTGTCTAACATTTGCACGCCAGCTGTTGGTCGAATGTACGGAACGTCAAATTGCATATATATGTACCTGTCATCTTTGTAACCTACATTCTTAAGCAAATAAATATTTCATTTCATTTCAAAACCCGCTCTTTCCTTCAGGATGCGTCACGCCCGCACGTGGAACGAGCTGGTGGAGGGCGCCCGCCTGCCGCGCTGGATGAAGAAGCGAGACGCCATCATATCTGATGTCGAGACTAAGGACTGGATATTTAGGGAGGCGGTAAATTTAATTTTTATCTAGAGGCTTTACGGTATCTTAATCCGGGATAAAAAGTAGCGAGAGGCTCAATATATTTCTATTCTATTCGTACTAAGTTTCATCCGTATTGGTTCAACCGTTTAAGCGGAAAGAAACGTCGGGCTCGGAGCTAATGAGACTCCACTACCGACTAACATCTACCACGATGTCACTTCGTCTTGGAACGAGCGGGTTTCGCGGGCAAGCGAGAAAATCTCCGCAATTCCAGCCCTTACCAGTAAAAATATATAAAGAAAATTAACTTTAAATAACCCTGTATTTTTATATATATTTTCAGGAAATAGACGAGCTCCAAGACATCCGTCTAGAGCTCCTTCACCGCCAACAAGCTATAGACAGAGGCAAGCAAAACTCTCGCAGCAGCCGCAAGCTGGCCAAACTGTGGGAGTGCAAGAAATCTGACATGACGCGCAAGATTGAGAACATACGACACACCAGAGATAGAGGTACCTATTACTCAAAAAATACTTATCCGATCTTGGGAAAATTCACAACTCATAGACGCGTATGGAATTGGTCTATGTCCCTGCAAAATTTTGTAAAGATAAAAAAAACGGTTCTTGAGATATATTAGAAAGAAATTTGGCCCTCACATCGCTCAATCAAGCTATACACCTAAGTGAGCAAGACCCTAAATTCGTAAAGGTAATATAGTTTTGCGTTTGATTACTACCCGGTTATGTTAGGCATCGCTGCCATCTAAGGTTAGGTACATGTTATTTCGTACTTATGCTATTTTCCCACAGAACTTCGTAAACTAGCGGCTATCCACGGCAGCGGCGGCCGTGTCGGTCAAGTGACCAAAATGCGAGCGATGCGCGGCCACGGCTCCATGACAACTGCGGCCAAGGATCCCACATCGGATCTGTATGCGCCGCTTGCGAGGCACGGGTACCAGGCGCGAAGAAGACACGCGGAGATTGTATATGACCCCGCTTTCTTGTGTAAGTCTGTTTAGTAATAGTTCATAGAATATGTAAATAGAAAGTAGGTATGTATAAAGGTCACAGGTCAATGAAAGAAGTGGTCAAAGATCCCACACCGGATCTCTATGCGCCGCCGCTAGCGAGGCACGGGTACCAGGCAAGAAGAAGACACGCGGAGATTGTATATGACCCCGCTTTCTTGTGTAAGTATATAAACGATGATACTCAAGATTATCATAATTTATTTATTTATAATTTGCATATAAGCTGGAGCTGACTGTAGCGTCACACGTGCATTTGAGATAGGCACAACAAACTAGACATACCTACACATAAACAATTAGATTTATCTGGTCAAAACGCGCTAGGGTTCTCAATTTTCATCATCTCAAAAGTCTTATCTGTGAAATATTTGCCACCTTTCTCGGTCTTCGACCCAACTAGCCAAATTCTTGATTCCCTATCCAATTATTCCAATTTATATCCCGTAACAACGCTGGCGAAATTGTTGGGGTTTAAGTACTAGAATTTATTTATATTTCCTCAGCGCTAGAAGACCACCGCCAGTGCTCGCAGCCCCCCGCCTGGCTCCAGCAGTGCGGCCAGAACCTGAAGAAGACCTGCTCCGGCCACCACCTGCCCCGAGACAACACGCAGCTCTGCGAGCGAGAGACCAAGTGGAGCGAACAATTCCTTGAGAGACTGCACAATGAACTCATCAGTAAGTCAATTATCATCATCATCATCATCACAAATTTAAGGGCAGGGCCCTTGTCTGTGGAGGCGCCATCCTTCCCGATCTTCTGCCAATTCCTTGACCTCCTTATACGACATGACACCCGCCTTTTCTTTTACTCGGTCCATGTATGACCTTATAAGTCAATAAGGTATATCCCACCAAAAACATTCTGTAAAAAACTAGCCAAGTCTCGTTGGAGCTGCTTGTTTATCTCTAAAAAGTAATTAAATCTAGACAAGGTCGTGCTAAGTCTAAGGTTCTTTACTGCGATTTCTTTATTATTATAGTTAATTTTATATGACTGCCCGTTGAACATTCTTCATACGTTATTGTTAGTTTTGCGCCCAGCTCCTTCCACGGAAGACACATGTCCTCGGATATTGTGGTCCTCAAACATGCCGGTGTTATCCACATACATATAACTTGAAAATACAAGTCATTGGTGTTGGGCCGGAATCGAACCAGGGTGCGTCTGGATGAAAAGCAGACGCTGGAACCGCTAAGCCACACTCGCTTATTCGTCAATTTACTCGCACTGTAATCCAGCGATCTTCAAAGCGAGTGTGAAAGTACACACTACACTTTTACACACATTTTAGAGGTTATGTATTGGTTTATTACCGCATTGTTTATTTACTTAATTTAATTTTAAAACAAGACCACTTTCTTGTATTTTATTGCATCATAAAAAATCGAGACAAAGATTGTACGGTCGGTTTTTGTTTGACTTGGGAAATAAAAACCTAAATGACATAGAAGGAACAAGAGTAGTTCAATAAAAATTCAATAGATGGCGCTGTACACTCTTAAAACACGCAAACGCACCCAAGTCCATGGGGCGGTTCAATTTCATAGAAGTAAAATAATTCAACAGACAAACTTTCTATGATATAATCTGCCCTCAGATTACTATCTACATACCAAAAATCATAGTTTTTGTAAAGGGCCGATATACTGTGCCCTATATAATATAGTTAATTAGTAAGTGCTCGCAGCTTGCCTTGCACTAAGAAAGAAGTAAACTTGCATCCCCTATCTCACCCCTTTTAAAGTGGCATTTCCAAAAATCCTATATGTCTATTATCTACGTCATAACATCTACCTTCATTCCAAATTTTCAGCCCGATCCGTTCAGCGGTTTGGGCTGTTCGTTGATAGATCACTATATCAGTCAGTCACCTTTGAGTTTTAAATATATTTAGATTTCTTAACAAAAATGTTGATTGCGGAAGCTACTAATTCTGCAAGTTGTAAAACCTCAAATTTACCACAAAATAATCATCATTTTTCTTTCAATTAACCGACTTCAAAAAAGCAGGTTAACAAGTCTTTTGAAAGTTTTTTAAAAACTTAGATAACCATGTAAATTATATTATATTACACACGTTATGAAGCTGTAAAAGATCGTAAAGAATTTTAAAAATACGAATCACAATACATTGTAAAGAATTTTAAAAATACAAACTTTTATTTTACGTGGATTCGCGTTTGACTGGATTCCGCTTGATTTAGCTAGGGTGTAACACGCTTACCTAGAAGATAAGATAACGATAAGTACATTTATTGTGTGGATTGGATATAATTTGAGGACATATGATGATCTATTTAGGTATTCAAACACGTGAGCCTAATTATTTTTATCGAATGAGTGTGGCCAACTCTGGTGTCGAGAGTTTATCAAGCCGCCCGACCCTTAGGGCCTCTGACAAATCGTGAGCCTAATTTCTTATATGTACGATATGATTCTTTTCGTACCAGATAAAGTATGTTTCAATTCCGTTTTGGGGAACAGTACAGTTTTATCAAAATCGGTTCAATATTTTTCCAAATTTAGAGTAAATAAAGGTTCCAAGGCAATAAAGTCTGTTTTTTTTATCAAATTACTCTATTATTTATTATTTGCAACATATTTAAACTAATTTATTGACTAAATATTCTGTTCAAGGCGCGTAGGAGATGAAATAGTTTATTCCAAATCATGTCACATTCTCATAACTCTCAAATTAATATATGTATTAGAGGGAAAGCACATTTCAAGATTTACTTCGTAAACTTTTTTTATAATTCATATCTACATTAATAGCCATAGGAAAATTTACAAATTTAGGTACCTAGTAACCAATTTTAAAAATTAATATATTATTTTAATTATTTATTCAAAATTATATCTTTTTTTTATTGTCAGCTGTAAAGAGGCATCGTCAAGTAGTGTCATAGAAATAGGTACATTAAAAATTACAATGTATTATTTTGTAATGTACCTACATAAGTATTGTGATCTATGAATTGAGATATTTTTTTTATATTTTAGATATTTTGTGCTTTCCTAGCAATAATTTAGTGTTTGGTATGTTTGTTTGTTAAGGTATCTGTTATGTTGTTGTTTGTACGCCACCGACTTTTACATGTTTCTTTCCTAGCGATCTTTACTAAGGTTGCCTGGAAGAGATCGCTCTACGCGATAAGGCCGCCCAATGTACCTAGGTTAAGTAATTTTACTGTAAATTGTTTTGTATTTTGTTTTATGGTGTACAATAAAGCTATATTGATTAATTGATTGATAATTTTGAGTTTCATGGGGCAATAGTTAAACTTATAATAAAGCTGAAGAGGGTCGAGTCTGATCATTGAAGATATAAAAAAAATGGGATACTTGGAAGGAGATACTTCGAATTGATAACAGAACACGTTCCAACAATTTTAGATATTATGTTGTCTATTTATATGTGTCTCTGTTTGTCTGTTTATTTAAACGCTCGTCACGCAAAAACAGCTAAACAGATCTTCATGATTTTTGGTTTGTATGGAGTATGAGGTCTTAGGAGTGTCATCAGCTACTTATTATCCTGAAATAATGCGAGCGAAGCCGCGGGCGTCCACTAGTACCTAATATAGCCTATATTGGATTCCTTATAAAAGGTGGTTACTGGTTAGGTTATTGACACTGACCACCAAGTTGGAAGATATAGTTTTATTGTATTTTACTATAATTGGTCAAAGTCATTTATTCATAAGAAATGTCTTACAAGTCACAGAATACATATGTTGTAAATTTATAACAAAATTATTACTAAATACATGAACACATATGTACATGTACACAAGTACCATTATACATTTATTCTAATGTATTATATATGTAATAATTGCATTGGTGTATATGTTACGGCTAATACCCGAAGTGCGGCTACACCTAGTTCTAACCGGCTAAAACTAGGTGTAACCGCACTTCGGGTATTAGCCGTAACATATACATTTAATACGTTTAAATTAATAGCAGCGAATTATTTTATTCGTATGCGGTTATCGACAGAAAAGCCTCGAAACTATAAAAAGTCTGCTCAATAAGCCAATGCTTTAGGCGTGATTTAAATATATTATTATTTATGTACTTTTATATGCCTAGACTAAAGGTGGGTTTTGTTTTTTAGAAGAACTATGCAGCTGGTTGCCAAATGCTACCATTGCTGCGTCACCGGACGGATTAGCTAAAGGTGTAAAGTAAATGTAACTTTTTTTATTATTCCCAGAGGCCCGTCTCGGCGCCGCCGCCACCTCGGCCGGTCCACTCCGCGTCCTCAAACCGCGCCGAGTGTTCGTGGAGCCCCGCCCCCCCACGCCGGAAGTAGACGCCGTGGAAGACGAGAAGGAACACTCCCACCAGGCGGCGCTGCTACTGCAGAGACTGATCAGGGGGCGAGCCGTGCAGACGTTGGTAAGGAAGGATGTTCATTGGTTTTGATTATTAGCACTCCACACTCACTAAAACTAGTAGGTATATCTAAATATATAAAACTCTAAGGTGACTGACTGACTGACTAGTGACTGATATAGTGATCTATCAACGCCACAGAATACATAAAACAACGCACAGCCCAAACCACTGGACGGATTGGGCTGAAATTTGGAATGAAGGTAGATGATATGACGTAGGCATCCGTTAAGAAAGGATTTTTGGAAATGCCACTTTTAAAGGGGTGAAATAGGGGATGCAAGTTTTACTTCTTAATGCGAGCGAAGCCGCGAGGACCCACTAGTCTAGTATAGAGGTAATACATAGAGAACATACACATACATACATGTCACGAAAGAGACATAAGTTATCTATGTTAATCTCTTATTATTAATTTAGTATTTATCCTTTTTTTAACTGAAACTAGTTTGCTCTTGGCCATAGTTTACCTGATAAATAAACATGTACCTACATAGAACCTTATGAAACGAAATAAAATAATTTATACGAAATCAAGTCACGATACTTACATTCTCATAACTCGTCAACATTTTTATAATCCATACTTTATAACCACTGCAAAAAATACAATTCTAGGTAGTGCCTAACCAATTTTAAAAGTTAATTTTATTAATCAATAGATAGATGGAGCTATCATTTATTAACGTACAGAATTAATACAAACTTATTACAATAATAATAAGAGTTGGCATCAATCATGTCTCGACAAACATTGATACAATTTTAAGTAAAAAAATTCTTATTACGTAGGTACTAACTAGCTGTGCCAGCGACTTCGTCCGCGTGGAATAGTTATTACCATAAAAATGGTCCTAGTGAGTTAATCTTAAAAGATAGACATATACTGTCGCAGACATTTGTTTGATCAATTTAAGAGGAATAATTCTTTCATACACATTTTTTTTGATATCTTGAACCTTTTTCGCAGCGCACGCAACGGAACCCTTTAAAGATGAATAATTTTGCCCGTCTTATCCACATTTGCCATTGTTTCTTCGCTCCTATTAGTTGCAGCGTGATGTTATATAGCCTAAAGCCTTCCTCGATAAGTGTTCTATTCAACACAAAAAGATTTTTTTCAATTTGCACCAGTAGTTCCTGAGATTAGCGCGTTTAAACAAACAAACGAACTCTTCAGCTTTATAATATTAGTATAGATTAAAATTATATTACTAATTAAAATTACATTAAAAGAAAATTAAATTAAATATAAATATGTAAGTATTAAGATATGATGCTTGATATTTCTATCTCTTTACCCCAGATGTATGAAGGTCGCACGCGTGCTGCGGAGCTAACAGAAGAGTTGAAAACAACTCACGGACTGCAGAAGGAAGACCGCGCCAGGATCGCTAAGGAAGAGGCCAAGGCGAGAGAGTACACCGCCGTAAGGACTGAGGCTGAGCAGAAGGTAAGATAAGATAAGAGAAGAAGAGAAAAAATGTTAAGAATATTCACTAGCTGCAGTTATAATCATATTATATATTACTTATTCTTTCATAATTAATTTACAGGAAGATGCAATCTGTGCTCTGGTAGACGAACTTTGTGGTGGCGCGGTGTCAGCTGCTTTAGACTTTTTGGAGAAAGAGCTGCGGCGCCTGAAGGAGGAGCGGCGGCAACACGCCTTCATACTTATTGCATGTGAGATTCAAATTCGAGTGGCTTATTATCAAGAAACTTAGTCTATTACTATATTTAGTAAGCTCTTGTTTCAAATATTTGTGTAGAGTCAATCTTCTTTTATTTATACATACATACGAGTACCTATACATAAAGCTAGAGGGTCGAAAGTGAAAATGAACAAAAGAGATATTAGAAAAAAACGGATATATGTACATACTTTAAAATGATAGCAGCAGCCGGTTTTAGCAGTTTTTATATTTTTTGTCTGTTTGTCTGTATATCTAAACGCGCATTGCGTAGTCCCACTGGCTGAACCTACTTGAGAGAGAAACGGGAATTGCAATTCCCGTTTGTCCCACCAGTAGCTTCAGCCGCTAGCAGATACAATTTAAAATATATACTTATATTATTTCTGCTAAAATGGTTTCTTATTGATTTTGCAGTGCGCGAAAAGGTGATGCGGGAGGCGGCCGAGGCGGGACGCAGGCAGAAGGAAATACACAGACTTAGAGAGCACGATGAGATGTTCAAACAGGTAAACACAAAGAATTTGAGATGTTCAAACAGGTAAACACAAAGAATTTATATTTTACTTCGATTACTAAACAAAAATAATTCAAAAATAGTTCAGGGCATTCCTCACAGCGCTATCTTACAATAAACCAGCTCTAGTGTCGATACCCACCTGGAGAGCGACACTAGAGGTGACGACATACAATATACAAATCATACAATTTTGCACCTAGATTCGCATATTATGTTACATTAGTATAAAATTATAACATAAAATATCTTTCTGCGGCGCAATATTGTAGCGTCTGTTGCCCTGCAACACAGGATCCTTTTGATACTTAGTGCAGAGCTCAGTAAAGTACACCAAAGTGTATTTAATGTATTCTGAGCCAAAGTACTGTAGGTAAATACTTACCCGGCACTAAAGATGGTCGCAATGTACATTGTAAGTGGTACATATTGTCTTTTCAGGAATAAAAAAATATTTGACTGCTCCGTTAGCTTAGTTGGTAGTGGCTCTGCCTTCTAATCTAGGGGTGCGGGTTCGATTCCCGCATAACACAAGTAATTATGAATATTAAAATTTGTAATTACTTGTATTGAGTCTGGTCGTTTCTATGTATAATAAGTATGTAGTGAATTTACAAAAGAAAAGTATAAGTATTATGTATTATATCCGTTATCTAGTACCCGTGATACAAGCGTAAGCTTAGTATGGGGCTAGATGGCGCTGTGTGATATGCCCTGAAATATTTATTTATTGAGTACTATTATTTTTCCAGATACTCGGCGTAACACAGGAGACAGTAGAGGCATACCTGACAGAGATCATCCAGGAGGGCGTAGAGCTCGCGGCGGAGGAGGACGCCAGCGAGCGCGCGCGGGCCAGGGCAGACCACACTGATGACAGGATATGTGACATTGAAGCTATGTGAGTGTACACACATGCCGACATTACCTGGTTATATGTAGTTGGTACATAAATAAGTGAAGAAAAACAAGAAGGATAATAACTATAGATACTCGAAGTAAACACAAGAGACTGTAGAAAAATACCTTAAATAAGTGCTTTAAAAATATTTGTTGTATGGGAGCTTCCCCTTATTTACTTTATTGATATTTAAAAAATATTTTTATGAGGTAAGTAATATACAACTAAATATTCTGCGCAAAATTGTCTTAAGCGTCTGTAACATTGTACCAATAAATACGAAAAATAGACATTTTTATTGAAAGGGGTACGCCCCGTAATAAAGTATATTTTTTTAATTTGTTGTTGTTGGCAGGTCCACGGCAGAGCAGCACGAGACAGTTGCGGAGCTGGTGCAGCAGTTCTTGCTGCCGGAAGCACACCGACAAGCCGCCAGACTGAGGATATCTGCGCTACAGGTACATCAAACAATCACATGTTTAAGGGCAAGGCCCTTGTCTGTGGAGGCGCCATCCTTCCCGATCTTCTGCCAATTCCTTGACCTCCTTATACGACATGACACCCGCCTTTTCTTTTACTTGGTCTGTGACCTTCTCGGCCTTCCTCTTCGGGTTTCCAGCTACAGGGTACATGTGTACCTATATCTATACATGTGATAGATGTAATGAGGGTTAAAGATCTATACCTGGAAAATATTCAACTTTTTTTTTTGGAATTCTTACCTACTGTAAATCAATTTATTTTTTTATCAAATCGGGTTTACACTTATTACTTTGCTTCTGACATATCATATATCTAGATTCAATCATATATCAAGTAAAGTATTTATTTATTTCTTAAAAAAAAAACTAAAATACACTGAAGTTTACTTAAAAAATATTAATTAAAATGTTTCAGAGCGCGCGAGCCGACGCAGCCAGAGACACCATCTTCGGTCTTCTCGATGAAGCTGAGATTAAGGAGAGTAAGTATTCAAATTATATTTATTACTTCTTAAAAAGATATACTTTCATAATAAATATACTATTTATTATTCAATAAAGAATGAAAGAAATATGTAAGTATATGGGAAAAGTACAATAAAGATTACACTTGTTATTACAATAACAACAACCACAGTAAAATAAAACTAAACTAAACTTATAACTGCTGGCACAAATGGTGGACTTCCAGGATTTAGGAAGCAACTTAGATATCATACATTTACATTGCCCCAACACAGGCACATTAACTTAACAGTAATCGGTTTTTTTTCAACTTTTGTCAAGCTCTAGCGCAGGGGGAGTTCCACCAGTAGGTCCAGACGGTGGGAGGATGGGGTATACCCCAATCGAACATTTGGAAAACAAAGACTATAACTTATAACGTCATTGTTTTTCTTTCAGAGCTCTGCATCCGCTGCGGCGTTCCTCTCGGCGAGACGTGTCGCTGCCTGGTGTGTCCGTTTGAAGTAGAACCGACAGAGACTACCTCTAGGGATGACCCACGCTGGCAACATTCTAGAAGTAAGGATTATTTGTGTATATCTTAAACAATGTAGGGCCTAGTGGGTCACCTTGTGATACACCATATAATTCAAAACACTAGATTCAAGACTTTTGTTGAAAGATCTTTTGTGTTAGTCGTAGACAGAGCAGGCCTGTACTAGATACTATTCCTATCAAATTTAGATTTGTATTATTGAATTAACTCTATTTTAAAAACTAACACACGATGCATAAGTCGCTGTGTCAGCTGAAGTGTGGCTTACAAATTAATAACAAATTACATATATTTTAGCAAGAAATACAAAACAAAATATTACAAAATAGGGAACAAACATAACAGGTGCTGACGACCTTTTCTCATAACGCTGTAAAATAGGGAGGGATTATAAAAATGTATTCAAATAAAAAGTCGAATGTAAAAAGGCTATTTGTTTGCAAAAATGTATGCTCTGGTTTTTATATATTGTTTCCATCCCAGCTCGTCCGGAGATCCCCGAGAAGACAGCCGGGGAGAAGTACCCGCCGCACCACGAGTTCAGATGCATGCTCAATGTGCTAATTGATGAAGGTAAACATTATTCATACGCCATATTATAGAAATATATGTATATTATAGAAGTGCATACTAGGTACTTAAATAAAACAATCACAGGATCGTTAGAGTGCGGTCTTGTTTTGTTATTTCCCTTGTATGAAAGTTTGAAAAACCATAAAGAGATAAAGATAACTTTATTTAGCAAAAATTTTTGGTACTTATACAACTTTGTTCCGTACACTCCACACTAGGATGTGATTTACCTGTGTTGTGGAGTGTAGGCTCTTCCTTAGGTTTGGACATACATTTTAATAGGCTGGTAGGTGCCAAGAAAGAAATGATGTCCTTGTGTTGCAAGGCAAAATAAGTAAAGTTATTGCTGTGTGTAGCGCAGGCATTCCGCGTCTTACACTAGGCTAAGCCTGTGTTGTAAGACTCGGTCAGTCTGAGCCACAGCTGTGCTATGTGTAACTAATTGGTTTAATTATTGGCACCTCCCAACCAATTTTAAAATTAACAGTTTTTTATACATATATAAATGTTCTTAGCACTAATTTATATCCTAATTAAGCAAGATTATATATGTCGTAGGATAATTTGTTACTTCGAATTTTCGCGAAAATCCTAGGGGTTTTGCGAAAACGCGGATAATTAGACATAGGCGAAAAGAGACATGTTTTGAAAGAAGTTGGCTCCTCCTCGCTTCGCTCGTCGTCGCATGTGCGTGGTAGAAAGCAACCTAACGAACCTAATCTACCTTCTGTCACAGACAAGTGACTTCGAGTGCCCTGCAACAGGACTTAAATCCTGACTTTGTCCAGTAAGATTTGATAATTTTTCGCCTATGTCTAATTATCCGCGTTTTCGCAAAACCCCTAGGATTTTCGCGAAAATTCGAAGTATCAAATTATCCTACGACATATATAAGTTATTCAGTACCTATGTTAAAATTAATAGTCTCTATGATACGCGGTGGTGTGTGAATGTCTGTGTATGTGATGTAGTGTGTGTTGTGACGTATTTGTGTATTTGAGCGGTAGGTATCAAATAGTATTTAGTAGTTAAGATACGAACTCTATTAATGATTCCGTGTCCAGGTAGTTCAATGTTAGTAGCCAGGTAGTAATCTTCTTTTTACAGACAAATCTAGTAGTATTTAGGAAATTATGTTCATGTTCGAATTGGGAGTATAAACCATGTCTGTAGGTATTTTAAATTTTGGACCGTCAATAAGTAAAAACATCTACCTACTACCACTACTACCACGAATTTTAAGTTTGTATGTTTCTTTGTGTTTTTTGTGTTAATAAAAGTGTTTTCTGTTTATCTATCTATCTATATCTACCTACCTACTAACTAGGTAGGTAGGTACATATATGAATTGAGTCCGGCGGGACTGCAACCAGTATATACATATTATTTTTGTTGTACGTTATAATAAAGTTATTTTCTGGATTTTTATTTATTTATTCATACCTGCACACAAACAATTTCCCAAAATAAAAATTAAATGCCCCGATGTGTTGGGGCGTGGTAAGAGACAATGGCTAACTTTTATTTCGTGATTAATTTAATGTTTTATATTCTTATCAGAAAACATCTTTATTTCACTCATCGAGCTAGGATTATCTATTATTTTACTATTATATTTTCCAGTGGTAACAATAGCCCGCGACCAGGCGCTCGCCCGCGAGTTGGTGCGTCGCGACGTGGGACAGGAGATGAGAATGCAGCTCGACAAACATATTGAGGCTAAAGAGATTATCGAGCTTAGTAAGTAATATAAAGCTTAGAGTTATAAGAGCTTAGTAAGTAATGTAAATAATACATCACAATAAACTCTGCGAAAAGCTTTATGACCCGTCGTTGGCCAGTTATTTGAAATGTACAATGATTCGGATTGCTCGACCTTATAAAAGCATGACCTTACCTATACATTTTAGCCATTATAACACCATTTCAATACTTGGAAATAATAACAAATATTAAAATGTCAAGTGATATTCTAATGGAAAACCCTGCTTTCTGGAACTCGGTTTTTATTTACAGCAGACGAATGTTATGTTCAAAGACCTATTTATTATACATACATAATCCTTTTAAGAACGAAGCAGAGCAAGATGGATGCACCCGTCCTTTCAGCTTGTGCAAGCAACGTACTCTCTTACTTTTGACAAATTAAGGCAAGAATATGAAACTGGTCATGCTTGACTTAATTAGCTGAAGTTTTAAAATTTACTTTCTTTTCACAGTCGTGGACCGCGCCACCGGCGCCCTCCCTCCACCGATGCGTGTGCCCACCTACCACCACTTCTCAGTCCGGCGCGTGCACGACGCAATGGCGCGTACGCAGCCTGCCTACAAGAGGCCTTGTAAGTTATCTATGTGTGTAAAAGCACCTGTGAGGTTAGCATGATAAAAATTATACTTAGTGTTTATTATCACTTAACAACGCTGTGTATAGTCGTAATTGGACTCTTAGTTTTATATTATTCTTAAATACCTAGTCAGGTCATAAATTCTGTCACATGTTTAATATAAAATAATTGAAACAACTTTATTCTTTATGTAACCATTTATATACCAAAATGAACTTAACAAAACATAGATTCTTATGACAATAAAGTTTATTCAAAATGACCTCCGTGATTTTGAATACAGGCCTTCAATCTGCGCGGCCAGTCGTCTATCGCTGCACGAACGAGGTCCATGTCAATATCGGCGGCTGCCTTAAACAAGGATGTCTTGAGTGACTCCAAATTGGGATGAGGCTTTGAGCACGCCTTTTCCTCTAAGTATTGCCATATCTTGTAATCTAACAGATTCAAATCTGGACTGGAAGAGGGCCAGTCTTCGTGCCGGATGAAGTCGATTTCACGCGCCGCCAGCCAGTCTTGTGTGCTCTTCGCTCTATGAGCTGGCGCCGAATCTTGTTGGAATACCCAGTGCTTGTTATTGAACATGATATGAGAAACTGGTTCCACAAGGTTCGTCAGGACTGTATTTTGATACACAACTGCATTCGTTTTTACACCTTTCTCACAAAAATGTACCTCTGTTAAGCCCCAATAAGAAACTCCCAACCATACCATGAGCGAGGATGGAAAATGACCTCGTTGGACACGCGGAATACGTTTGCTCGCTTCTTCACTACTTGTGCGTAAAATTTTTTCATCCGAAAAAAGAATTTCCCGATATTTTTTTCCCGCGTACCGCTTCAACAAAGCGCGGCATCTCTTCAGTCTCAGGTCCATTGGACGAGCATTCAAACAATGTCCTGTTTTTCTTCGATATGCCCGAAGCCCTAAGTCTTCATTTAACACCCTTTTCACCGTGGTTCTGCTTAACCCCATCTGAAGGGCCAACAGTTTCTACTTACGTTTGGGATTTCTTTGAATTCGCGCCTTCACAGCTTTTATCACTGCTGGAGTCCTAACAGACCGAGGGCGACCACTTCTTGACCTGTCATCTACACTAGAGTCTTCATTGTATCGTTTGATGGTACGATAAACGAATCTTTTGGTTATATTAAAATTTTTCAGTATGTCAAAAATTTGAATTGGCGCGTATCCGCAACGATGCAATGCAATAACTGCAACACGGTCTTCTTTAAGCGTCCACTCCATATTTAAAAATGAGTAAAATTCTAAAAACTATACATTTTTATTTTCATGAACAATTCGAAATTCGAATTCAATAAACTTTTTTGTGGCCAGCATTCTAAAAAAAAAGTTTTTACTGTGTGACAATACTTATGACCTGACTAGGTATATATACTAAAGTATATTATATTTATAACTTATCGTCTGTGACTGTACCAAACTAAATAAAATAAAATAGCATAAGTCTTAGCTTCGTTTTAGGTGTAATAACCAACCGTTTGTACGAAAAAACGCTCGAATCCTATCCTTGAATTATCTTAAAACTTATTTTTACGGGTAGAACTGTAAGTCCAGTTGCTGCTCAGTTTTTTTTTTACATATATTACGCACGTATAATTGTGTGTAGTGGTTTATCACGAAACACTACACGTTTAATTAATCTTTATACCAAAATAACCTATCCAGCAACTGGACTGATAACATGTGTTACCAGTTAAGGTATTGAATCAGGCGTTACTTTGCGGAAATCCATTGTAAATGAAACTCTGGAGAAATATGTTAATGATAAATGTAAGGATGCCTCGTGGAGAGGCGAAACACGTGTCGACGAGAATGTCTTGCCGAAGGAGAACTACAAAACTTGAAGACAAGGTGCGGTGTTGGTAAGATCTTGAGAGCCACGGAGGCCACGTTGGTTAGGAGGAGAGGTGTGGCGGTGGTATATGTATATATAGTGGTATATGGAGGAACACACCTAAAAACCTTCAAGTTTGTTGTTTGAAGTCGGTTAAGGAGCAGTTATCGGAAAAACACTACATATTTCTCCAGAGTTTCATATTACCAGTTACCAATACTAGATGGCGCTGTTCACCAAAACATGTGCCTATCAGGTCCCCTGGAACTGCCGTCGGAGCTACGTCGTCGAGCTGAAGCAGAGATGGAGAAGGAGCCGGGCTGCTTCTGTGCGGAGGAGGAGCGAGAGGGGCCACAGGGGAAGGTCGTGTTTGTGGAGACGGTTTGTGAGTACCTATCTTCTTTTATTGGCGAGATTTTAGAAAGAAAGAAAGAAACTATTTATTATGGCAGATTTATCAGAGAAACAAACACAAGTAAGAACATAATAAACAAACAAACATAAAATCTGCCACAACACAGCCCTAACTCAGCATAATGCATAATTTTATTAATATAAAATCACATATAACTATGCTTTCCTTGGGTGTTTCTATGTATGAAATAAGCTACTTTTCGTCCCGAAATCCCAAACAGAATAAGGTTGAATTTAGTTGTAATAACCGGCTAGCACTTACGTTGATAATTAGCTCGACAAGTTTCGGAAATCTGAGGTTTCCATCATCAGAATAAGGAATAGAAAGAAGAATAAGGTTGTCCATTATTCGTTAAATTCTGTCACTCATGGTTCCATCTTTTCGCTTACCATCAGGCAAACTGTAATCAATTGCAAACCAGTTCTAGTTAAAAAAAAAAAAATTAGCCTCATTCATTCAATCTCAAATTTATCAAATTAAAATCATTAATAATTATTATTCTCATTTTGTTGTTTTTTTGCCAGCCACCCCCGTAGCGGTGGACCCGAAGACTCTGCTGCCGTCTGCGCTACGCGTGCTAGAAGAACTGAGGCGGTGCAAGTGCGATACAGATGAATCACCTAGTCTAGGTATGTATCAATATTAGGTAATCTACCTGATTAGGTATCACGATTAATTATCTATTGTAGCTATAATTATAGCTGTATAGTATATGCATATACTTCTTATTCTAAGGTGGGGGCGATAAGTCCTGCACGGACATCCCGCAAGGGGCGTTTTGTGCATTTCCCCCATTTCTGCCTAACCCAGCCAGCCAAGCTCCTTGTAATATCGGAGCACAGCCTTGGGTTTCTGGCATACTAGTTATCCTACTCCCGTCACAGCAGGAGTTGTGATATAAGAAGTGGAACTGCTTGCACCGTCAAGTGATGTTTCTGTTTGAGCCTGTCTTAGCTTCTTTCTTTCCTCATTGTTGCTTCGCAGTGTAGTAACACGTGCTCCACGGTCTCGTCATTTTTCATACAGCCTCTGCACAGAGGGCTGTCTGTCGTTCCAATAGTGTACTGGTGATAGTTCAGATCACAGTGTCCGGTAATCACTCCAACCAATAGACTTAAATCTGATATGCATATACTTAATTATATGTCAAATTTATTTGTTGTAATAAATATTTTTTAAATATTAATCTTCATTGGAATGGAAAACGAACGAAAATAATCACGACCGGCAGGATCTGCGTTACCCTAATGGTTTTTTTCACAAAAATCCAACGTTGGCCACTTGAATTTTACATTGTTTGAAAATGTGCTGTCAATTTTTTTTTTTTGCAGAAGGCACAACAGATACGGAATACAGCTCGGGCTTCGTGATTGGTGGCTTGGAAGCGGCGGAAGGAGAGGAGATACCAGAAGCAGATAATATATAAAATAACTAACAGAACATTAATTAATACATAAAATAACTAGGAAATATCTAATAGGAAACTAGTACTGGTTTCTATATTTAGAGTTAATAGGTACCTTATTATAAGTAAGCGTGTTACACCCTAGGCTGCAGCAATGCTTAACATCAGGCAGGCTGTAGTCAAACGTAAACTTATCCCATATAAAAAAAATATATATTTTTGGATCTACTGCTTTACTAAACTTATGTAGGTACTCTTATTATTTATTTATTCTTCTAACTACTACGAAATAAAATAAAATCGGGAAAACCCTACGAATAAATAATTCATTATAGAATTGTTACTTCTTACAAATGTCTACCATATTTTTAGTAACCTATTGATTACTTCAATAAAATTATGAGAGTTAATACAAAAATAATCGTTTTACTGTTGATCTATTTATTACATTTTCTAAATATTATATAAAACTCAAAGGTGACTGACTGACTGACTGATATAGTGATCTATTTACGCACAGCCCAAACCACTGGACGAATCAGGCTGAAATTTGGCATGCAGGTAGATGTTATGACGTAGGCATCCGCTAAGAAAGGATTTTTATAAATGACACTTTTAAAAGGGGTGAAATAGGGGATGCAAGTTTTACTTCTTAATGCGAGCGAAGCCGCGAGCATCCACTAGTTCTTCATAAAATAGCCATTAAAATGCTACTTTCGGTAAATAAATAAGTCATTCACTTATTATTTGATATTCATACTAGTGGATATCCGCGGCTTCACTCGCTTTTTTTGGAATAAAAAGTAAAACCAAAAATCATGATAATCCGTTCAGCCGTTTTTGCGCGAAAGCGCGTTAAAATCGATATCAATTCGTAACTATCTAATAAAATATAATATATGTATATAAATATAAAGAAATATAAGATATCGCCTAAAGTTCAGGCGAGATCTCTTATAGATTATCTTTAGGCCCTAAAACAACAATAAAAAAATCTGTTTATTTTGTGCATAATTTTATTACATTCGCATACGTATTGTTTATGTACAAACGAGGCGAGACACCAATGTTGTGCTTACAAAATTGACAATACTATACATATATAAAAACTACGTAAGCGTGTATATTGTATAAAGTTAGTTATTCAGGGTTACTTGTTATTTAAACTTTAAATAATAGTCCCATGATATAAGGACGCCAAGGCCAATGCGGTGGCTTGACGACATTAGAATAACCGCAGGGAGCACCTGGATTCAATCTGCGCAGAACCGGGACGACTGGCGTACTAGAAGTGAGGCCTATGCTCAGCAGAAAGCGATAACAGGCTGATTATGATGATTGCTTAGTGTGGGGCTAGATGGCGCTGTGTGCAATGTCCCGGAATATTTATTTACTATTATTATTTTATTTATGAATATTAGTACAGGTTATGATGATAAGCGTTAGCTTATGTAGTATGGGCATTATCAGATATATGTTCGGTGGTATGGGGCTATTAATTTAGCATCTTATTTTTCTTTAAAAAACAACTACAAATGTAAATGGCCCACTCTGGTGTCAGTTTTCAAACTATTTTACGTGACCTCTGAGATGGCTTAGCGACTGCCGTACAATTAATTAGAGTGGTGAATTGTCTTAGGATTGTTAAACAATGTTGTCTTTGCTTAGGAGCCAATCCTATACTAGTTTTTTTATTAATCTATACTATCCCACTCCTGGGCGCTGGTCATTCCCAACTCCCTCCATGCGTCCCGGTCTCCGCCTCCTCACGCGGCACCCCGACACTGGTCGAGATCCTGACGCCAGCGGGTCTTGGGCCTTCCTCTACCACGTCGCAAAAAAAATAAGTTTTTGACACAGGATTGGGTTTCGTTTGACTACAGCCTGCCTGATGTTAAGCATCACTGTAGTCTAAGATGTATATGTAATAAATTAAGTAGTTCCATTTTTACCTTTTAGGTTTTACTATAATTAACTAATCAAATGAATAACCGTAACCCTGTATAACTATATAATATAATGTATGTATTATACACTAGAAATGAATCACAGCCAAGCGAAAGAAACGTTAAGTCACTTAGAAATATTAATTACAATTCGATTATCTAATATTAAAGAAATTACGTCAAATCAATTTTCGAAAATTGACTACAAAGTTAAAAATTACACAAGAAATAAAAATTATTGTAAAAATCTCAAAATATTAGGCGCAAGTAGATAGACAGTCGGAAATAACTACAATAATTCAACTAATCTATGATTATGTTTATAATATTGCAAAAGATTGATTTTAGAAACGTTGTATTAGTATGTTTAGATTGTTTGTGAAATCGTTGGGGGAGCCACTATCGCAATTTCAAAACAAATCAGAGTAAAATAGTAAATAAATATTAATGTTTTTACTATTTCACAAATAATTTGCTGCTTAATTAGCAGTACATATTATATACCTATTTTTATTTAATTATACAATTGATAAAAATTCTAAAACAATTGAAGGACACAATAAAACCTTTTTTGTTAAATTACTTATCGTAAGCAAAACTTTATTTTTATTCCAATGATCAAATCACACGAAGTTTTGGTCAATTGTATCTCATAGCAGAGCATTACAAAATACTTATAGGAATTAGTTTCCGTCCGTAGAGGGAGTATGTTTCCGTCCCTTTCGATGACAATTTATTAATATACAAAGCTTTGGAAAAGAGAAAAGAACTAAAAAGGTTACATTATTATCATCACCCGCTCCAGTATTTGCCGCCAGAAGCGCTGTTCGTTTCGTAATTCGTCGAAAACACTTATAAATTTAAATCATTATTCCCAATTTCTAGGTAGGTATGTATATTTTTGCTCTTTTCTCAAAATCTTGCATACGATATGCAGTTAGCAGTTCACTTCACAATCATTATTTTTACAAATGCATAAATAAATTAATAAATTCTCTATTGCAAGCCTCTTTGATCACATTTCATGTATGTTAGCTTGCTACAACACTTATTAAACTAGATAAAGAACTGATAAGAAGTATAGTTGGTAATGTATAGGAGTTTATTTGAGGTGACTTGTTGCAAGCATCTGCGTCGTTGCAGCTTTGTAAACAGCCGTGAACGTATCTGAAAGAGAAATAATATTTGAAACACCTAAAAAAACGTAATAAACAATAACTGATAACATATGGGGATGGAGATAGGGTAACCGTGATAATCATTGGACAATCAAAAAATAATAATATATATGTCCATTTAAGCGTGTTCGTACAATAAAAAAAACCACGATAGTGGACATAGATTACTTAGGTCGTGCTTTGCATAATTCATGTTATCGTAACTGGTTTTGTTTTGACGTTTTAATTTTTATTGAATCGAGCAAAATAACTAATATATTTTGGTTTACACTTGAGTTTCCAACCCTGTAATTTTACTAAAAAGTGTTAAAAAGTACTATTTAATTGTGTTATGCTCAAAACGTACTAGTTAACAAAACTTCCCTACTACAGAACCAGACCTAGTAACCATCTGGTTGATACCATAATAAAGGTAAATAGCGAAAGAGTTTCTAACCATTCTACTCATCAGAAGTAATTACTAGCTAAAATGGAGACTGGAGAAGAACTTCGAAACCCTGGAGAAAGTACAAACACCGTCAGTAGAGATAAACTAACCACTGAAGAAAACACAGAAGAGGATCATTGTCTTAAAGAGTACCTAAGCACGTTTTTAACAGATTTTGTGTGTGAATGTCAAGTGTGTGAAAAAAAGAATGCACAGAATTCACAAAAGACCAAAGTAAAGAAACGTAAATCACAAAATGGACCCACAAGGAAAAAACAAAAACGCTTAGTTAATGTTAAAACAGTGAAAAGAAATTTACAAAATGATTTAACAGAAAATGGAGTTGCAGAGATAAACCAGAAAACAATAGAAAAGGTTGGAGTTAAAGAGAATGATTTACAAAGTGACAATAAAGACATATGCCATGTACCCATAAGTCATCAACTGCTGCAACAGAGGAAATTTTTCCAAAATAAAGAACCAACACTTTCATCATTTGCTTGTGATATGTGCCAATATGAAACATACGATCTAAGGATTCTAAATGAACATAAAAAAGTACATGAACTATTAAACAAAATATATGAATGTAATCAATGTAAATATAAAACAAAATCAGGCATAAGACTGTCCAATCATGTAAATAGGTTTCATTCTGATTATAAATATGTATGTGGAGATTGTGACTTCAAAACTCAGCATGAGTTAAATTTAGAAGAACATAAACAAAAACACCATGTAGACAATTGTATGTGTAAGCTATGTAATCGTAAGAAAAATCAGCGCTGATTGCTTTCCAGTAATCATCATTATGCTGTGTTGTGGTAGATTTTTCATTGTATGTATGTGTGTGTGTATTATTATTAATAAAGCTGAAGATGTATCTGCACAAGAGAACTCATCTAAAGTTCACAACCCTCAATCATGAGGAAATACAACTCAAGAGAGAGTGTGTAAGTGTGTGTGAACAGAGAAAACAATGGAAGTGGTGCTCGTATCTCCTGCCTGTGCCAACATTATGCAGAATATAGCATCATTCAAACATCAAAAATATACATTAAATAAACAAAAAAATTAAATAAATATTAATTTTATATAAAAAATATTCATTATAATATGAATTCATGCCTTGTTGTGCAATTATTATGTGTCAAAATGAAAGCGGAATGAATAATTGATCAAATGGAGATGTATATTTTGTTTTACTTATGTGTGAGTTTGGCGACACCGGTACCCATACTAAGTAGTTATAAGGGCACATCCATTGTTATCTCTATTTCGTGGTAAACCTACTAACTATATGTAAAATCTGTTTCAATAAATGTTTTTCTATTCACATAATTCTAATCATACTTATAATATATAATTTCATATGAAGAAATATATATATACTGTGTTATATGTCAAGAGCGGTTCTTGACATTATTTACTTGCAAGACTGGGATTATTGGCATAAAAAGAAGGAGGCTTATACCCAGTAGTGGGCTCTAATGAGCTGATGATGATAATTATATGTCAAGCACAATTAAAAACATGTCATTGTTTAATCTCTCACTTTGAAACAAGAATAGGTATACTATAGGAATACATAAGCTAAAGGCACACACAAATTTTAAAAATACAAGTGTAAAATACGTTTATTTTAGACATATCATAGTAAGTAGATAATTTATATCCGAGGACAAGTCTCTTCATTCATCAATTAGTTCTGCGGGGGCGTCACGACCCTCAGTCATGAGGTGATATGACTCACGAAAAGAGTAGGTAATTTGGAAAAACAAATAATACATTGAAATAAAAATGTATGTAAACCTGTTATATAATAATAAATTTGATACTTATATGTTTAATAAGAAGATCTAAGTTGAAGTTGTAAGTACTCATTTAAATCATCATTTATTCATAAAGCCATTTTACACGTCACATTGTTTAGTTGTAAATACTAGAAAATAATTACAGTACTATTTAATATATGTAAATTTACAAGTCAAAAACTAAAGAGTTATGAGTATTGTTTGACAGTTGATTTTACTGAATAGAGTGTTCAGTTGTGAGGACAAATAATTTGTGTAATAAAATCCACACAGCATTCCAGCAATGTGTTTGAATTTGTTAAACCACAACTAGAATTATTTTTTATATATGACAACGTTTTTTAGCGCCATCTATTTTAGATTACTGGTAACTAACATACGTTTAAGGTGCAGTCGCCCGTGTGTTATTTCTATACAAACTGTTATGTATAGTTACTAGTTAGCCTCAAAAACTAAGAAAGATAGACTGATGGTTTATATCTCAAATTGTAGGCACCTGAGCAAAGATGTCGCCTCTAGAAAACTAAAGCATAAGTTTTAAAGATTAGTTGTTTTTATAAAACTACCTACTAAATATATGCCTGAGTTGGGGTTGCGCTGATGTAGATTAATTGTATGTAGGTAGGTATATTACAATGTCTGTTCAAATGTAATTTTTTCAGTAGGTATAAATGATAAAAAAGCGAAGTGGTTTTTTTAACAAGGAACGGGTTTACACTTAACCGTAAATCGCCTGATGGTAAGCAAACATTACGGTCTAGGATGGAGCGTGCTTCACAATAAGAACTGATTCACTCTCGCTTTGAAGATCGCAAGGTTATATTGTGCGGGGAGCAGGGAGTTCCACAATTTAGCTGTGTTCCGAGAAAAGGTAGGTAGTTGCGCTTCACTTGGCTAAGATATTCTATTATACTTAGTTTAGGAAGTATATATATCTATCATTAAAATACAACCGGCCGCAAGTTTACCCATTAAAAAGTGGAATTGTTAAAAATCCTTTCTTAGCCTTAGGATGCCTACGTCATAACATCTACCTGCATGCATGCCAAGTTTCAGCCCGATCAGTCCAGTAGCTTGGGTTGTGCGTTGATAGATCAATCAGACATTAGCTTTTGCGTACTATCAACGTTTATATCAAACTCCTTTTCAAAGTAGTCTGAGCATTTTTATACAAATAATTTTATTACACTGTTATACTCTCGCCAGTGTCGTCTTTTTTATACATTTTTTAATGAACCAAGTAAATATTTTCTGTGTATCATTGCTTACTTGTTTTGTTTGTGTGTTTGAGCTGATGTGAAGCGTTGGTCAACGAAGAATGTAATATATTGTATTTTTGTGCATGGCAATATTATACATCATATGGGGCAAAAACTAAGGCATGCTTGAATGGCGCCATCTCTTAGCAAAAAAAAAAAAAGTGTACCTGTCATTATAATAGAACCGGCCGCAGTGTGACATGCGTATGATCTCTGTGTCAGTGGTGGCCGTGCCTGAGTCGAGTCCGCAGCCGCGCACTGTTATTCTCTCGCCCGTGTCGTCTGCAAATAAATAAAACTTTATAGTTATCGACTTTTTAAATGTAATAACTCAGAATACAGAAAGTTACAAGCGAAGTCGTGGGCTCCCACTATACAAAGATAATAGAAAGTACCTTATGTCACTCGTATATAACCCTGTACCATCTCCATACCAAAAATCTCGATAAAAGGATAAAGTCAAAAGGAACAACTACTACTACTTACTTATTTTTTCTTACTTTTGTAAAGGCATGATTCATGACTATTTTTCTGAAATTACAGCAGTAACATTTTTTAAAAAGGTAAATAATGTTAATATAATACATAGAGGTAAAAAATTTACAAAGAATGTTATGAATAAAATCGAATTACCAAAAATCCCCGCGATCTTTATACAGGATGTCGCCGGAAACAGCCCGTCGCGTCCTTTCCTGGCCCCCATACAGGGTGACTCGAGCATTTGAAGTGAATAGTTAGTTGTTGTGGAAGGGGCTCATATTTATTTTAATACCTATATTAATGAAACCCATATTTTAGGCGATCAACGTTTTTTTTATAGAAATGAGGAGAAAGTTATGAATAAAATCTAATTACCAAAAACCCCCGCAATCTTTATACAGGATGTCGCCGGAAACAGCCCATCGCGTCCTTTCCGGCCTCCCATACAGGGTGACTCCAGCATCTGAAGTGAGTGGTTGTTGTGGAAGGGGTCGTCGCACGCGGGGAACTTGCCGTTCATTGAGACGCATTTGAAGCAGTCGATGGCGGTAGCTGGAATGAAATGAAAAAGTTGATTAGTTATACGTTTGCGAAAATGTCTAAAAATTCAAGTACCTACTTAATTCTTGAATCTCTTCATAGTCTCAAAATAATTAGGTACGTACATAAGTATGTTGTCACAATTTTTTTGTAAAGCAAAAGTTAAATGAATGTAAAAATTTAGCTAGGCCCTTTTTCAGTGGTTAAGAAAACTAAATAGGATTTGGTAAATATATAAACTTCATTAAATTTATTTCCGAAGGTTGTCGCAATCGCCATAAACTTATAAAAATACTTTTGTTTTCGAGATCTTGTAATCACAATTAAGTTAACGAAAAAACAATGTTACATAAAAAGTAGCGCCCCATCATTTAATTGCAATATTATGATGCTTCAATGACTCCGATGAGAAGATTAATTTTATTATCAAAGTACCTATATACGTAGTAAGTATGACGCACATCATTTACTACCAGCTAGCAGCGCACCAATAACTGCAGAAATATTTCTATTGACCTCTCACCTGCTGATAGCCACGAAATAAACACCAATGTAGATAGTAACACTGCTTGCGCGCGGTTATGCGACCTCGCCTCCATCGTTCGATGCCTGAAATTTAGAAAAAAATCTTAAGATAGATAGAAGTTTTCTTCCAATACCTATAGAGAATGAGTATGTATTTACAGCAACGCCTCTCTAATATGATAAAGGTGAAACTTTGCATGTGTGAGGGTATATTTGTCACTTCTTCAAGTAAATTTTGTAAAAAAAAGTGCTATGCCCTAAACTATACGTATTCTGTGCCTAAACTTCCTAGCGACATGGTCACACATCAATTTTTTTTCTCCCCTGGATTAACACAAAGGCTACTTCAGTAGTTCGAGTGTGAAAAAGTAACTAACATACACAAACGCACCTAGTCTTTATAGAAGTTAATGGAACTCACTGCTGGACTCCCTGTTCCCTGTGAACTGTAAATCCTACGATATTTAAGGCGAGAGTGAACCGGTTCTTATTGGGTAAGCACGATCAATCTTAGACCATAGCTAATGCTTACCCTCAGGCAAACTATATGGTCAAGTGCAAACCTGTTTCAGTTAAAAAACCTCTGTACTTATAACAGGTAGGTATGAACATGCGCTATTTTGGCAATTTGCCAAAAAGTCAGTTACTATACATCAAAGTAATATCCAACCCGCAGCAGGGCTAGCACGGGCAGAAGACAATATATCCCGAGGGAAAGAAAATAATTTGTTTCCCCACTGTCAATTGTGTGTGTCAAATTAAATTAAAATGGCGAATTAGTTTTCAAACATTGTGTCAATTCATCAAACCTGCAGAAACTGTTTTATCTTATATGTACAGCGGGGAGTAGCGCGTTAAAATTTCATAAATATTCCACCATTAACGTCAATGGGATAAATTATATTTCTTTCCACTGTTGTCATGCTATGTAAGGTAGAAATGACACTTCCAAGTGGATTAAATGGTGGAAAGACTATTATGTCCACGTGCCGTGCTAGCCCTGCTGGAATCTTAAAACATCCCACAAAACAGTCAGCACCTACTATTAGACTGTATCAAACAAGCTTTTGTTTAGGTTATAATCCGCCATTTTGTTTACATTACGAAAACAGTCTTCGTAACTGCTTTTGATCACTATCCATTTTGGCGAGAAAAGGTAAACAACACTAAATTGTAAACGTATCTAGTGGTTAATTTCTCTGTGCTAAATTGGTTTTGCGATTGTTGCACTGAAATTTTTACCTTATTCCTAATTCCTAGCCATTAAAGAAAATTGAAAAGTTTTTGTATGTTATGATCTATTTGACGCCATCTTTCTTTTAACTAGGAATTTATATTTGCGAGACTTAAACAAATGGACCGATTTTGATGTAAGTATCTATTTACTTAGTTATTTTTTGCTTAAAACCTGACGTGATCGAATATCTCCTTAGCTACTATAATTTGTATTATGTATTCTGTGCTATAGTACATAAGTTTACTAAATATCGACTAGGATTGGATCTTTTTATGTTTAATGCGTATTTTACAAGAAAAATACCTTTAATTATTTCATAAATAATAAGAGTATGTACAAAAGTGTTATTTTTACAAGTAAGTACTTGACACATAACTCTTTAAGGGTGGCTTTATTACGTCAAAAACAACTACCTAAGTACTTTTATTCTACAACTCTTGGAAACTCGCGCATAAAATCAGATGTTCTATCAAAAAGTTGTTCTTGCTCTTGGGTTTTCATGCAATATGAGAAACAATTTTTTTTTCGCGTATTTTCGAAAGTCATAGAGCAAAAATGGTTCATTTTGACGTAGCTACTAAACCAACTTCTAAAAGCTGTACTTTCGTTACCAGTAATTTGTGGAGTGGCCGAGATAATTGACAACTCGAACAAATTAGTCGAGTTGTTCTATCTATTAACTTAGTAAATTGTCCTTCAGCAATTTCGTTGGTAGCTTGTAATGTAGCCTTGGATATCATTTCTGGCTAATTTCATAATGACAAACAGAACACCTCGTTTCACTTGAAACAATGAGGTATATATATTTTTTATTTTTGTACGTGCGTGACGTCACAGCCAGCCCCAACGGAAAACCAGCGCTGGTTGCTTGTGGAAGCCCCAACTCTTGTGTTGTGGCAGATTTCATGTTTGTTTGTTTATTATGTACTTACTTGTCTTTGCTTCTCTGATAAATCTGCCATAATAAATGTTTTCTTTCTTTCTTTCTATCTTTCAGAAATGGAGCCCTTACTAAAACGTCATGTATGTCTGTCTATCCGGATGTCAGTCATTAGATTTCGATTGGCTATACAATTGAAACTTAATAGGTAGATATTATGTTAACCGTTTTACGATTTGTGGAAGGAACCCGTGGAAGGACCTGAGCGCCCACCACGATGTATCTGCACAAGAGAACTCCTCTAATGAATTAGTTCTGCTAGGAGTCACGACCCTCAGTCATGAGTAATAAACGTTATTCCTTAATTGAGATTATAACCACACAATCAGAACCACAGACTAATAAGAAGTTATACGTATATGAGAACCTCATACTTTTTGGTCTTTGACGATCAATCCTGGTCGAAGGCGTAGAGAGAAGGTTAAAAAATGAATGAAGAAATAATTATCCAAAATGCGTGTTGCCAACATAAGCAAATTACCCCAAACATAAACAAACTGATTTTGATTTATTCGTATGTTACGCAAGGCTCATATAGCCAAGTCGCTGAGTCGCAGCGACCCCAATAAACACCGCGCTACACGAAGCGCGGCGTCAGCAGAACGTGAGAGCGGTGTCAGCAGCATGTGACCGCTACTGACGTCAATGGCAACGCGTACCGGACACCGCGGGCTTCCGTTCGGCCATTCTAGATCTAACATCGATCGGACTTAGTTGTTTAATTTAGCTATAATTAAATTGTAATTTTTATTAATAAATTAATTTTAATAAAATATTTTTTTTTAATCCTTTGGCTTGCGATCCTGTAATTCGTATTTAAAATTGTTTGTGTTAATATCGACGAGCTTCCTAGTTTGTTATTACTAACACTGTTTACTCTTCTGTTAAATTTATGAACTACTTTTTCAGTATGTACCTCGTTTGACTTCACTATTCAAAGTCGTTTTCCGCGTCTGTCTTTATGTATGTTTGTATGCCTATTTTTAAAACTAACCAACGGATTTTGATGCAGTTTTCTTAATAGATAGAGTGATTCGAGAGGAAAGTGCGGTCCCGGGGGAAAAAGCTAGTAGAAAATACGGGCGGTATAAGTTGTATGGGTAGGTAAAGCCACGCGGGTTGTAGTCAAACGCAAACCTATCCCATGAAAAGAAAGAATTTAATTTAGGGTTTAACGAAAATCATACAATTACATAAGTATAAACATTTTTTTTATTATGTATTTGATTTATTTGTTCTTATTGCACGACGCAACAGAGCGACGCATCGTCGGCATTTTTGATGTGGTGATAGTGTTATTACTATTATGCGCGCCAGATAAGAATAGGACAGTCAAGACGCCATTTTGTTCAGCAATACGCGCAAACTTAATAACCAAAGTGTATGGTGTGCAAAAAAATCAGTACATAAATTATATTCCGTTTGAATGTTTAATGTACGCTTTTTTGGTAAATCTAATACATTTTACGCCAAATCTACATCTACACTAATATTACAAAGAGGAAAGATTTGATTTTTTATTTTTTCGTTTGTTTTAATTGAACAAGCTCAAGAATAGTATTTTTAAATGAATATACTTAAATACTTAATAATAAAATTCAGGAATAGTAATAAATTAAAATTATTAAACTATTAATAAAATTCAAAAATAGTATTTTAAAATGAATATAAAAATTATATAATAATTATTAATATTACCTTATTAATCTTAATCTGTACCTATCTATGAACAATAAATTATATATGAAGTTTCTTTATTGCACTTTTTTTGCTGGCTGTACTATTTTGACAGTTGTCGTGTGAAGTTCGCAGCAAGCGCGATCCTATTCTTATTTGGCACGCATAATAATAGGTCTTTACCTATGAAATTGCCGATTTGTATGACGAAATTGAGAAAAATTATATTTCCATACAAACATTAAAAATGTTTGTATGGAAATGTCTGAACAGATTCAGATGCAATTGATAACTATAGTTAGATGTTAAAAAAGCTATGCACTGCGTATATCAATTTCTTAAAAACAGAGTATATGATAAAAATATAGGTACCTAGTTAAATTAGTGAAACCGACGACACATTGAAAGAGGTGTTTTCAATGACTTCCCTATAAGTAATATGCACTAGTAATACATTTTTTTTAAATATATAAATGTACCTACATAATTCAACAATTGATACAATAAAAATTGTATTTGGAAAAAAATATAGCTGTACGTAAAAGTTACAAACAGATTAAAATGTCAGAAAAAAACGGCAATTTCATAGGTAAAGACCTATTAAGGTATTTCTGTATTCTGTCAAATTCTGTGTTATAGGGCCCGAATAGTAATAGCATGTATATTTACCTGATATACAACAACACTATATATTGTACACCAAAATTTTATATATATATCTTCCATGATCTTAAATATCAATCACTACATAGTAAGTATATAGCAAAGTCACTTCCCGCGTCTGTCCCTTTGTCTGTATATATGCTTAGATCTTTAAAACTACACGACGATTAATTAATGCAGTTCTTTAAATAGATACAGTGTTTCAAGAGGAAGGTTTATCTGGTTTATCTATATTATAACATGTGTGACTCCGCGGACAAAAGCTAGTTTAGCTGTTTAATACATCTTGATATCTTTGACAGCTTCATAATTTCGTCTAACCCTTTGATGATCAATCCTGAGGTCTAACCAGATCGCAAATGACAGCTGTCAACATTATCATGCTAACTAAGACAACGTATCTTGGAGTGGAAAGCTTATGTGTAATGTTCCAATTCGTGAACAGTTAAGTATGTACGTTGTACCTACATGTTTTTGTTATATTAGTAGATAACGAATTTGATCAGGGTTAGTGTTTACGTAAATAAGAGTATCTTTTATCTGTCTCTCTGCTCTGTTAGATATAGTATTATACCTATTAATCACTAGTGGGTGCCCGCGGCTTCGCTCGCATTATTTCGGAATAAAAAGTAGCTTAGTTCACTCCTAGGATCTCATATTTCCTGCAGGCCAAAAAGCACGATGATCCGTTCAGCTGTTTTTGCGTGATGTGCGTTTAAATAAACAGACAAAAATTCTAATAACTGCCGAAATGTGTTCTGATATCGATATAAAAGTATGACGAAGCAATATTTTTTGAATATCTTCAATGTACAGATTTTTGACCCTCCTTAGCTTTATTAAGTATATGTATAGAAGATAGATATACCTACATAGATGTGGGTAGGTACCTATTAAAACTATTTCTACTTCACTTTATTGTCAATAATATATTTATGGGGTGAGAATATCATAAAACTCCCATATTATATTTGACGATTTTGGCCTTGAGATCTAAGGTTCCCATAAAGCTATCTAACCATCGGGAAATTAAATTCACTAATAGATATTTTTATTTAGCAATAAAACAAAAATAACTTGCTAGTGGTCGTAAAACTACCTAAAATGTAATAACTCTTAATAATAAGATTTCTTCTCTATGATCTCTTAATAAGATTATATCCCTGCCAGTGGTTGCCTGGAAGAGATCGCTCTTAGCGATAAGGCCGCCAATTAAGACGCTGATTCTAATTTATAGGTTTTTTTTATTGTTTTATTTGTGGTGTTTTAATAAAGTATTTATCTATCTAACTCTTTGCATATCAAAGTTAAGCAACAGCTAATACGGTCGGTCACTAGATGGGTGACCGTATAATATATATATATTTTTTTAGTTAGGTAAGTGGCTAAGCTCTAGTGTCAATATTTATAAGTATGGATATGGATGGTAAGCGGATTAGATTTCATAATCATGAAATTACCCGATATAATTCATCTGACTTCGCTGATCATGTAAGATCGCCTGAGCCAGTCACGCTATGGGCGATTTATTGTGCTTATTTCAATTTATGTAAAATAAATAATTAATTCAGCTTTTTATTAAACTTGTGATTTATAACTTATAACATCATGTACTAAGAACCTACGTATATATCAAAATAATATTTCAAATTAATTATCACGCAGTTGAGAATATATAAACCAAAAAAAGGTAAATACGTTTGTTTAAATTAATTTAACAGTAATATAATAAATGTAGCTTTTTATTAAACGTGTCAGGTAACACCATGTTTTAAGTAAATACTTATTTACTTACTATGATAATATTTCAATTAAATTAACGTTCAGTAGAAAACATGAACCAAAAAGAAATAAATACATTTATTTAAATTAAATATCGTAGGTAGTCATAATTTAAACCATCTTGGTGATTTAAAATGCGATGTAACACTGTAGCATTTACTAAAAAAACAATTATTAAATCGAAAACATGAACCAAAAATGTAGCGGCACGGTAAAAATTATGTAACTCACCTGTAAAATCCTTTTCGCAAATAAAATCCGTAGTTATCACCAGTCAATCTAAATCGATACCGGGTATCGTACTCATAATCAGGCCAAACACGTTAAACTTACAAAATCAATAATCTTCCCAAACACATATGATCTCTTTGGTTAACAATAAAAACCTTCTTACTTTCAAAACAAAACTATTTCGTAAAATATAGGCCGTAATTTCATAAATGGAACTCCTTGTGAGTAAATGGTTGGAAAGCGTGGAACGCGGCTTTCGAGAAAATATCGACTCGACTGCAAGAGAAAAGCGGAGCGGAAACGTGAGAGGTCGGTGTTGCCATTTGACTAGAGCTTTTCTTTCCCGAATGATATGGGAGGTTTTTTCTGCTATCAGTCTGTTTTTTTTTCCAGTCTGTTCATAGAATTAATATAACTTAGTTAGCGATACTCTAAAGGCCTGTTCACACGCAGCGTGTTAAGTTCATAACACGTGTGAACAGCAAACGCAAGTTAAGTAGCAACTTGTCAAATAAGTACAGTAGAATAGACCGCGGTTCTATTTTCCGGCTAGTTCATGTGATAAGTCTCCCCTTCCTCGCGTCTCCTTCTCCCCGTCAACTTAACTTGCCAGTGTTTAGTTTAGACCGTGTGGACAGATGAAATTATAGTTTAGTTAAGCACTTACCTTAGGAGTGACCATTGTGTTTCTTTATTGTTTTCGCTTCGGCATTTTTGTGTTGTTTTGTTTGCAGTTTGAGACACTGATTTTAATATACCTAGTCTGTGCTGATTAAAAATGAAGTGGAATGAAAACACAATTTATGCATTTGTGCAGGAATTTATAAAGCACGAATGTCCATATAATTCTTTGAATAATATATTCAATGACATAATTCGAAAAACTCTCATTATAAAAATAAACCTGCAAGTGTTACATATGATGTATGTTACTTTTTCTTTGGCTGCTCACAACTTAACTTATCCCCGTGTGGACGCTACTTACTATATCAACTTATTAATTAGAACATGATGCAAGTTAACTCGTTACTGTACTTCGCTGCGTGTGAACAGGCCTTAAGAGAACTTTAAATTTACGAATCTTGTAGAATTTGCACAACGTTTTTCTTTTTCTATTTGAAAATGTCCAATATGGTGTCGAGTGAATATTTTGCAATGTCCTATTCTTACATATACGCTAACAAAAAAAATTAGCAGCGCCCTTTTAGTACTTGTTCATTTTATTTGTTCGTTTCCAGAATTTTTGTTGGACAATAAATGGTGAACAACATACGTAAATGACAAGCGATTGCTTAGAGTGGGGCTAGATGGCGCTGTGTGCATCGAGCTAGGATTATAGTGTGCAATGTCCCGGAATATTTATTTACTTATTATTAGTGTAAACTAAATTAGTTTCCTTTCTACACTTTTTGGTAAACAAGTGCTCAATTTATTTATTATTTTCTAGACCACACTGTTGATCATGAAAATAAAAAGTACCTAATCTATAAGAAGGAGTAATCTATATCTATCTATTATAACGTTGCTTAACATCAGGCAAGTTGTAGTCAAGCGTAAGCCTATATCATGTGAAAAAAAGGTACAAATTCGTTTTTGAAAAAATATAATTTAAAAAATTTTTCGTTATACTTTACAGACATGAATGATGTGAATAGTAAAGTAAAAACTTAGCAATGTTTTCTAGTGGGGTGGTGCCTTACTAAAAAAAACTACAAAATATGAATAAATTAATCTTAGGATTTATTTATGGTAACATTCATAATCACAGTCGTGTAGGCTTAAAATTACATTTTTGTGAGGTTTAACAACTAAAATATATTTTGTTTTTTAAGTTAGTAACTTTTTGTTAATAAGGCTTTACACATATAGTAAAAGTTGATATAAATTTTATTTATATTTTACTATATTTTATATTTATTTTTTTATATTTGTTTTAACCTCTATTGAGTGTTTTAGGATATTATTGATCTATATTAAATAGTTTATTTGGTAGGTATATTAAAAAGAACAATTTTAAGAATCCTTTACAAATTACAAATCAACTAAAAGTTTTTTAACAAAAATAATTACAATTAACCAAAAACTTTTTTGCTATCATCAATTTTATTGATTTATTAGAGGCCCTAGTGTAATTTGATTTCATATTACATAGTTTTAATAGTTGCTACATTCAAACTTAGTAACATTGACTACTAATTTACAATCACTGCTGTAGTCTAAAATGTTAAAAGGCTCATAAAGTTTGAATACTGTCTCACAAACAAAATTATCCAAAACATAACAACTATTTATCAAAATTAGAAACTTCTCATCATTTGCATCAACACTTTCAATGAGATGGCAGCCATATTTGAAATATGCTTTTTGAATACGGAACACAGTAAATTCTCCTTTGGGAATGACAAAATTAGAATTGGCTGCCAAAAATCTCTCGTGTTGCCAGAGTGACAAGCTTGCATTTTGCTTTTTCAAGAGATTATTCAGCCTGTATGCAAGTCCATCCTTTTTGTAGCGGATCTTTTTGGTGTTTTTATTGTAGTTGTAAATGGAACTCTCAGAGCTTTGTTTTGAGTCTTCTTTGAGGGATTTTAAACTGTTGTTATTTGACACACTTTTACAAGTCAATATTTCTAGTTCATCACTAGTTTTGGAACTGTCTTTTGGCGTTGAAATATCACTTATGGAGGGTTGACTAGTAAGAGATGAGTTTTGGGAGAAATGGCTGTCGAAGAATGATTTAACTCTTTTCACTAGTTCAGATTTAGCTTTTGATGAATTTCCACATGAATCTTGACTTGGCATCATGTCTTCATATTGTAGGACTGGATTGGCTATTATTTCAATATCATCAAACTCATTTACTTCTTTCTTGATCGAATCATCACAAATATTACTTTGTTCTGTGCATACACTTTTATTTTTGATGTCATTTTGTTTCTTGAATAACTTTTTGCGAACTTTTACTGTCGATTTCGGTGATGCAGTCTTTAATACTAGTATAGGACTGGTTATTTGTGTATTCTTTAAAGTTATTACGGGAGAAGAAGCTGGAGTGTCTTTTGGAGGTATTCTTGAAGATTGTAACACTGGAGAAATAGATGGACTTTTTCGTCGAACTTTACAGGTTAGGACAGGCGACTTTTCTTCTAAACTTTGTTTTTTCAGCTCTCTAGATGTGTCTAATATTGTTACGCTCAAATTAGATATGTTCTTACTGACTTTAGAGACTTTTATCTTCCGCTTTCTTTTCAAAGTTCCTGTTTTTGAAACTTTGCTAGCAGAATTATCTAACAAAGAGGTATCCTCGTAATCACTGGAGCCGCTTGATATTAAATTTATTTCTTCTGTATGGTCTTGCGAATTAAGTAAATGAAATTTGTCACGAAAAGGGTTTTGTTTTTGTTTTGCCATTTTAAGTTTATTTGTATTTTGATTTCTACTTTCCCTGCTAGAGCAGAGCAAAGCAATCCGGTTGATATTATTGACATAATTACTAAAAGTCAATGTCACATAATTGGCATGCAACTGCAGATAGATTTGTACAACCAAATAAATTTGTATGTTATAAATATATTCAGATACGTATTTTATTTGAAGCAAAATACTCCATATTCTGGAAGATTCGTATTTATTTATTTCTTATTTTGTTTTAATTTTAATTTTAATTTTAATTTTAATTTTAATTTTAATTTTAATTTTAATTTTAATTTTAATTTTAATTTTAATTTTAATTTTAATTTTAATTTTAATTTTAATTTTAATTTTAATTTTAATTTTAATTTTAATTTTAATTTTAATTTTAATTTTAATTTTAATTTTAATTTTAATTTTAATTTTAATTTTAATTTTAATTTTAATTTTAATTTTAATTTTAATTTTAATTTTAATTTTAATTTTAATTTTAATTTTAATTTTAATTTTAATTTTAATTTTAATTTTAATGTTAATTTTAATTTTAATTTTAATTTTAATTTTAATTTTAATTTTAATTTTAATTTTAATTTTAATTTTAATTTTAATTTTAATTTTAATTTTAATTTTAATTTTAATTTTAATTTTAATTTTAATTTTAATTTTAATTTTAATTTTAATTTTAATTTTAATTTTAATTTTAATTTTAATTTTAATTTTAATTTTAATTTTAATTTTAATTTTAATTTTAATTTTAATTTTAATTTTAATTTTAATTTTAATTTTAATTTTAATTTTAATTTTAATTTTTAATTTAATTTTAATATCTCCATATTTATTTATTTACAATTATTTTTATTTTTTTTACAATATATGTATAAAAAATAAGAAACAAATATCATAACAAACTTAAAACTAGTGATGCCGCCGGCAACGGGTCAGGACCCAAGCAACCGGTGGTAGAGGCTATAGTAATCGCAAAACTTCTAGTCCGATCTGAAGTTGCATCATAGCGGCCCGCGCATGTACAGTCAAGTGCTACAATAGTATGTAGGTACGAACTTTTATATTTTTACCCGAATTTTAATTAAAGGATTGGGTACATGCTTTTGGAAATATTATTACTAAATATATTATTATTATAAATAAAAAAATATATGATTAAAATAACAATTTAACAAGAAATATTATTTTAATCTTTATGGCGCAAAGATTGCTGCCACCTTTACAAATAACAAAAACAGTAACAAGAAACAATAACAAAATAACACGAAATGAAAATTCAACAAAAACACTTAACAAACAGTTATTATAACAAAAATATCGCGCGTGACTGTACTCGGTGGGTGGAGCTAGCGAACGTGACAACCACACACAGAGAACGAAAAAACGCTTTTACGCTGTGATTTGTCAAGGACGGTCACGTGGCATATACCCCGCTAGGGGAGCTCCGCTGATACCCATTTTTTCCTTCTGCGCAGGTATACGCCTCGTGTTCAGATCGGACTAGATGTTTTGCGCTTACTATACAAAGAAAGGAACCTCCGGACATTACGCGCCGTGTCAAGGATCACTGCCTTCTGTATCTGTCCCTTAACCCAACCTTCCAAGGAAAGCCTCTCAAGGTGTTGATCGAGGCTCTTCGCTATTAGACCGTTCACCGAAACGACTATCGGGACAATCATCGTCGAATCAACATCCCACATGGCGGTAATCTCATGGGCCAAGTCAAGGTACTTGCTGACTTTGTCCTTCTCGGCCTTCACGAGATTCACAATCATTTATTGATTATCATTTATTATCATTTATCATTTATTTATTGATTCACGTCATTTTAATATTATTATTATTATTTTATTCTTTTAATTTTTTCTTTAATTAATTGATTAAAATACCTATTAAAACTCATGCCAACTGATTTTCCTTTATTGGCAGTAAATAGACACACAATACTTGGGCCGTACATTATTATTTCCCTAATCGCGCAGCCGGCGCGGCGCTACGTAGCGCCATGTTGTTGTGTTATTTTGCTAACTTCATTCCGGTGTTACTACTGTTGTGCGCGGTGCGGTTTGCTCTCAAAACAAATACGTGTGCCCTCGCATTCGTTAGTGCTTGCTTGCTACTGAATAAAACTGATAAAATCTTTTAGACCCCATTTAGGGATCAGTACAAGCGCTCTCAATTGAAGAATATTATTGTTGATATCTTTTCGAGTGTCGTTTGGTTAGCCGGTCGATCCGTCGCCACTCGCCACAATGGAAGTTGAGCGCATCGCTTCCGATTCTGAAAACGTGGCGGTGGATGGACTGGACGACTCGAAGGTCACGGACGTAGGCGCCGGGGACGCCGCTACTTCCCACTCCGAGCGTCTGCGTCGCAAGAACAAGAAATTCGCCCGGACCAACAGCAAGGAGAAAGATGGCGTTGCGACGGCGGTCACGCCGCTACCCAAGTACAGGAGCTGGAAGAACAGCCGCCGGCCCCGCAACGGCCACGGCCGGGGCCTGCCCAAAAAAGGTAAATATCGACAAAACATCTCCAACCACCAAACATGCCGGAGAAATTTCTAGAAGACATGCAGCGTGAACACAGCCGCATTTACGTAATCTTTGTTTACTACGCATTAGAATCTAATGCACATTTTTATTTCCAATACAATACGCCACGATCTAATACAATTTGTGGCGTCTTCGAGCGAAGTTTTGCGCAGATATATGCTAAAAAGCCTAGCCAGTTTCCTGGTTTTAGGAATATTCTAAAGTAGGTATTTAGGTGCGCAGTTGAATGACTCGTTACATAATCAAATGCTTGTAAACAACTTTCATAATTCAAGGCTATTTTCGGCGTGTCGCCGCGGCGACTTGCGCTGGCCAGTAGATATGGAATAAAATACATAATATCACTCAGCATGGGTAAATAATCAATATGTGCGGAAGTTGTAGGTAATACCTCTTTGTTTGTTGTGGGATTGCGCGCGTTTGTAAGTCAAGGTCGAATGTGTTTGGGGTAAAACGGCGCTGCCAACGTTATAAAAATAGTTTGCCAACTTGAAAAGGCTGCTGTTTATGTATTTTTTCGTGATTATTTTTAGAAATCCAGGGGGGGTTTAGGGGACCTAAACTTATAAATAGTCTTATACTTTGGCTTTTAAATATTAAAAAATTAATGCTGCCTGCATAGTATGACAGTAATTAATCCCTAATGATGATGATAATATTAGAATATACCTAGCTTATTTATATATCTTATCAGTCAACTAATTTCTAAGCTTACATTTTTTATTGCAGTTGACTCATTTTGTTATGATAAATTATGAAACTGCATACTTTCATGCATGAATACCAAAAATATTAATAAAAATGTATTAATATTTTTGGTATTCATTTATTTACATTTATTTTTAATTTTTTATATGTATAAAAAAACAAATATCATATAAAACTTAAAACTAGTGATGCCGCCAGCAACGGGGCAGGACCCAAGCTACCGGTGGTAGAGGCTACAAAGAAAGGAACCTCCGGACAATACACACCGTGTCAAGGATCACCGCCTTCTGTATCTGGCCCTAAACCCAACCTTCCAAGGAGAGCCTCTTAAGGTGTAATATAATAAATATTAATAATAGATAAGTTATATATTTAAAACCTTTTTTTATTTTCAAAACAAACTAAAGAAACATACTTAGACAATTCATACAAAATAATCATACATAATTATGTTAAGTGCAATCCATTCACTTGAAAATAACAAGCAGTGAAAAGTTTTAAACAATTGTTAATTATTACCCATAAAGTTGTTATAATAGAAGTGCCTACAAAACAATTGTAATATTTATAGTTAGATTGATTATTCTTAATCTTAGGTAACATGTCAGCCATTTGTAAACACACTTTCAAGGACACAAAGTATTATGTGATTTAGATTACAATACAATATCACTTTATTGCACACCAAAATAAATTACAATATGAAATGGACTTAAACTATAAATAAATGTACAAGTGGGCGGCCTTATCACCTTGAGTGATCTTTTCCAGGCAACCTTAGCAAGAAAACGGTGAAAGAAATCAGTTTGGTCAGTGGCGTACAAATAAATAAATAATAATACATACAGGATTTTAATTAGATAACCAGATTAAGATGGGTTATCACTGTTTATCAGGAAAGTATGCTCAAAACAAGATTTAAAATATCATATCTTCTTTTAAAATGTTTATTTTTATGTCTATTTGTTATCTTGTTAAATAAAATGGATTTTATTATAATGAATTATTATATTGTCCATAACAATTCACAAATAACTAGTATTGAATTTTGCAATATTAACTTTTTAGATATTCAGTACATTTGTTTAGAGAATAAAATGCATAATTAAAACATCTAATATTAGCTTTTTTCATATTACACCTTAAGTTACCATTTATTTGTTTAAACTTTTTTTAGGTGGGATAAGTTTGTGTTTGTCTACAGCCTGCCTGATGTTAAGCATTGCTGCAGCCTAGGGTGTAACACACTTACCTAGAAGATACCTATTAACTCTAGATTTGAAGACCCCTGGATTGTAGTTCACAGGAAACTATTCACTATTCTACAAGCGAGAGTGAACCGGTTCTTATTGGGTAAGCACTATCTATCTTAGATAGCTAATGCTTACCATCTGGCAAAATGTGGTCAAGTGCATACCTGTTTTAGTTCCAAAAAAACTAAATTAGGACAAATAAATATAAAAGTCTGAAATATACATTATAATGTTCATCATCATCATCCACAGCCCTTGGGATCCCACAGCTGGGTATAGGCTTCCCTTTGCATGTACCATCTGCGTCAATCTTGTTGACCTCATCCAGGTTGGACCCTCGACTGACGATGTTGTCGACCAGATGGCCCACTCCTCGCCTGCCAGTTCTAGGCCACCACTCTGTGACTACTTTACTCCATCTGTTGTCAGTTCTCCTAACCACGTGTCCCACCCAACTCCATTTTAAATGCATCACCGTGAGTCCAACATCACTAACCTTAGTTCGCCACCGGATCTTGGCATTACAAACTCGATCTATGAGTCTGATGCCGAGCATGGATCTTTCCATAGCTCTTTACGTGATTCTAGACTTTATTTGGTAAATACACCATAAAACAGAATTCCCATATTATCAATAGCTATTTCGTTCCCACAGCAATTTTATCAATACTTCTATTTGTACAATATTTATTACTCCTTATCAACCGTGACATGGCTTATCACAGTCCAAAACATTGGTTGTTTGTTTAAAATGTGGCTTATCAGTTATACCTACTATAGCAGTACCTATATACTATGTAGGTATGTGTTAGTCATTTTACAACTAAAGCTATTATTGTAACTTGCTAGTAGATATGTAGTATTCTGTACTTTTTTCTACTTTCATGAATATTACAGAAACTAAAGTAGAGACTGTAATTATTATTTTAAAACTAGCTATTTTCCCAACATTGGTTTAAAATGTGGCTTATCAGTAACTAGTGGGTGCTCGCGGCTTCGCTCGCATTAGAAAGTAAAACTTGCATCCCCTATTTCACCCCTTTAAAAGTGACATTTCCAAAAATCCTTTCTTAGCGGATGCCTACGTCATTACATCTACCTGAATGCCAAATTTCAGCCCGATCCGTCCATTGGTTTGGGCTTTGCGTTGATAGATCACTATATCAGTCAATCAGTCAGTCACCTTTGAGTTTTATATATATACCAGTACTTATATACTATGTAGGTATGTATTAGTCCTTTTATAACTAATTTTATTCATTTTATAACTAATTGTATTATTGTAACTTGATAGTAGGTATGTAGTAATCTATAACAAGTTAAGCATAGCTTAATGTTGGTCTTGAACTCTTCATTTTATGAATATAAACTTTTAATTATTAAATATCAGCCTGGATTGTCCTATTTGTTACACATAAATCTCCCCCCCTCTTCCCAATTTTAATTTTAAAAGGTCGATCAATCGAAGAAAATGAGTTTGCTTGTGTTTTGATGTAAAGTGCAGAGCTTACTCAAAGTCATAGAAAAAAAATAAAAATCCTCAAAAAATTCCTCACGACTGAGGGTCGTGACTACCCCTCAAAATTAATTCCTTAGTGGAGTTCTCTTGGCAGATACATTGTGGTGGGCACCCAGGTCCTTCCACGGAGGACACATGTCGTCAGATATTGTTGTCCTCAAACATGTCAGTTCCCTCACGATGTTTTCCTTGACCATTAAGCGAGTGCAAATCCACACATAACTTGTAAATACAAGTCATTAGTGTCGGGCAGGATTCGAACCAGTGTGCGTCTGGATGAAAAGCACTGAACATGACACAAGAACCGCTGAGCCACACTCGCTTTTTTTATTCTTCACTTCTTTATCTAAGTTAGTGAGTCAACTCAATTATAGTCTTCGAAGTTCTTACCCTAATCCTCTGTGCAGGTGGCGCCGGCGGCAAGGGCGTGTGGGGAGCGCCCGGCTCAGAGCTGCTGGAGGAGTATGTGGAGGACATGAACGACCCCAACTATGACTCGGAGGCGGTCAGCAACGGAGACGTGGAGTTCAAGCAGGTCATTGTGGAGGCCGAGCCGCATGAGGTTGTGGTGAGTACCTTCCTACTGCTACCAGTGTTCCTGTATTCTGCCGAATCGGGTAGATCAAGAGCTGACCCAATAAAAATAGAAATATGGCTTAGAAAAACAACAGTAACAATATTTCTTATCGCCCCTTACTTTAATGGGAACACAGCAAATGGGAATATGACTAAGAGAAACTTTATGATGTATATTGCGTGGTTTTGATCATATGAAGAGTAACTTCTGAATTCTGGAATCTGATGCCTCAAGTCGTATCGTCGTTTCTCATTAATGAGCATTGTGACTCCCCTGCAAAGTTGTCTCTTTAGGGCAGTTTTTTGAAGAGACACATTGTGAAGCAAGCATCTTAGTCCTTTACACATCAGGAAGTATTAATAAATATAAAATACTATACAAATGTAAATAGTAACATGTAGTAAACATTGATTATGCTAATAGGTCGCGGAAGGCGCGGGCGGTCGAGCCTCCAACCGGTTGGTTTTTCGGCATTACGTCACTATATCTACGTATAACTATAGATTCTATACGAATATGCTTTTGTAAGCATACTTATTCTGATGGATGAATAAATTAAAATTTTTGTAACGCACATTAAAAAAAAACGAAAGTATCTGACGTTTTGTTTGTCGGTCTTTTTCCGGTTTCTTTTAGGCGCGCTAGATCGTAGATTATAACGTTGCTTAACATCAGACAAGTTGTAGTAAAAGCGTGAGCCTATCTCAAGTAAAAAAAAGTACCTATGTATGTAGAAAAAAATAAAAATGGTGTCAATTAATAGGCCCGTTTCTGTTAGCACAAGTGAATCTTAGATAGTGATAGATAGGACTATAAACTGGTCCAATAAATCCATACTGAGATTTATATGAAACTAGTGGGTGCTCGCGGCTTCGCTCGCAGAAGTAAAACTTGCATCCCCTATTTCATCCCTTTAAAAGCGGCTTTTTCAAAAATCCTTTCTTAGCGGATGCCTACGTCATAACATCTACCTGCATGCTAAATTTCAGCCCGATCCGTCCAGTGGTTTGGACTGTGCGTTGATAGATCACTATATCAGGCAGTCAGTCGGTCACCTTTGAGTTTTATATATTTAAATATCAAAATTAAAACAGCAAATATACTAAAGCTCCCCGTCTAAATCCACTTATTCCACAACACTGATGTCTTATCGCTAATAGCGACATCTTCCCGGCAACTGTAAAACATACTGCGTAGTTGACAAACTGGTTTGTTAAGGTTTCTTTTAGGCGAGTTTTACAAAACTGTACATACCTATTCATCGGTTGTGTTTCGGCATTGCGTCACCGAATCTACGTTTAACTATAGATTCTATACAAACATGCTTTTGGCATACTGCGTAGTTAGTTAAACTGGTTTGTAGTTTTGTTTTAACCAATGTCCAAAAAGCTGCATACATATAACAACATATAATAAAACTGTAACCGGTCGGTGTCTGTACATTGAAGATAATGGAAAAAAATAGTTGAGGGGTCTTTATTGATGCAATAGAACACAAAAATCATGTTTCAAAAATAAATTTCTGTTTGTCTGTCGGTATGTTTTTTCGTTATTGACTCGATAACGGCTGAACCGATTTGTCTACGGTTTTCACTAACATGTTGGTGCATTTTTAACTTAACATTTAGTGTTTGTTTCATTTCAATCGGTTCGTAAATAAAAAAAGTTATGTTCATTTTAAACCTTTTTATCTCAAAATAATGCGAGCGAAGCCGCGGGCGTCCACTAGTATATAAAATATTGTAAGTACATATATTCATACAGAGTGTAATCTATCTCCATTCCGAAAATAATTCAAATCGGTTCTCTTATTTAATTGTGAAAAAGGAATAAACGTACACACATGCATGTGTAAACTTTCACGTTTATTACATTAAGTACTCGAGGAGGATTACCTATTTACATAAACCAACAAAAAATTGCGACAAAATGTTAGCAAGACATCTACAAAATAATCTTCTCAATATAAACATTACTTTATTCCGAACTCTAGTTAATATTTCGCCACTCGCTTCCATATCTTCAATTTGTACTCTGTATTACTACTGAAATACTGCAGCCCTGCAACACAAGGTCCCTGTGACACTTAGTGCAGAGCTCTGTTTACCTCACCAACGTACCTTTGTAAGTTACTAGTTCTACATCATGTTTTAGTTATTTTAGTGGTACGTATACACTCTGTAGTACATAAATAAAGGATTTTATTTATATTTATATTTATTATTTTATTCTTCTACATAAATGCCACAGAATACGCCCGAGTGTCCCCCCAATCTAAAAACAAGCCCAGTCAACTGTAACTGGCGAGCGTACGAAAAAAAACCTAAACAGGCGGCCGGCTAAACTCGTCCCCTGTGTTACTAACTTCACGCGTGTTATTTGACCTTGGTACACATGTGTGTATTATTACTGCATGTGTTTTAGTGTTGTCTTACTATCGATTTTTTATTTATATGAAATGTCGATTGTTTTGTGTCACTTATTCCCTGTGTTACTAACTTCACTTTTATTTGGACCTTGGAAGTTGGAACACATGTGTATACGATTACTGCTTTTGTTTTAGTTTTGTCTACTATCGACATAAAATGTCGATTATTTACAATGCCTAGCCTATGTTACTCGTCCCCTGTGTTACTAACTTCAATCTTGTTATTTCACGTAGGGACACTCGTGTGTAGTTGTGGAAAAAATAATTGAATAATTTATTGTCAGGGAACTAGGTTAAAACCGGTGAAAAAAATATACGTCTATTATCGATAAAGTCTGCAAAAAGTTAATCGCACATCACTAGCCGCTCGCGTATAAATATAAATATTCTAGTAATCCGTGTTGTTTTTAAAAATGTACAACAGCAGTGTTATCGCCCGCTTTTATACCTTTGTTTTGATCGTTTCGCTTGACAGGCGCGCCTTATAAGCTCTTAACGTAATTCTAGATGAGATTTTAATGAGAAATAGGTTTTCAGGCGGAGAAATTATGCGTATTATAATTGTAATTTTTGAGAAATACTGAGACATTTTTCGATAACATTTGACGACTTTTAGCGTGCTACATGTTAGTTAGACTACAGTGGCGCTTAACATCAGCAGGCTGTAGACAAACGTAAACCTATACCGTGTTAATAAAAAACTTTATCGTCAAAAACTATCGAATAAAAAGTTATAAGTGCGGCGTATTTTCCATATTCCATAATATTGAAGACTAGCTGTGCCTGCGACTTCGTCCGCGTGGAATAGTTATTTTGGGCATCATATTTATTTTTGCAAACAACTTCTTTATTTACTCAATAAATTATAGCTGTTACCCACGACTTGAACCGTTTTCGCAGCGCACGCAACGGAAGCCCTCAAAGATGAATTATTTTCCCAGTTTTTTCTAGATTTTCCATTGTTTCATCGCTCCTAATATTACAGTTGCAGCGTGATGTAATATAGCCTAAAGCCTTCCTCGATGAATGGTCTGTTCAACACAAAAATATTTTTTAAATTTGCACCAGTAGTTCCTGAGATTAGCGCGTTCAAACAAACTCTTCAGCTTTATAATATTAGATACGTCGAACGTAAAACATTCCTCATTTATTTTTGCGTTTGAACAATCTCAGCTAACCTAACATACATATAGTCATAATTACATTCGCAACGACAAAAAAAAAACAATATAGACCGCGTTTTATTATTCTCTCAGCGTTACAAAACATGCGTCGGTTCGGTTTGGCATACGAAGCTGCGCGCACGCATAGGCGGGAGTTCGTTGACATACATACCTACTTGTGTGTAGGTAGGTTTTATCTATACTATATAATATAATAATATTATAAAGCTGAAGAGTTTGTTTGTTTTTTTATTTGAACGCGGTAATCTTAGGAACTACTGGTGCTTATTGAAAAAATCTTTTTGTGTTGAATAGACCATTTATCGAGGAAGGCTTTAGGCTATATAACATCACGCGGCAACTAATAGGAGCGAAGAAACAATGGAAAATCAAATCTGGAAAAAAACTGGGAAAATTATTCATCTTTGAGGGCTTCCGTTGCGTGCGCTGCGAAAACGGTTCAAGTCGTGGGTAACAGCTATAATTTATAAAGCTGAAGAGGTTGTTTGCAAAAATAAATATGATGCCCAAAATAACTAATCCACGCGGACGAAGTCGCGGGCACAGCTAGTCTATTATTTTTATAATATGTGTTTAGAAGCATGGTAAAGTAATATAATCATTTCAATATAACTACAAAACACCAAATATAAATAAACATAACAAAAGGACTTAAACTATGAATATTTATTATTTGCAAGTACTTAGGCCTTATCACCTTAAAACCTGATCTCTTTCAGGCATATTGGTATAATATGTATTGGTTAAGTAGGTACGCTATTATTTAATTAAAGCAGATAATTAATAGATAAATCATTTATTGGTAACAACATATAATCATATCAGTTATTCTTATGTTATTCTTATTATTATATGTTGTAGGAATCTCTGTGGATAGTTTCTGAACCGCTCCAATGGCAATCTTAAATTATTGCAATCAGCAAAGTGATGAATCTAAATATATAAAACTCAAAGGTGACTGACTGACTGACTGACTGATATAGTGATCTATCAACGCACAGCCCAAACCACTGGACGGATCGGGCTGAAATTTGGAATTAAGGTAGATGTTATGACGTAGGCATCCGCTAAGAAAGGATGTTTGGAAATGCCACTTTTAAAGGGGTGAATTAGGGGATGCAAGTATTACTTCTTAATGCGAGCGAAGTCGCGAGCACCCACTAGTCATCCATAGACTGTGTAAAAAAACAAATCTCACCAACAAATATTTCGCATACAAATTTGCCCTTGAGTCGAGTCCTTTGTAAAATGCCCAACAAAGTAACAAAACTAAGATTCAGAACAACGAGCGCAAGCGATTGTTAAATTTCATCGATCGGTATTGTCCTCTATGTTTTAAATGTGCGGTGTGTCGATCGAATCTTGCGCCCTACAAATGTTTTGTAGGTACATACAAACGACCAGACCCTACACAAGTAAATATAAATTTTAAAAATCATAAATACTTGTGTCACGCGGGAATCGAACCCGCAAACCCTAGATTAGAAGCTACTACACTACCAACTAAGCTAACAGGCCAATCAGTGTTTGTTGATTTCTATGTTGCTCATGAATTTCTCGAAAACAAGTTTTAAGAGGTTAAGATCTGTTAGACAACAAACAACAAGATTTTGATAAGTTTGAAAATAGTGCAAGTTTCAACATGATGGGTTCAGCAGATTTTGAGATATTTTTACTGCTGAGTATAGGCCTCCTCTCCAACGTGCCACATAGTACGGTCTCCAGCCTGCCTTATCCATTTCCTACCTACTTGTTTAGAAATGTCGTCCGACCATCGGGCTGGTGGTCTGCCTCTGGTTCGGTTTTCTGATATGATTAAATATGTTCTGAATTCATCCAGTCCATATTAAAAACAGGGCTCTATTTTTCTAACATTTTTGGGACATTTGGAAATGATAAACATTCATAAGGGTGCAGTAAATATAGGGGTCGTTTGGCCTGATGCCACCCCTATGCTAATGTCGTCTGGTACGATATTGTTAGCGGAAAACATATAGAATGTAGATATTTGTCTATGCCTATAGCAGGAATATTGTGTTATTATCTTTTCATTTCAAAAAGGCGAGTGTGGCTCAGCGGTTCCAGTGTCTGCTTTTTATCCAGACGTACCCTGGTTCGAGTCTGGCCCTACACTAGTGACTTGTATTTTCAAGTTAAGTGTGGACTTGCACTGGCTTAACGATGAAAACAACATCGTGAGGAAACCGACATTTTTTAAGACCACCATATCCGAGGACAATGTGTGTTCCGTGGAAGGACCTGGGCGCCCACCACGATGTATCTGCCAAAGAGAACACCCCTAACGAATTAATTATGCGGGGGAGTCACAACCCACAGTCATGAGGAAATACGACTTAAGAGATCTTTACTGGAATTGTGCTGGCTCCCAAATTAAGATGTTAGGAACACATTTTTAGGTGCCGGCTAACGATTTAACAGACTTCTTGCAAAAAAAGAAGGTTATTCGACATTCATGTGATAAACTACAACAGACATTGATAATTCTATTTTAGTAATTTACCTAAGTACCTAGTACTATATTGGGAGATGACTCTGGCCTCGTAACAGTCTTACGGCTACCACGAGGTCGGAGGATGCACACGTTATTGTACAATATTTACGTCAAATAAACGAATTTTGTATTTTATTTTGCAATAAGAATAGATTCAACAATGCAAATTTGTTTAAAACATAATCATGTTTAAAATATTTTGACAAATATCTTTTGACATTCAAAAATTTATTTTTTTACTTGTTCCTAACTGTATTAATGTAATCAAGATCACTGGAAGGGACTAGCTAACATAGCACGGGTGTGCCCTCTCCCAGTATGTTAGGTAGTAATTAAGAATTATTGTTACACTTATTCTGAATAAATGAATTTTGAATTTGATTTTTTTTTTTAATTTAATTTGAAAATGCTATCAGTTCAGTAGGTTTTTAGATGTTAACAGTCACGCATTTCCGAAAGAGTCTTGTGGTCTCAGTAGGTGCTAAGAGAATTCGCTTAAATATTTCAAATTGCTACTTCATAGGATATCTTGCCAGGCATATAACAATACTTGGTATCTTTTTCTTTTAGATCATATGTAAATATAACGACATGTACCTACCTAGCTATGCAACTTTTTTTTATTACTTCAATGAAAGTTTTTTAATAGACAATCAGCATAGTGAAATTATAATTCTATTAGCTTTAACAATAACGCAGAGACAATGCCGTGTGACGTCACATGGCACTAACGCCATACAAAATACATAGAAAATTCTGTTTTGAAAGAAAGAGATGGAATGAAATCTTCAATTGGTCATAACTTCTTTGTTTTTCAGTGGATATAAATGGGGTTTGCACAGCTCGTTCAGTATTTTGGTATATATTTATAGTTTATTTACAAAAATCTAATTTCAGTTCCATGCATATAGTTAGATACCCTATTAAATTATAGATTGGTCATGTGAATCGATATAAATGAACTTATTCATTAAAATAATAGCCATTATGACTACATGTGCATTAAACAAAAATAGATATTTACATATTGTATTCTCCTCTTTTGCAGCGCAAAGCCGAGCCAGTAATTCTGGAGTACTTCGAGCACGGAGACACCAATGCGGCCGCCGAGGACTTCCTGGAGTTTGTCACTGCCAAGAGGAGTCAGCTGGTTAGTAGAAATCTCTTTCAATTAGTCCTTTACTAGAGTAGGAAATCTATTTCTAATTAAATAAATATTTCAGGACAAATCACACAGCGCCATCTAACCCCATACTAAGCTTACGCTTGTATCATGGGTACTAGATAACGGATATAATACATTATATACTTCTCTTTCGTAAATACATACCTATTTATTATACATAGAAATCGACTAAACTCAACAATTTCAATTCTCTTCATACTTTTACTATTATATCACACCAATATTATACAGTTGAAAGTTTGTGCGTGTGTGAGTGTGTATATTTGTTACTTGTCTATGCTTAAACGTTTGCATCGTTTTTTATATGGAGATAGATTAGTCGCTGATGAGCGTCGTAAGAGTGACATAGGCAACATATAACAACGCGAGTGAAGCCGCAGGCATCGACTAGCTCGACATATTGGAGGCGATCAAAAATATGTATTATTTATCTTTCTCATCTATGTACATATGTTGTTAGTATGTATATGTCGTCTCCATATTTGTGCAGCAAAAATCACCGAGATTGGATGATTGGTTGTGTTGTAAAGAAACGGACATCTAAAAATTCACTAGCTTTTAAACTTATTTTTTAAAAGTGGTTTGTTTGAAGTATTATTATTTTTGTATCCCCAGATTTGCGAGACCATAGTGGAGATAGCGCTGGACCACAAGCCGTCCCACTGCGAGATGGCATCCGTACTCATCTCGGACCTGTACGGGCGTGTGTTCTCTGCCAAGGATATTGGACTCGGTGAGAGTTTGCAATTACAAAACCCATCATGTCTTTTAATCAAATCAAATATCTTTTATTGTACACCAAAATAAATAATACAATTTACATAGAAAGGTAGAAAGTAATCAGGGACATTGGGTGACCTTGGTTTTTGTAAGTCATGAACAGTTTTATTATAAAAATTGCTTTTGAAACCAATACCATTAAAAGCAAATTGATGATTGGATTTCCTTAATTGTCCATAATCTTTACATAATTATCATGTTTCCTAAGTGGAAGCGTATCTCTATCCCTCCTCTATTCTTACTTAAAATTGAACCATTTTTTGAAAGGTGGTTATTATTATTGTTAACTTTTTTCCCAGCGTTCGAGCGCCTGCTGGCCAAGCTGCCGGACCTGACGCTGGACGCGCCGGACGCGGCGGCGCTGCTCGCCAACTTCATAGCGCGCTGCGTCGCCGACGACTGCCTGCCGCCCAAGTTTGTGCAGACGCAGGCGCAGAGGGAGCTCAACTCACATGCCAGGTATACATATAACCATAGTATAATATAATACATACATAGATATTATAGGAATAATATTAAGAAAATAATAAAATTAAATAAATAATATTATTATTAATAATATAATATTAAGAGGGAGGAAGCCTATACCAGGTCCAATTAGGCTGATGATGATGATGATGGTGGTGATTATAGGAATAGATATGACTTTTAAATTTGTGGTGTTATCAATAAATAATTTGTAATAAAACAAAAAAAGTGTTTATTTCTATCACCATTATTTATTTCTTTCACACTATTCGTATCTATTATTTAAAATTGAAATCACCATTATGATAAATACACCCTTTACCAATTTGACCATAGTATATTTGAATTTTTCACGTGACAGAATTGATGTGATAACAATGAAATATTTTGTTTGGATGTTTTTTTTAAAAACATATATACCTAGTCAGGTCATAAATTCTGTCACATGTTTAATATAAAATAATTGAAACAACTTTATTCTTTATGTAACCATTTATATACCAAAATGAACTTAACAAAACATAGATTCTTATGACAATAAAGTTTATTCAAAATGTCCTCCGTGATTTTGAATACAGGCCTTCAATCTGCGCGGCCAGTCGTCTATCGCTGCACGAACGAGGTCCATGTCAATATCGGCGGCTGCCTTAATCAAGGATGTCTTGAGTGACTCCAAATTGGGATGAGGCTTTGAGCACGCTTTTTCCTCCAAGTGTTGCCATATCTTGTAATCTAACGGATTCAAATCTGGACTGGAGGAGGGCCAGTCTTCGTGCCGGATGAAGTCGATTTCACGCGCCGCCAGCCAGTCTTGTGTGCTCTTCGCTCTATGAGCTGGCGCCGAATCTTGTTGGAATACCCAGTGCTTGTTATTGAACATGATATGAGAAACAGGTTCCACAAGGTTCGTCAGGACTGTATTTTGATACACAACTGCATTCGTTTTTACACCTTTCTCACAAAAATGTACCTCTGTTAAGCCCTAATAAGAAACTCCCAACCATACCATGAGCGAAGATGGAAAATGACCTCGTTGGACACGCGGAATACGTTTGCTCGCTTCTTCACTACTGTGTGCGTACACCTTATCATTTTGTTTGTTGTAGCTCTCTTCTACGGTAAAAAGTTTTTCATCCGAAAAAAGAATTTCCTGATATTTTTTTCCCGCGTACCGCTTCAACAAAGCGCGGCATCTCTTCAGTCTCAGGTCCATTAGACGAGCATTCAAACGATGTCCTGTTTTTCTTCGATATGCCCGAAGCCCTAAGTCTTCATTTAACGCCCTTTTCACCGTGGTTCTGCTTAACCCCATCTGAAGGGCCAACAGTTTCTGCTTACGTTTGGGATTTCTTTGAATTCGCGCCTTCACAGCTTTTATCACTGCTGGAGTCCTAACAGACCGAGGGCGACCACTTCTTGACCTGTCATCTACACTAGAGTCTTCATTGTATCGTTTGATGGTACGATAAACGAATCTTTTGGTTATATTCAAATTTTTCAGTATGTCAAAAATTTGAATTGGCGCGTAACCGCAACGATGCAATGCAATAACTGCAATACGATATTCTTTAAGCGTCCACTCCATATTAAAAAATGAGTAAAATTCTAAAAAGTATACATTTTTATTTTCATGAACAATTCGAAATTCGAATTCAATAAACTTTTTTGTGGCCAGCATTCTAAAAGAAAAGTTTTTACTGTGTGACATTACTTATGACCTGACTAGGTATATCTCTCTTTCAATTTCTTAGAACCATTTATGTTATACTGTATGCCAGGTATACATATATATAAATTTTATTTCTTCTTCTCTCTCTCTTTGAGTCGTATTTTCTCATGACTGAGGGTCGTGACTCCCCCGCGAAATTATTTCGTTAGCGGAGTTCTCTTGTGCAGATACATCGTGGTGGGCGCCCAGGTCCTTCCACGGGAGACACATGTCCTCGGATATTGTGGTCCTCAAACGGTTTCCTTACGATGTTTTCCCTCGCCATTAAGCGAGTGCAATACAATAATTTATTCATAATTCCACAATTTCATGTCATTGGTTGTATTGAATTCATTTGAAGGCAAATTTACACATTTCTTAAAAATCAAGAGAGATTATTCCAATTCAACGTAACACAACGCCATCTAGCGTGATCTATACTAACTAAAACAGTGTTATCTTTATTGCAGACAATCCATCCACCGAGCGGAGACGCTGCTGTCGATGAAACAGGGTCTCGTGCGTCTCGACAATATTTGGGGCGTCGGTGGCGGGATCAGGTACAAATAAAAATCCTTTATAATAGTTTTTTTTTTTATAAAAAAAAAAATAATGTACACTGCAACCATGAGTATAAATAATAGTAAGTATATGTATTTGTTACGCCATGTCAGAGCTTAGGATGGCTTGATTAACTCTCGACACCAGAGTTGGCCACTCTCATTCGATAGGAAGAAGAAGGAGACTGCAACCATTAAGTGCAAATATATGGAGACGTCATTTGTAGTATTTGTTAAGTTTATTTGTCTCTTTCCTAAAGATAACATGATCACGAAAAGAAATAAATAAACGTTCTATATATATTTTGACAACATGCATACGTAATTAGTTTTAATCTAGATATAAAAGTAATAATAAAGTGGTTCCAATTCTTCATTTTTAGGGTTCCGTACCCAAAGGGTAAAACGGGACCCTATTACTAAGCCTCCTCTGTCTGTCTGTCTCCTCTCTACGCTGTATCTCATAAACCATGATAGCTAGAAAGCTGAAATTTTCACAAATGATGTATTTCCGTTGCCGCTATAACAACAAATACTACAAATTTAAATATCAAGTGGGGGTCCTCATACAATAAACTGACTGACATAGTAATCTATCAACGCACAGCCCAAACCACTGGACGGATTGGGCTGAAATTTGGAATGGAGGTAGATGTTATGACGTAGACATCCGCTAAGAAAGGATTTTTGGAAATGCCACTTTTAAAGGGGTGAAATAGGGGATGCAAGTTGTATTTCTTAATGCGGGCGAAGCCGCGAGCACCCGCCGTTGAATTATATGTGCAGTTATATATTATATATTGATAATTTTACAATGTCTCTCCCCAGGCCAGTGAAGTCCCTGATCCGGCAGATCCAGCTCCTCCTGCGCGAGTACCTCACGTCCGGAGACCTGGCGGAGGCCATGCGCTGCGTTAAGGAACTCGAGGTGCCGCATTTCCACCATGAATTAGTTTATGAGGTGAGCATAATTTATTATTCTCTCTCGAGTCGTATTCCTCATGACTGAGGGTCGTGCCTCCCTTAACCTAGGTACATTGGGCGGCCTTATCGCGTAGAGCGATATCTTCAGCCAACCTTACATACAACACCACCATAGACATGTAAAGGAAGAAGATATAATGAATATAATATGTTGTTTTAGACGGTGTTGCTGGCGCTGGAGACGGTGAACTCCTCGGTGGAGGAGCAGCTCGTGACCTTCCTGGCGGAGCTGCGGCGCTGCGTCGTCGTCAGCCCCGACCAGATGGACCGAGTATGAATAACAGCATTATACCTAACCTTGGATATATACAACTTTTAAGGCTTAAATAAGATATCAGTAGTAAACCTGTATAAAAAATAAAGTTTGTAGGCCAGTTTCTTCTGCTTTCAAGCAGCTACTTTTTTGCTCCCAATCAACGCCATCAAAGACGCGCGTGACCAATTAATTTAGTGGCTTGTGTATGTTTATGTTTTCTAATCTAGGGGTGTGGGTTCGATTCCCGCATAACACAGCCAATTAAGAATATTTTTTTTTTAATTTGAGTCTGGTTGCTTCTATGTATAATAACTATGTATTTACAAAAGACAAGTGTATAAGTATTATTTACGCTATCTAGTACCCACGACACAAGCGTTTGCTCTGCGGGGCTAGATGGCATTTTTATTTATTTAAGTGGCGCTCTCATTTTCTCTGCACTTTTTTGTCGAGGTATTATAGAAGACGAAAGATCTATTTCTATTCTTGCGCTATGGCACAAAAATATAATAAATTATTATTATCATAATTATATATTATATTTCCCCGCTCTCAGGGCTTCCTCCGCGTGCTGGAAGACATGAGCGACATAGTGCTGGACGTGCCGCTCGCCTACATCATGCTGGACCGGCTGCTGGAGCGCGCGCAGCACAGGTTCCGCCTCGGGGACGCCGTGCTGCAGCGGGTGCCCACCAGGTACTCGCCGCTCCTCGGCGCGCGATGCTCGTCCTTGCTTGTATGTTAATACGGCGTGGAATTGCATGCGAAAAAGCAACTGTAGGCATTTTACCAAACGCAAAGCGTTTTCGGGTGAAATATCGTGGCCTTAATTTGTTATCTATCATTTGTGATTTACATAGTGAAGAACAGGTTACCAGATTAGTTTACATTCCTAAAATACACTAACTTTGCTTCCACAGAGGGCGCAAGCGTTTCGTGTCTGAGGGCGACGGTGGCGCCATCAAGGACCACGCGCTCAAACTGCGCGAGTAAACTGTCGCTACGCGCCGCACGCCACCACGCACGGTCGGGAACTAAATGTCTACATGGAGTAACTATATGTCAAGAAGTGCAACAATATGTCAATCTGAAGCAATAATATGTCAAAAACACATTCATTGCATTATGCAGCTAGGACAAAGTAAAACAATATGTCAAAAGTGGAATGATATATTCAAAAGAGCAACAATAAATGAATATTCCGGGACATTGCACACAGCGCCATCTAGCCCCACACTAAGCAAACGCTTGTGTCGTGGGTACTAGATAACGGATATAATACTGACAAAACGTGTGAACCATATGATAAGATTATGGTACAATATCAGCAATATTTTCATAAAGCAAAATGTCAAAATGGAGCTTTCAGTAATGACTTACTGAAAGTCAAGAAAAAGCAATAGTATGACAACATAGAGTTATATCAGTATAATTGTCATTACAATGTATTGAATAGTGAAATAATATTATAATGTCAAAAACTTTCAACAGAAATATGTCAAAGTAAGTAAATAAACAAAAGTGACATCAAAAACAAACATAATTTAAATGACAATTGTTTGACAACATGTAAGTCAATCCCACACCATAGATATTATGGTTAAAAAATATATTTTTGTCAAAACAAAGACTATATATATTTGCATATAATATAAAATATAATAGTACATATATAAATTTTAGTATTATAAGCAATAATCAAAGTTTCATCGCCATTGTAGTGAAGTACATAATTAATTAATAATTTATCTTTTTTTTATATTAGAATTAATAATTATTATATAACCATTTCTGTCCGAACCGTGATAAACAGTGGTGTGTGGTGGCGTAAATGTATAATATAATTCTATGGTTTTTGGCATTCACAAGTCCAAATAACTACATATGTATAACAAAATTGGTCATAACTGGCAGACAATACATGTCAAAAATATATAAATATATAACTAAGGATGTTTAGAATAAGTAAATGTTAGATAAAATTGACCGTCTGTTGGTAGCGTAAGGTTTAAATGTACTCGATTTTTATTATATTCTGAATAAAACGATACTACTTGCTATAAATAAATTAAAAATAAAAATACAGGACATGTCACACAGCGCCATCTAGCCCCATACTAAGCTAACACTTGTGTCATGGGTACTAAATAACGGATATAATATTTACATATATGCTATGAATGTCTGCGAAACGTACCCTACCACAGTATTTTCCAACGTACATTTGTGCCCGCAAACTATGATAGTTAGTAGTAAAAACCATTAGTAACACCCTATGTACAGGATACATGTCTTAACTTTAAGTTAGTTAAGTTCTTGTTTTGCTGAATAAATAAATTTTCAGACATATTTCAAACAGCGCCATCTAGCCCCATATTGAGCAAACTATGAATATTGAAATGAATACACTTGTGGTAATCCAGAACCAATTATTAGTTGTAAAATTTCGAGTAACTTTTTATTGAGTCTATAAACTTTTACTTCATAAAAAAATAACTAATTCCCATCCTCAGACATAAAAGTTGTAAGTGCCAAAAACCATAGAAGCTATTTTGAAAAAAAAACATACAAATTTTACATAATATTAATAAAAAAAAAAGATATACTTACTAGTAAGGTGTATGTAATCATCTTAAAACTTATTAATGGAAGGATTTTTTAAGACAAAGTAAATTGATACTTTGCTATAATGGAATTATTTAATAGCAATAAATATTTCTGCCAATCAAAGAAGTCGAAAATGTTGTCATTGCTCGAATGATGTCATTTTGGTTGTCCCTGATTGGCGGATTCTTTCCTTGTATGAGTTTTTTTCTATGAAAATTGCATGGATGATGAGATTAACCAACTTCGCTACTAAAATAAAGCAATGTTTTCAATTTACTTTGTCGGTATAAAAATTGTACTCTATCGTGTTGATATTTTTTTAAATACTAGGCGTCTAGTGACGTCTTAGAGTAGGTGGTTTTTTTTTCATTTATTCTAGAATTATCGGTGAATATGTCGGGTGTTGCCATTTCAGGAATGTATAAGGTTTTGTGCAATATATCTTGTTTTTGTGAAAGGAAAGAAACAAGCTTTTATCGAAGATTAAGTAGTACTTTTTGGCCTACATAATAATATTTAAATATATAATGCTCAAAAAAAGTACAGAAAAAATTATTTACTTTCTGAAATGGTAACACTGCACGTTTTTTGTATGCGAGGAGAAATTGCCATAAAATAATAAAAATTGAACTAAAAACCTTCTATACTTATTGTCTTGAAAATAATTTAACGTGCAGTAGTGTTGATTTTTTTTGTTATCCAAAAAATTTTATGTAAATTTGTTTAGGCTACTGCGCTTTATAAAAAATCTGGTATTTTTTAAAATATATTTTTAAACTTGCATGTATGACTGGTGCCTGTATGAAGTAAAAATGGAAGCGATGTTTACGATTCATTTTATAAGACTGTTTTGAAATTGGCATTTTTTTTCTTTTGTGTGTTCAAACAAATTACAAATATATCTTTTAAAAGTTCTTTAGGAAAATTGAGTGTGAAATTAACTTCAGTCCTAGCTTAGGTAATTAATATCATTTATTTACAATAATAATACTTTAAATAAACCTGAATCATACTGGCTGATGAGTTGATCAGTATTACCGCTTATTATCTGCTTTTTGATGGTCGTAGACTTATGTTTTTAAGTGAGATCTTTACAATTTTGCAAAAAATGTATTTATTATTATTTCACTCAATTTTCTTAAAAAACTGTGATAAAAATGACAATATGCTACGAAAATAATTGGTCTCGTTTGCTATTTTGTTCGCAAGTGAGTTGTTTCTAAACCCAAAACATAAAAAGTGCATTTGTACTGATACTCGCCATGGACATAAAAGTAACATTTAAAATTCAATAAAAAATAACGTGTGTGAAATTGCATTTACACGTTCTTAACGTGCAGTGACACGAGCGTTTTTTTCGTTTGTATGAAAAACCGATCAGGCTACTGCCCGTTAATTGACAAAATATTGCATTTATGTCCATGTTGATTCTGATTGTGTTTTACTACTTCTTTGTATTAAATAAGTTGTATTTTTGTTCGCGCTGACGTTTTGTACGCGATTTGTAAATAAAATGAGGCGAAAATATGTTAGGATGTTTCGAATTTATTTGCTTGTTTTATTTCTAACCCTCTTTATTATAGTGGTTAACTTAATCTAAAGCATTTCTTTAGACATAATGAATACACAAATTTAAGTCGAGAGTCTACAAACTGCCCTAGGGGTCTCTGATATAGCTTACAGACTTCTTTGCTCATACATACGTGACCTACAATTTATCGTGTTATCCAACTCACAGAAGATCTATTATTTGAATAATTACCTATATTGTTATGGGTTATACCTATTAGGGTTTGGACATAAACAAATTTATTGATTAATTAATTTATTACATTAGTCAAAATAAAAGTATAATTCATATGGTAATAGCTACATCTCTTAAGTATTGACTATTTTCCTATACTAATAATAATAACAGTTACTAATTAATTACAAAAGCAGAAGAAATCTTTGTCTCTTTTATGTGAAAAGGGAAAACACATGACAACATTTTAAATTGAATAAATTTTAAAGTAAGTATACAAATAACACAGAAAATCAAATCACAGGTTTATTATTGCCTCTTTGAATTAGAAATAGACAAAATATATATAGGTACTTAAATAACGCACTACAATCATGTACTTTAATAGAGATTTATATACTTCGAATTTATAGCAGAACACGTTTCAACAATTTCTAGAAATTGTATCTGTTTATTTAAACACTCATCACGCAAAAACGGCTGAACGGATCAACATGATGTTTGGTATGTAGTAGAGTAAGGTCTCAGGAGTGTGATATGCACCTACTTTTTATCCTGAAATAATATGAGTGAAGCCGCGGGCGTCCAATCGTCATATAATATCAAAATTCGTTTACAAAATCCGTAGGCTATAATAGTTACATATAATTTAATAACAAAAGATTCAAGTAAGTACTATTAAATTTTCATATCTAACATTTTCAAGAATTTTATTAATAAATATAAAATGTGAAATAATTCAAGAGGAAACTGATTAATTACTAAGGCTTACTATTTGAATGTTTTCATTGGACCCCGAACTAGGCAAAACCTGTATCTTGGAGGTCCGTAGAGATAGATGTTCCGTACATTTTCTTTGGAGGAAAATTAACAGTATTATGTTTGAGAAGTACGTACAAAGTTTAGGTATATCTTAAGTGTTTTTATTACTTAGGTGCCTACTTTAAAATACCTCTAACTTATGTTGAAGTGCAGTGTTTTATTTTATGCTATTTCTTACAAAATTGTTGTATTGTAAAAGAAAAAGCTCGCTCCTCGAAAGCTAACCACGTAGATTACAAGGTTTTGTACCTGTACCTATGTATGATTATTTTATTTTATAAGAGAAGAATTGCCGCGGAAAACAAGTAAAGATATATGGCGGATAAAAAAACAAATTAGAAAAAAAACGCTTTAAGAAAAATAGACTATAAATTGTTAAAAAACCAAATAATTTTCTATACACGATTTCTTTGTTTGGAGACCTACAAATTAGAAGTAAAATTTGATTACTGTAACTGTCTATGGTAGGTATTTGAGTTTTAATATACAACATTTTGTATAAAAACCCGCGCGGGTCACTACATGTTACGTTCTAATAAGTATGATTATACATTTTTGGTTCATTGAACGTGACTTTCCTAAAGAGCTTAGAAAATCATGCCATCCTTTTCCCACTAATAAGCGAACTATTGTGTAAAAAGGATGGACTTTTTTTAAGGTAAAAATATTTATAGAAATATTAATTTCATACATTATAAATTAGGTTTGCATAAAAGTCACGCTTAATCTCTTAAATCATCATCATCATCATTAGTTCGCATTCCGCCTCCGCCCGTGAGTTTCATACTGTGAAGGCACCTGGCGTAACTGCCACCACTCGACCGCCACCGCCACGGCCGCCGCGACCACCGCTGCGGTGATTACTATGCCTTTAACTAGGCCCTCCATACTGGAATAATATAAATAATAGAATAAATATTCCGGGACATTGCTCACAGCGCCATCTAGCCCACAGTATGCAAACGTGTTTTATATAAATAAATGAAACGGTTTGGTATGTTGTTAGGTAAGTTCTAGAAAATGGCACTGATTTATCCAATATCATAATTAATAATCAAAATTAAGATGCATGTCGATACAATTTATTATCAAATGTTTTATTATCGTGATCATAACAGAGCATTTACTTGTATTTTATATTCTGTGGCAATAGTTAGGGGAAAACAAGGATTTTCATTTCATCCCTCTCTTATGAGGGAAAAGATAGAATCTGAACAAGTAAAGTAGTAGTTACTAGTGGCGCTCCCATTAATTTATTATCAACAACTTTTGTGAGCCCAATAGTTCTACAGCCGTTCGCTAGAGGCGTTGTCGATTTATATATTTCTATTTTCAAACGAAATTACGACAACAATCCATTTATGGCATACATTAAAAGTGTAAACTTATTATAGGGATATACGAGGGCGGGTCAATAAGTCCGTGACTTTTTTAATTTCTGACCTCTTTACTGAAAAAGCAATACTACTCCTGTCAACAGGCATCTGTCAGTTGATTCCTGTCAAAATTTGAACTTGCTGCGTCAGTTAGTTTGTGTTTGACAGCTATCTTTATCAGACTACCCAGTAATTTGAGGAAAAAATGGAAAAAAGTGAATTTCGTGTGCTTATAAAGCATTATTTTTTGCGAAAAAAAACCATTACCGAGACCAAGGCTAAGCTTGATAAATACTATGGGGACTCTGCACCATCGATTTCAATGGTAAAAAAGTGGTTTACTGAATTTCGTTGTGGCCGTACAAGCACTGAAGATGCCGAACGTCCTGGACGCCCAGTTGAGGTCTCTTCACCCGAAACAATCGAAAAAATTCACGATATGGTATTGGCCGACCGAAGATTGAAAGTGCAAGAGATTGTGGAAGCCGTAGGGATCTCGCATGGCTCAGTGGTTTCAATTTTGAATGATCACTTGGGCATGAGAAAGCTTTCCGCAAGATGGGTGCCGCGTTTGCTCACAGTCGACCACAAACGCAATCGTGTAACAACTTCACAGGAAGGTTTGGCGTTGTTTAATCGCAATGTGGAGGAGTTTTTGCGCCGTTTTGTAACCGTGGACGAAACATGGATCCATCACAACACACCAGAGACCAAACAACAGTCAAAACAGTGGGTTTCTAAGGGTGAATCGGCGCCAAAGAAGGCCAAGGTGGGTTTGTCAGCCAATAAAGTTATGGCGACAGTTTTTTGGGATGCACGCGGGATAATCCACATTGACTACCTTCAAAAGGGAAGAACAATCAATGGGGAATATTATGCCAACTTATTGGACCGATTCAATGACGATTTGAAAAAAAACCGACCTCATTTGGCCAAGAAAACAGTTCTTTTCCACCAAGACAATGCAAGGGTGCACACATGTGCAGTTGCCATGGCAAAAATCCATGAATTGGGCTATGAATTGCTCCCTCATCCGCCCTCTTCTCCAGATTTGGCTCCGAGTGACTACTTCTTGTTCCCAAACTTGAAGAAATGGCTTGGTAGAAAAAGATTTGACTCCAATGATGAAGTCATCTCGCAAACAAAGGCCTATTTTGAGGACCTCGACAAATCATATTTTTTGGAAGGGATAAAAAAATTGGAGAAGCGTTGGACAAAGTGTATAGAGCTCAAGGGAGACTACGTTGAAAAATAAAATGATTTATTTATCAAAAAATCTGTGTTTTATTCCAAAAGTCACGGACTTATTGACCCGCCCTCGTATATACCTTACCTAACTAAGTATATCTCAGGCACGCAGCCCAAATAATACTATTACTTTTTGATACGCACACAATCTCAATTTTGTTTGTAATAGGTATTGTATTTTTTAACACGATTGTCTCCTTGGATACGAATCACAGCACTGAGCTGAGCTGAGATTGCTGTCTGATCTTCGAGCATCAATCAGTGTCTGATAGACTGCATAGACTCATCAAAGACTAGACTAGAGGGCGCTTTGAAAAATTTTACGTAAACATCGTGTGAGGCTGGCTCGAAATTTGAAATCAACATAATTTTTATTCATACAAAAAACTTTTCACGTCATACAAAATATACTTCGAAGCGTTTTCATACGCAGCAGTAGTATAAAATATGCTTACTTGCCTGAGCTTGGGCATAATATCACGAATGACTTTCTTTGGCCGTACATTACAATAAAATCCGTTACACGTCAATGTCAAAAACATATGTAATGTGACGATTTTGTTATTTTTGTTGCAAAATAATTATTGCGTTGCGTGCGAATGTTGCGATGTTGTGTTCGATTTCAAATTCATAATCGGGGTTTCCTGTGTGAATAATTAGAACCTGTGCTGTATTTCGGTCAATATTGTGCATCGATAAGGAATCAAAAGGATTTTGTGAAGCTACATTATAAAGATATTGAATCAAATATCTGAAGATGAGCGTCCGTGAAGAAGATAGGCAAAGGAACTGCCCAGGCCGCGGCCTCGGCATCGCAGCCGCGGCCATAGGCGTCGGCGTTGGCGCCGCGCTTTACTACTTCTTCAACAAAACTTCGCAACTTCGAAGCGAGAACCCTGACGCTGAAGGTTCTACTTCCAACTGGAACTGTGAAGACAATGCTTTGTAAGTACCTAGCTGACTATAAATATTATTAAATATAGTTTTGAACTAAATACAGTCCTCTTTCTGTAGGCTGAGTTATGTTCTCTATATTAAACATCATAAGTATGTAGTAAAACCTCATTGACTAGGTACCTAACCTATTGTTTGAAACTATAAGGTAGATACCTCCATGGTTGTCGCTGCCATTTTCCCGCGTTTTATTCAATTTTGAATTTATAATGTGAAAAAATAATTGCTGGCTTGTGTTAGTTTTATGAGTACCTCTTAGTAATTTCCTATCTTGATATTTTTTTATTATTTGTTAGTAAGTTTGTTTATCTACCCTACTTTTGAAAAGAATACAAAAGATTAAGAACCTCAATCTTACTGTTTACCCTACTTTTCAAAAGATTACTAAAGATTAAGATCTGTGTAGTTGTATTGCTTAGCAAGTTATATGTGAATATATTTGGGTGAATGCCAAAATTGAACAAAAAAATTCCTATATTTAGATGAAATCATACCTGTGCAAACATCTGCAAGGCTATTTATATTTTAAGTAAGTTGTTTATGTACCTATATAAAAAGTAATTAACTATAAGTATGTAAGTATTACATATTTAAGTCACAACTTTTGTTGAGAATTACTAAAGCTTAAGTAGGTACTACCGATAAAGATTCCAAGAATATGATTAACTTTCACTATTAAGTACTTACATCATTTTAATCAGATTTTCTGGTATGGCTCATATTAATCCAATATTACTACTAGATAAACTAGTTTATAATGTGACTTCACTAATTTTGTGATGAAAGTTAAGTTATTCATCCCATAATGTATGAAATTGTGGTTTTTGGTTTGTTGTGTGGTTTCTTCTCCTTTCATGATTCAACAGAGCATTTTATTTTCTTGATTTTTGGTAGCACTTATCATTGCAGCTTGATAAAGAAGAACCATAAACAAACTAAAAAAACACTTTTACTTTTACATACATACTTACAAACATCCTTCAGTGAAAGAAAGAATGAAAGAAAAATCTTTTATTTAAAATATGTAATTAGTTAAATGTAAACAAGATAAGTTTATGACTAGCATTATTTACTGTCTGTGTTATTTAAAAAATGTATATCAATGAGTCATCTTTCATGAGGCCTATTTGATCACCAATTTTTTCAAAATTATCAATGTAAAAAAAGTTAAGTACTAACCAAGTTTTTAAGTGAGAAAGTTTATTTGAAAATTGTTATTTATTCTCTCTTTGTGTGTTTCATTTTCTTTATATTGCACTAGTGGGTGCTCGCAGCTTTGCTCGCATTAAGAAGTATAACTTGTATTTCACCCCTTTAAAAGTGGTATTTCCAAGCTCCTTTCTCAGTGGATGCCTACTTCATAACATCTACCTGCATGCCAAATTTCAGCCAGATCGGTCCAGTGGTTTGGGCTATGCATTGATAGATCACTATGTTAGTCAGTCAGTCACCTTTGAGTTTTATATATAAAGATTATAACCTTTGTTAAACTGCTATTACAGAGCAAATAGAATTTCAAACACAGTTTTATGTCTGTCTCTGTTGTTCCTTTGTTAATGTACATATTATTGTCTCTCTCAGAATTGTATTTGCTTTGTAATGGCTGGGCACTTATCAATCATCAATATTAACCTTTTGAACACCAAAGTCATCTATCATTAAATTCACTCATGAGATCTGTTGCTTTGTGATATTAATGTGTTATTATGTGAAACTAGTGGGTGCTCGCGGCTTCACTCGCATTAAGAAGTAAAACTTGCATTCCCTATTTCACCCCTTTAAAAGTGGCATTTCCAAAAATCCTTTCTTAGCAGATGCCTATGTCATAACATCTACCTTCATTCCAAATTAAAGCCCAATCCGTCCAGTGGTTTGGGCTGTGTGTATAGATCACTATATCAGTCAGTCAGTCAATCACCTTTGAGTTTTATATATATAGATAGATTAGTATTGAAGAGTCGTAGATATCATTTAACTAGTAACTAAGTTTGCTTGCTAATTAAATTATGTACGCTATGTACAGGGCACATGTCTATAGACTAGTTTAAGTTGATGTTTTGCTAAATAAATGAATACTAAAAATGTTGGACAAACATATTTTAGGCCAAAGCCTTTGCTTGCCATCAGGCAAACTGTGGCCAAGTGCAAACCCGTTCTAGTTAAAAAAAACAAACCAATACTTTCACATAATGTTATGATTACATTATAACTCAGCGGTGTTCAAAAGGTTAATAAGCATGCTACATTAACTCACATTGACATTTTCATTTCACACAGGCAAGACTCCTTTAACGATACACGAAGCACAGCCATGAGTAGATCAACTGAGTCATGCAGCGAGGATAGTCTCGAGACATCAAACAGCTTTAGTAGTGAGCTAAATTCAAGTTCAAGTTCAAGTACAAGTTCAGAGGAAAGCGATATGTCCACTGAATCCGATTCTGACGAAGACACTGAAATGATGAGCACTAGTAGTGATATGAGTACTGAAAACTCATATGAGACTATATCGGAACACAGCACAACCGATACAAGTATAAATATGACTATAAATGATGAAGATGTATTCCTGAATAGCTCTACTTTGTCTAATGGAAGCATAGAGTATATAGGGAGATATGACGGAGAAGAACATTCCCCGATAAATGTGGCTATATCCCTCCTGGGGAATTTCTTTGGGTCTAGTAATAGGGCTCTGATGAGTAGGGTCAATTCGCCCGGAACTAATGTGCGGAGTAGTCCGCAAAAAACGTGAGTTTTTGATGTTATTTTTCAAGATGTTGACCCATTATAGTGTAGGTTTTCCAACCAGGTATAAATATAGAAAGTAGTTGGTTTTGATATCACACTTAGGTACGGAATCTTCTTCTCCATAGTATGACAGTGGCCAACTCTGGTGTCGAGAGTTTTCAAACCACCCCAAGGGCCTCCGACATGGCTTAGCGACTGATGTACGACTAACAGCCGGGACCTACAATTCAACGTGTCATCTGACCCACTGTAGCACCCAAAATAGAATGTCACTGACTTTGCCACCCAAGACAGTTGAACTCTATAAAACATTGCATTTAGGTGAATTAAAATGTACAATAATCTTCTTAGTGACTGTTACTAAAAATAATGACTGCTTAACTACTAGTAAAAATATAGCAATGTAACTGTTTATATAACACATTACATATTTAGCTTTGAAAAACAATCATCTTTCTTGTCATTTTCACTTATATATTCATTTTCATTATGACATTCCTAAGTTTTAAAGGCTTTATCATTTAAATTAACTAAAATTTGAATCCCGCTATTTCAGGAAAAAAACCCGATTATTTTTACTTGAGTAGCATCCGTGAAATTTTAGCTTATCTACCTGTATATTTTCTAGTATCAATAATACAACGAGTTTGCTTGATGTTGTGCTAGATGTGTGGAATGACTGTTTATTATATATTTTTTTAATTTACATTAGGGAATACTGGCCCGGCAATTAATTATATTCCTGGGAGTAAGCACAAGTGTTTGCTTGGTATGGGGCTAGATGGCGCTGTGAGAAATGTCCCGGAATATTATATATACTTTATTTGTTTTTATTAATTCCAATGGTTTTTCTTTGAATTTTAATTCCAGGATTGTATTCCCTTATTGCTTTATCAGATCATTTGCAATGTTTAATATTTTATTTTCAGAAACGAAGAGATACAAAGGCTCGCTAATATAAGAGAACAAGCTTTGTAAGAATTCTGTTTGTTTTTATCATTTTTGTAGTGTTTTTTTGTGTATTTTACTATTACTATTAAGTACTTATTAAGATTATGACTGTAAAATAAATAGTAGTTACTAACATAATGTACTAACTGTTATAATTATAAAAAATAAATGAACATCTGCTTAGATAGATAAATACTTTATTAAAACACCACATATAAAAAACAATACAAAAATACATAGAAATTAAAATTAGCGTATTAATTGGCGGCCTTATCGCTAAGAGCGATCTCTTCCAGGCAACCAATCTGGCAATTACTTAGAACTTAACATTTTGTACTTACTGTTTTAACTAAAAAGTTCTTTATATTTTGTCAAAAATCATTGTGCTAGTGGTAAATATGTAGTTTAAATTTTAGATATTTAATAAACAAAGAGCTTCTAGAAAACATAGCCCATACATAAGGTAGACTATCGTAACATTCGCGGCTTTTTTAATCGACTACGAAAAAAGGAAGTCTTCTGAAAGTTTTTTTTGTATGAAAACTTATTTTTCATACAAATAAAAACAACGAAATCAATGTGGTTAATTAATTTTTTTTTCGGTTACTTGTTAATAATAATGTAGACAATTTTATTATTAAAACTTTTGTGACAAATTTTATCAATAAGTAACTAATACGGTTTTCACTCACGTGTAATTTCGCGTATGTTGTTTACGCGTTTCGGGTGTAATGACACCCACCATTAGAACGTACGGGTGTAATGACACCCACCATTAGAACGTACGTTCTGGGACCGTAACTACATACGCGAATTACACGCGAGTGAAAACCGTAAAAGTAGGCAATGTTTTGGGTGGTTGATTAATATAATCTAGGTTTGTATGAATATTTATGTATGTACTTGTATGATTGCATGGCTATGGTTTTTATGTATAATTTATTTTAAATATTACTCCTTAATCGACGCCCTTTTCAGGAGATATCAACTTGCATGTTTTCAAACGTATGTTAACAACGTTACTTCGTAAAATATTGTTCTTAGTTAAATTCACTAATTTGATAAGACTCCCCGCAAAATTGATTAATTGGAGAAATTTTCTTTGGGCAATAACATCGTAGTGGAGGCTAATCCTTTCGCGAAGACGCATGTTTTTTTTTTATATAAAAATGTGGCAAAATGGCAGACGATCTGCCTGATGGTAAGCAGTCACCGTCCTCGAAAGTTCTCGAAATGTATGGTTCTCAAACCACGTCGGTTTTCACACGATATATTCTTTCACTGCCAAACGAAAGCAAATGTGATATAAGTAATGTATTAGAGTGCATACCTAATTACCTATATTAGTTTATTATCAAATACAATAAAACAACATATTCATAAAAAATCAGAATGGTTGACATGTAATGCATAGATAATATATGAATAGATATGACGTATGTTTAATTTGTGGTGTTTTCAATAAATGATTTGTATTTGAATGCGTCAGAATGCTAAGACGTTTCCGCCACAGTTACACTCGCTTAACTATTCGACAGTTAGTTTAACATAACCACACATCTTAGACTACAGTGGTGTACATCAGGCAGGCTGTAGTCAAACGTTGGCCTATACCCATGAATTAAAAATCTATTTCTTTTCTTCCCCCCAGCCGCGAGCGCTCCTGGGCAGTGGAAGAGTGCTCCATATGCTTCGAGCCGATGCAGCGCTCCCACGAGGTGCTGGCGCTGCCTTGCACGCACCGCTTCCACCAGCCCTGCATCCTGCCCTGGCTGCAGGAGCGCCAGACCTGCCCCAACTGCAGGAAGGAGGCCTAAGGTAATTGGGACGAAATGGGAAAAAAACCCATCGATGGGTGGGACCGGGAAAAATTTCCCATCAGTCTAGTGTGACTTAATGGGAACAGTTATAATTGATATGCTTGAACAAGTATAAGAGAAGACTAGGTTAGAACTTTTACCAGACTCCTTACAAAAGGTAGAAAACAAAGACTCACAGCAATCAGTTACCTAATACGCTATTTACCACCATTATTTTAGGAGTCTCCTATAGTAAGTTACTATCTCAGACGCTTTTAAAAAAATTGCCGTTATTTACCAAAAACATTGTAATAAATAAATCTTTCTTTCTTCGTTTCAGAGTACTGATTAATTTCACCTCACGACCGCACGCGCACAGAACTAGTGGATTCACTCGACCGCGGCTGGACCGAGACGTCGATGGGTCAAGATATCCACAATATTTAATATTAAAGGTGATATAAGGTGCAGCCCGACCGCATTTTCATACAAAGATTTGTAGAATAAGACTAAAAAAATCATTCAGACGAATTGAGAACCTCCACTTTTTTAGTTGGTTAAAAACGAAGATTGAGTCATGGTATAAACTCAAAATTATATATGTAGTTCTCTTAGTTTTTGAGTAAACAATAGTTTGTATGAAAATGCAGACGGTATGACCCTAAAACATACTATCTCTTTCTTGACAACAGGTTTAAAAATAATCTTATCTTAAAAGCTCGCCTGATATTCACTAATTAATAAAATTTAAAAAAAATGGCGTCTCTATATATTTTCTTTATAGTGTGTATTCTTATTGTGCTATACTTTGTCTAACATGGGATGGTAATACTTGTGAAAATTGTCATGCTTAAATTGGACAAAGTATAATATAATTTAGCTAGATTTGGATTTAATTTAGTTCCATACACAATATCAATTAAGTTGCGTGAACCTAGATAAAAGTTGAAAGAATTATTAAAATAAATGAAACTTGGTTATAATGCACTTGAATTAATCATTAAGCAAAACATCAACAAAAACCTTAGAGCCTGGGCATATTTTCATACAAAAAACTATAGTTTAGTTAAAATACTCAAAAATATTATACATAAAATACTCAGATACATTCAATGTCACGAACATAAGCTATTTCTTTGGATACCTTCTTCTTTCTTTTGTCTATTTCTAAGCATAGGCCTTCTTGTCTTTACCATGACTTTATTTTATGCTCTAGCCAAGCAATTGTCGTTTTCTATAAACCTATATTCTATTTTTATCTATATTTAATTTATCGGTCTTCAAGTCGGAATCGGTTTCTTCTAGGCAAGCGCGCTAGATCGTAGATTATAACGTTGCTTAACATCAGGGCAGTTGTAGTTAGTGTGAGCCTATATAATTTAAACCAATTGCCATAAGCCTGTTTAAATAAATACCTACAATGTTAGATATAATTTATTTATACAACTTTTTTGTATGAAAAATACGTTCGGGATACTTCCGCTTTCTTTAGTGTTTTTATTAAACTATCTTCGTAATTTATTTTCAGTTAATTCAATTATATTTTTTTTTATTTCTCGTATTTGTTCTTTGTACATGTTTATGTTAATACAATATTAATATTGTACCTAATGGTTAGTTTGAGTGTATTATATTCTTAAAGTCTTTATTGCTATTAAACAATAAAATTATAAACTTAAATACATGATAAATAATTAAATTTGTAAAAAAAGTCAAATGAATAGAATAGATTTTTACTGTAAAATTTTGTGGGCTTCATCAATTCTTCAAACATTGTTAAATATATGAGAAAAATTCATGTATATTTATCTCGGAAATCTTAAAATGTAGTATATTTTTAAATATGGCGTTGTTTTTAGTTGCAAATCATATTGTAGCTTTGCTTAAAATATGCATACAGGGTACAACAAAAATTTCCTTTTGAAAATTATTTGTATTTAGTTTATAAATTTCGTCAGTGAATTAATTTGTTTTTGTATTTCTCTTGATTTTTAGAAAGTTATTTTTGTACTAAGTTTAGAATCCCAAATCCTATCATGAACGATTTCTGTACATAGTTTTTTTACCAAATTGGTTCCGAATTATTAAAAAAAAGGAAAACTTTTTATTTAAAATATAGTATCCCTGTATCACGTTCATTCACTTGTCAATTAATATTAATGTAAATAATTAATTACTTAGATTTATAATTATTGCTAATTGGCCTAGAACATTAACAATAATTTTATATATTAAATGAATTTAAATGTAAAAGGTATCAAATATGTAGTATATTGTTAGTATTGAATTCGAATAAAATGTGATATTATAGGTTGATTTTATATTAAATAAATGAATTGAATATGTATGTTAGTGGTTTATTATATTAATTTACCAGTGGTTGCCTTGTTAATCTCTATCAGAAGGTAGTATTAAAGTGGCGTAACCGCGTCACGGCTTTATATCAAATTAATATAAAAATCTACATTTAAAAATCTCTCTGAGTCGTATTTCCTCATGACTGAGGGTTGTGACTCCCCCGCAGAATTAATTAGTTAGAAAAGTTCTCTTGTGCAGATACATCGTGGTGGGCGCCCAGGTCCTTCCACGGAAGACACATGTCCGCGGATATTGTGGTCCTCAAACATGTCGGTTTCCTCACGATGTTTTCCTTGACCGTTAAGCGAGTGCAAATCCACACTGAAAATACAAGTCATTGGTGTAGGGCCGGATTTGAACGTCTGGATGAAAAGCAGACACTGGAACCGCTGAGCTACACTCGCTTTTAAATAGAATATACTGTTACTTATATCTTTCTATCTATTATGTAGTATATTAATAAAACTGCATTTTCGTAACCAAATATAGGTGCACTGTTTATTTAAATCACAGCATTTCTAATATTAAGTTCTTAACAATTAATTATGTAGTACTACTTATTATATAACTATAAACTAAAACATTTCATGAAATAGATTATTTTATACACAAACAAGTTAACTAAATTATTAAGCACATATAATTTTCAGTACAAGAAAAATATAAGCACAACATTCTATCACCATCATTGTGCGAACAAAAATCTTTTTATTTTTCAATATTAATAAAACCAACAACAATATAATATCCTTAATTCATGCCAAACGGATAATCATGAGCACTATTGGATATAAACTCAACAAAATCAAACTCTCATAAAAATTAAATATGTTTCATCCTCACTACAAGGCCCAAGCTACGTTTTTTTATGACATTACATAGTATTTTTTTTATATTTGTAAACTTAAATTTAGTGGAAAATAAATAGAAAGATGTATCTTACTCTACATTATCTCAATATTTGAAATTCTAGATATTTGCAGGTTTGAAAGTGTCGGAAGTTATGAGGGCGCCACTGTAGTTTGTCTACAGTTTTTTTTTTCGGAATTTTCTTGACGATTGTAAATAAAAATATATTATATGCAAATAGATCTATGGATAACAATATAGTTTTTGTATAAGTATTGATATATGTTATCATGTATAATATATTATTTACTAGTATATTAGTTAATTCGTAGAGGTACCTACATAGATCTATATAGACGTTCGTTTATAATTAATTGTGACAACAATTATCATTAGAAGTTATTGTTTTAGTGGATATTAGTTCCAGTTCTGCACACTTTTGCCAACGTGTATGTTTCACAATTTTGCTGTAGAAATAAAATAAATAAATATTACGGGACATTGAACTTGACATGAAACAGCGCCATCTAGCCCTACACTAAGCAAAATAAAACGTTATTGTGGGTGTTTTATAAACTAAGTTCGCGTGAAAGTGGCCAACTCTCGTGTTCTAATATATCGCCATGTTGTGGTCCACTGTAATGTGATGAGTCCAGGCGTCCAAGTCTTGGAAATCCTGAAAAACAAACATGGAATACTTTAATATTAACATTAATATTTCAGGACATATCACACAGCGCCATCTAACCCCATACTAAGCTAACGCTTGTGTCGTGGGTACTAGATAATTGATATAATACATATAAACCTTTCTTTTGTAAATACATATTTAATATCCATAGAAACGATCAGACTCAATACAAGTAATTACAAATTTAAAATTCCCAATGCATTGTGTTGTGGGGGAATCTAATCCGCACCCCTAGATAAGAAGACAGAGCCACTACCTTACCCTTACCCTACTTGCTGGTCCAATGACTTGCTGGCCAAATGACTTGTTGGCAAATGACTTGCTGGTCAAATGACTTGCTGGCCAAATGACTTGCTGGTCAAATGACTTACTGGTCAAATGACTTGCTGGCCAAATGACTTACTGGTCAAATGACTTGCTGGTCAAATGACTTGCTGGCCCGACTGCCCAGTATTAAACACTTTAATAAGAGTGATATTATAGTACTCACGTGGTGGCAGTACTGGCAGGGTATGGAGTGCTTGTGGTCGGCGCGGTGCGCGCGCAGGCGGGCCGTGTCCGCGCACACCAGCCCGCACACGTCGCACACGGCACCCTCCTGCGGGGAATCAAATAACATAAAAATGCACAATTTTCAGAACTTTAATTTTATAAAAGAAGTAGGTATTATAAAAACGCTCACTAGGTGTCGCTAGCAGTAAATAAATCCGGGCATGAGGCCAGGAAAATCACTTAAATATAGCACTCTAAAGTGTAACAAAAAAAAGTATAAAATAGACACTTACCTCGACAATGCTGCCCTCTAGCGTATCATCGATGTCCTCGGGCAGTATGTACGAGGTGGAAGGTTGCTCTAGCTTTGGCTTCTTCGGCTCCCGGGGCTCGAAGTAGGGACACGCTGAGGGAATAGGACAAAATATGTTATAAAAACCTTTGACATCTTCATCATCATCCACAGCCTTTGGGATCCCACTGCTGGGTATAGGCCTCCCTTTGTATGATGCCATCTGCGTCTCTCTTGTGCGTTCAGGTTGGACCTTCGACTTGACATCTTATTTAGATATAAATAATGAGTAAACATAAGAGTTTGTGGCTCGGCGGTTTAAGCGTCTGCCTTACTTTCTGACGCATTCTGGTTTTAACCCCGGCCCTTTACCAATTAGGTACTTATTTTTAAGTTATGTGTGGATTAGCACTCGCTTATCGGTGAAGGAAAACATTGTGAGGAAACTGATATGTTTGACGGTCATTAGATCCGAGGACATGTGTCTTCCGTGGAAGGACCTGGGCGCCCACCACGATGTATCTGTACGAGAGAACTCTCCTAACGAATTATTTCTACTCACGTCCATGGCCCACGTGTGTTTTATAGAAGGTGACGAGTACATTGTCCATCGTCTCCGTGACGATCATGTGCGCGGGACACGCCTTCCCCGTCTTGTAGATCTGACGCTCCGGCGCCGGCCGCTTGCCTTTACCCTGCGTGGAGATATAACATATTGAGAATAAGAATGTAGGACATTTCTATTGGGTGACGAATCACACAATAATCAAGTAACAAACGCACAAAAAGAGAAAAAAAATCTTTCAGATAGATAGATTACTACTTTATTGGACACACAAATAAAATAACACAATACAATAGGAGAAAATTTAAATCTTATGCCACAAATGGCGGCCTTATCGCTGAAAGCGATCTCTTCCAGGTAACCGTAGGATGGAGAGGAAATCATAGATAATACTAGACAGGTTGTACAATAAAGAGCACATGAAATTTAACTATTAAAACTTTAAATGTCTTAATAGCCTCCTTTTTCATTGTGTTATTGACAGAATTGGATAAAATGAGCGATTTTACAGTACTAAGTAAATTTAAGTAGGTATGTTAGTAAAAAATATGGCACCAGCCGAGTGCGCCGGATTTTGCCCCTCAATCATAAAACATTCACGGATTTATTTACTTCTAGCGACACCTAGTGAGCTTTTTTTATACTACTTTTTTTAAATTCACGTCATCATCGGGTGCCATCTTCATATTGAAGTTCGGAGGTCAGTTGGCAAAACTTCTTGCGATATTGACACTTTTTAGGGTTCCGTACCCAAATTATTTAGAAATATATTAACTATAAAAATAAATTCCTAATCTAATACATAAAAAACTCACAAAATGATAATAATCCGTGCATCTAAACGCGGTGCGAGCGCCGCGCCGCGGTGTGGTGGAGGCGCGAGCGCGAGGCGGTTGCTCGTTGATTTCTCGTTATTTTATAAACAGAACTAAACTTTCTAGTATCTAGAAACGTGATTTTCTATTATAGACGATAGTACGGGACCCTTCGTGCGCGAGTCCGACTCGCACTCGGCCGGTATTTTTTTACATACCTGATACACGTACACCCCCGACTGGCTACACTACACATGTAGTGCGAGCGCACGCCCTCTATGTTAGTACCACAGAACAGAGAAAACAATGGAAGTGGTGCTCGCTCCTGCCTGTGCCACAATTATGCAGAATATAGCAACATTCGCGGCGGCCATGATTAGTCGTGCTTAGCTACGTGAGCTAGAAAGACGTTCCGCACTCGCATAAAAAAACATGTTTAAAAATAATTAATGCCTTGTTGTGCAATTATTACGTGTCAAAATTAAAGCATGACAAATAATTTATCAAATGGAGATGTATATTATGTTTTACTTATGTGTGAGTTTGGCGACACCGGTACCCGTAGGTACTAAGTAGTAATAAAGGCACTTCCATTGTTTTCTTTATTTCGTGGTTAGTACACATACCTGATACACGTAGACCCCCGACTGGCTGCACATGTAGTGTGAGCGCACGCCTTCTATGGTCTGCTTGCTGGCCGTCGTCTTGCGGAAGCGGTACTTGCTTTCCTCCTGGATAGCGCTCTTGAACAGGAGGAAATCTGGAAAGAGTGTAATATGTGTGGACATTTGGTGTACTTATGGACACTTTGTGTATAGGTGGACACTTTATATACAGATATAATGTACACAGATGGATATTATGTACCCAATTGGACACTTGTATACGAATGGACATTTTGTGTATAAACGAACACTTTGTGAACAGATGGACACTTTGTATACAGATGGACACTTTGTATACAGATGGACACTTTGTATACATATGAACACTTTGTATACATATGGACACTTTGTATACAGATGGACACTTTGTATACAGATGGACACTTTGTATACATATGGACACTTTGTATACAGATGGACACTTTGTTGACTCACCGTCCATCTTGTGGAACTGCAGTCGCTCCACTGTCTCGCGCAGGCGGTGCGAGTGCAGGAGGTGCGCGCTGAAGTTGGCGCCGTACGACACGCGCTCCGAGCACAGAGGGCATATGAACGCTTTGTATACAGATGGACACTTTGTATACAGATGGACACTTTGTTGACTCACCGTCCATGTTGTGGAACTGCAGTCGCTCCACTGTCTCGCGCAGGCGGTGCGAGTGCAGGAGGTGCGCGCTGAAGTTGGCGCCGTACGACACGCGCTCCGAGCACAGAGGGCATATGAACGCTTTTCGCTTCTCCACCTGAAATAATAACAATACTTACTAGATGTAAAAGTTTCTCGAGTGCAGAGAATTTGGTTGAAATAAAAATGCATTCCCAATTTTTCTCTCTGGAAAAAGAAAATAACTCGATAAATTTACTCTTTGCATCTAATAGATATTTATTAGGACCATGACCCCATAAATTGATAAAGACGCTTAAATAAACGGAATATTGGAATAAATAAAAAATATGTACATGTACACATATTTGTATAGACGCTAAAAGGACTCGTTTTAATTTTAAAATTTATTCATAATATTAACAAGTCAAACATCATTTACATTAATGTCACATTAACATATAAATAAAAAATAATAACAAACAGACAACGAACAAAACATCACTTCCCGCGCGCGGAACTTAATGTCCCCAGTACACTGGCAGCGTTTCCACGCTGAATAGCGATGGAAACGCGTTGTGCCAAGTAAGATGCCGAACGAGGATCCTGCCCTCTATGATATCTATATTTTGAAATCGCTATTTGAGGGTTTTTTTTTTAAATCGCTAATAATAACTAATTGAGGGTAGTTTCTCTCTCACACACCTCGATCCCGTGCGCCTTCCACAGATGCTTGTTGAGTATCTGCTTCTGGCTGAAGTCGCGGCTGCAGAGGTGGCACTTCTTGCGCTCGCGCACCGTGAGCCGCGCCGCCTGCTCCGGACACAGCTTCACTACAAAGAATGATATTACAATGAGTTCTATTGACATTATTACCATCATACAAAATTTAATACTTTTGTAAAATTTTAGACATGTTTAAAATCTTTTCACATAAATATTTTTATAAGACGAGACAATATAATGACCAACTGTTAACTTAAAGTTCATAAGTTGAGTATTTCTATTGATGAATAAATGATTATCTTATCTTATCTCATTTTCAAGACAATAGTAAAATATAAAATTTATAGTAATATAAGATAATACAGTGTTTTTTCTTATTCAGATCAAATGGTGTAAAACATTTTTACAATTAAAATTAAATTTACATTACATTTACATTTACATTTTTTTAATGTAAAATATTTTTTTACCTTTTGTAGATTTGATAGTGTAGGTAGGCTGTTTGTCTAGTACGGCAATCGCTATTGCAGAGGCCCTTAGGGCGGCTTGAAAAACTCTCGACACCAGAGTAGGCCACTCTCATTCGATAAGAAGAAGAAGATTGTAAAATTGAGCAAAATAAACTACGGATAACTAAATTTAGTTGTAATAACCGGCTAGCACTTACGTCAATAATTGGGTTTGTCGAAAAATTTGCTACGGATAAAATTAGCAATGGATAACTAATCAAAAGCATCCCATGACGTCTTCAAAAATACTTACATCCGTGTTTCATCCTCAAATGCGTGAAGCAAGCCTTCTTGCTAATATATACGTTTTCGCAGAAGTGGCACGGATACTTGCGGTTGTCCGCCTCCGCCTTGGACGAGTGGCATCTAGGAAAGGCAGGGAGAAAGGATTAGGATTTAGGATGTTGGGAGGTAAAGGACTTTGAGAGGTAAAAGAAAAAGGACTTTGAGGGTTAACAGCCTCTGCCTTGAATGAGTGGCATCTAGGAATGGCAGGGATAAAGGATTAGGATTTAGGATTATGGGAGGTAAAGGACTTTGAGAGGTAAACGAATAAAGACTTTGAGCGTTAATAGCCTCCGCCTTGGACGAGTGGCATCTAGGAGAGGAATGGAAGGGGCATAGGATTAGGATGGTGAGAAGTAAAAGACTTTGGGAGGTAAAAGAATAAGGACTTTGGGGTTAACGCCCTCCGCTTTGGACGAGTGGCAAATAGGAGATGAATAGAAGGGGTAGGATTAGGATGGTGAGAGGTAAAGGACTTTGGTAAAAGAATAAGGACTTTGAGGGTTAACAGCCTCTGCCTTGGACGAGTGGCATCTAGGAGGAATGGTAGGGGCATAGGATTAGGATGATGAGATGTAAGAGAATTAGAACTTTGAGGACTTAGAAGGATGGAGGTATAATAAATAAGGACTTTGAGGACTCATAAGGATTAGTCAGGTAAAATTATGGTTTACTATCATCATCGGACGGATGCCATCTTCACATAAAAGTTTGGAGGTCAATTGGCAACATTTTCTGCGATCCCATGCTGCTTCTTTTAGATAGATAGATACCTACATACTTTGTTAAAACACCACACATAAAACAATAAAAAAACATAGAAATTTAAATTAGCGTCTTCATTGGCGGCTTAATCGCTAAGAGCGATCTCAAAAGGTGAAGGAAAACGTCGTGATGAAACCGACATGTTTGAGGACCACAAAATCCGAGGACACGTGTCTACCGTGGAAGGACCTGGGCGCCCACCACGATGTATCTGCACAAGAGAACTCCCCTAACGGATTAATTCTGCAGGGGAGTCACGACCCTCAGTCATGGGGAAATACGACTCAAAGAGGTTAGAAAGTAGGATATCTAAGCGTAACTCCACTCACCTGTCGAGGTGTTGTTCTAGATGGTCCACAGAGAGTCCACACACATGACACTCTTGCATCTGTGGCGCGCTGAACTGCGGCTCATCGCCGTCTTCTACAATAGAATAGAATGCATTAAGAGGGTATTGTGCGATACAGAGGCGCCACCGTCGTTTTAAAAAAAAAAAAATTTAATATAAAGTTTAAATTCCAAAAAACGCTGTATTAAATTTGTAGTTTGCTATTAATTACAATAATAAAACATAAAAACACATACAACAATACAACATAAAAAGGGGCACACAAAATCTTTTTTTTTTCTTGCTATTAATTGCATCTTTATTATTACCCTGGGCCATGCTTTACTATGACAAAATGCAAGCAGTAAACAAAAATAAAAATTTAAAAAACAATTTTGTTCTGTGTACTGCATTCTTTTCAAAAATCGCGACAAATTTATAGTGTAAAAATACTCCCAAAAGAATTCATTGATATTAATGTGAATAGGTAAGTTTTTATGACATTGGCCTTCTTTGGTGTACATAGTAAAAATAATGTAAATAATTATTATAATTATTAAAAATACTTCTACATAAAAACATAGGTTTACATAAAGAAAATGTACATTTATTAGTTTATTCATAGTAGTTTTTTAAGTTACTTTAAGTATATTTTCAGTTGTATGTATAATAAGTATGTATTTACAAAAGAAAAATATATAAGTATTATATCCGTTATCTAGTACCCGCGACACAAGCGTTTGCTTAGTGTGGGGCTGGATGGCGCTGTGTGCAATGTCCACAACTATTTATTTATTTAGTTGTGTTAACTTTTACGAATAATGCAAATAAATAAATTTGAATTTGAAAAATTTGAATTTGAATTTGAATAAATAAGAATAAAACTTACCTTCATTTTCATCATATTCTTGATCAGACTCCTTCTTAGTGGAGTCATCGGCTTCTTCCTTGCTCTCTTCCTGGGTGATCTTCTCTTCATCTTCTAATATCTTCTCGTCAAGGTATTCTTCGTCTAGAAGGAAATAATAAAAAATCATATGGGATATACATTCATATCTAACAAGCTGTGCCTGCGACTTCGTCCGCGTGGAATAGTTATTATGGGCATTATATTTATTTTTGCAAACAACCTCTTCAGCTTTATAAATTATAGCTGTTCCCCACGACTTGAACCGTTTTCGCAGCGCACGCAACGGAAGCCCTCAAAGATGAATAATTTTCCCCGTTTTGCCCAGATTTTCCATTGTTTCTTCGCTCCTATTAGTTGCAGCGTGATGTCATATAGCCTAAAGCCTTCCTCGATAAATGGTCTATTCAACACAAAAAGATTAGTAGTTCCTGAGATTAGCGCGTTCAAACAAACAAACTCTTCAGCTTTATAATATTAGTACCTATAGATTTCAATTCAATTAACTTCTAAAACACATTCAGAAGGATTGAGAGCCTTCTTTTTTAAGTTAGTTAAAAAAGAGGTTATTAACCCCAACCCCTAAGTATATACATATAATAAAATAAATAAACTAATATATTCATTATAATATTGTTTTACATTATTATAAGCTACCAGTGTGAATCAAACTTTTAAACTATGTGATAAGGATAAGAAAAAAAGTATTGTTTATGAATCGCTTTATCATTTACCCAAGGACATGCATCTTCTGTGGCAGGAATCTATTAATATATCTTTATTGCACACCAAAATAAATGAACAATAGCAAAAGGACTTAAAACTATAAATAAATGTACAAGTGGGTGGCCTTATCACCTTAAGTGATCTCTGCCAGGCACTATATTCATTATCTAGTACCCATGACACAAGTGTTTGCTTAGTATGGGGCTAGATGGCGCTGTGTGATATGTCCTGGAATATTTATTTATATGTTGCATACCTTGTGACAGAGCCTCCCGTAGCATCATGACACTCTTAGCTGTCTGCTCCTTCAGTGCTGCTGACTTTTCTAGCTGCTCTGCACAGTCTGAACACACATATTTCACGTTGGGAGGTACCTGGAAAATCATTTATTGTTAGAAAGAAAGAAAGTATTTATTTTAACACACAGAAACAACAATATATGCACAAAAAAGCTGAAAAAGAGACAGAATAAGTACATATATAAAATAAGTTACATTGATGTATCCCGTGCGTCAAAAACAGACATTCCTCAGCATTAATGCTGAAGATTATTTTCAAGCGCTGATTTCCAAGTATGGCCCATTGAGATGTGCAGGGCAAAAGTTATAATGTTAATTGTGTTCCTCATTATTGAGAGTTGGGACTCCATTGCCTCAATATCCTTAGATTCTGTGGTACCTCAGCAAACTTACATAACTTTGTAAGAGTAGCACTAAGAGGGAAAACCAAATTTCAAAGTGCTTTCAAAGTTCATGAAAATAAATCAGCTTTTGTATTCAGTGCAACAGAAAAGCTGATTTATTTGAACTGAACTGTGATTTTAGGTAAGTACCTACCTATGGTGATAGGTAGTAATAACCTTCAGAGTTATATAGGGTGATTTTTATTCTAATACAAAGCGAGCGAAGCCGCGGGCATTCATATATTAAATAAGTAGTTATGGAAGAGGGAGATAGCTATACGTTTGAAATTATTGATGGTTATGCATTTGACCATTACAGTTTTTGTAAGGTTCTGGAAAGAGCAGAAGGAGTGAACATAACTGTAGGTAATATTACTTTATTTTTAAAGATTAGTCAACAAGTTCCAAGGGAGTAAGTACCTACCTACCTAATAGTATTCATTGCATTTCTTTGCTTCATAATTTTAGGCGATTAAAACATCTGCTTGCTAAATTACTTTTTTTCTATACAAAGGTAGGTAAACTTAGTGTAAAGTATTGAATAGTTTTATAAAAACTTTGAACCAAATAAGTATTATTGCGATCTTGGAAAATGTGTAAAAGTTTACCTTGATATCGAAGCAGGTTTCAAACATATTAGCATAAGCTTCTCCATTTTCCTCGTACACAGCAAACAGGTCGTACAAATCTTTAGTGCTCATGCAGCTGATGCAACCTAGAAATTCATCCTCCTCCATCATTTTGATTTTTAATGTAAAATAGTTCGTTTCTCAATTTCACAAACTAACGAAAGAGGCCATTTTCAAATTTTGTTTTATTTGACAAATGAAAAGCGCGCCTTTGGGATGTCAGTTGTTTTTCCTGTCTCGCCATGTGTGTGATGGATTAGACACCCTAAAAACGTTTAAATATGTATAATATATTGTTTGATAAAATATGTGTAATAAGCCTTACTGGGTATACCTATCTAGATTTTTTGTGGAATTGGTCATCAAATACAAATACAAATTATTTATTCATAACTCCATAGTTACAAGTCAGAAGATACATGTAGGTACATGTATTGTTTACAATACTGCCCTGCTTACGATAAACAACGCATGTGACATTTTTTGCGAAATTGAGTTATATACATATTCGGAATGTACGCAACGAGATCTATCTAAATCAATTTTTCGTTTTTTTATAAGTTTGATAGAATAGAAAATAATTATAAGGATAAACAGCGCAAGAGCAATATTATCTTCTTCTTCCTAAGGATAAGCAACGCATGATACATTACGTCCAAAAGTTTTGGCATAAAACCAAACCTAGACATAAGAAACGTAAGCGCAGATATGATGCTATTCGTTAGGATTACTTGATTGCGCTCGTATCGCGTACTAAGCATTAGTATGCCATTAGCCATATATTACGATGTTTATGATTAGTATTTTATAAAAATTAGTTAATGCATACTACCATTTAAAGATTTTTTTATTTTTATTTCTAAACTCTAAGTATTCTTTTTAGATCTCATAGAAGGGCATGTGATCAACCAAAAAAGAAATACTTCATACTAAAATAATATGAGTTGCTGATATTTTTTTTCAAAAAAATATTCAAAAGTCGTACTAGTAGTATTAACTTTTGTACGAGGAAGAACTACTTCTTTCTGAAAATGATAACGAACCAGATGCACCAGATCCTGATTGTTGGAATAATTTTGACGATAGCTTCGATATGGACTCTATATTCACGATTCTTATGAAAACAGCTCGGAAGAACAGGCTATGAACAACTACTTGACCAATTCAATAATGTTATTGCCCGAAACAACAGTCTATCATACTACATGCGAATACCCCAATGTCCTGAAAAATATCTACAAGTATGAAATGGTGAACATATTGTATCAAATTACACTACTTAAATATATCAAAACAACAGTTGTTCAAACATTCAGCCACTCACAAGACACAAGAAAAATAGTACTACTAAAAAGAAAAAGAGCAAAATTGGACCACAACAGATAGAAAATTAGCCCGCAGAAGAAGAAATTAGAGCCGCAGGAGACGCTTAAAGCTACAAGACAAAAACAAACAAATGAGAAAACAGGACACTAACTTACAGACAAAGATATAAACAAGTTTATAGGAGATAATAAAAATTTTGACTTACTAAGTGAAAAAGAAAACGACGACATACTGAGAGAATTAAAAAACGTGGTAAGAAGATAACACAGATTCTTTAAAAGAGACAAGAAAACAGAAAAAATACTATCCGACTTACCTGGGGATACAAGAATTAAATTGACAGGAGGACTTAACCATGACTTAGTGACAAAAACAGGAAACGGATCTTTTGAAACAACAGACACTAACTGGAGTTCAGGAATTTGTAAGGGTTTCAATAAATCTGGGAATCCTAGAAAGAGAAGAAAGTTTGAAGAATCGCTGGAACAAGACGATCTAACAAAAGAAGGAACAGGAAGAAAAAAACATTGAAAGATCCATACAGTATCATGACAAGCAAGAATAATGCTTTCATAAAATAACCGAAGACGAAAATGGAAGTTTAAATTTTGAAGCACAAGGGTTCTTCAATATTTAATATTTAGTTGATGAAAAACTAGTACAAAAAAGATTAGAAACTTGCAATTAAAAATAGGAAAATAGCATACAGCTACTACATGAAAGCTAGTAGTTTATAGAAGACTGAAGTGTGTAAAATATTTTTTAACTACTCTTGGATATGATGCTAAAGAAAGTTGCAAAGTCAGGAGAGTATTAATAAGGATATAGATTCACAGAAAAAAATCGTAGAAGTTATGAAAGATCATCATTCAACATATAAAAGTTATACATATGAACAATATCCTAGTCATAAGCAACGCAATTGCCCATTTTCCTAGTCACAAGCAACGCAACTGCTGCACATGCGATGTAGATATCTAGTAGATTGAAGGAACTTATTTGACTTTTCCTAGTCATTAATAATTTTTGGGCAAAATTTACATGAAAAACAATAAAAAAATCTGAAAAAAAGTATAACACATAAAATACATACATTACCTATGGCTCTATATAAAGTTACAATAATGTGAATATTTTATTTACTTTAGACGCGGGAGCAAAAATAAGATAAAAAACTTTAGGCGCGTTTTCCTCGAAACTTACCGCCATGCACATGCGTTGTTTATCGTAAGCAAGGCAGAATAGTAAACTTAATAAAAATTGAAATGTATTGTGTAAGTATAAAAACAATAGTGTCTCTAGAGTAAAACGCAAACACCACATATAGAAGTTTTTCACATATTACTTTATTAGTCAAAATGGAAAAAATAAATTTACCCTGTGTACGAGGGAATTAGATAATTATTTTAATATCATCCATTTTATTTCTACCAAATTTATGGGAAACATGATGATAGTGGTATTATACTCTTAGTGATGTGCTGTGCTATTCTCAAATTGTTCATAAATCGATCGATTTCAGGAAAAAAGTTATATCAGTTTGTAACAGCTGCCATCCCTTTTCCGATGTCAATGTCATCTAGATTATAGCCCATTTCTCTCTTTCTTAGTGTAAGAGAGCGAGATAGCTTGCAAACAATGTCATCTCATCTGGCACTTCTGGCAGTAGTAGTACAAGAGCAAAACATTTTCAACTTGTTTTCTCTGTTGTATACGCGTCGCTTGAGTAAATAAAATAAAAACAAAATGAAATAAATCTTCTTGCCTGTGTCAAGTTTATTTAGTGCGCGAAACGATGCGTGTGGCTCAGTCGCCTGAGGCAATAATCTTTCACTTATAATCTATAGCGTAATGTAAAAATATTTTTCCGAGCCAAGTTATCGAAAAAATATTAAAATGAAGTTTAAAATAGACAAAGAACTGGTTCCTATCAAGGCCCACTTCTTCTTCTTCTTTGCTGGTAAGTAATTTACAAAATAACTTGTTATAATTTTAAACATACATACTTACTTAGTACTTTTCTAGATTTTTGACCCAGATTTGTGAAATTTGCAAGCTGGTTTATAATGTTACTGTTATTTTTGGATCAATGTATATATTTTAGATATATAAAGTAACTTTCTAAAGCATTTTCTGCATCAATACCTTGCTAGTCAAACCTAGACTTTTAATAGTCCTGAACTTATAACAAATGGAATGAAATAATATGGATAAAATACATTTATGTAGACACACAATAACTAGAAATAAAGATAACAGACAAAGTTTTGTGCCTTGTGCCACAACTTGGCTTCAACTTTCATTCCATATCAGTGATTGATTGCTCATTGTAATGAATTGTTAATTAATGATATGAGTCAATGACATTTATAGATATTTATATGATAATATTTTCTTTTTTTACATGTGTAACTACACCTACAAGTAATATAATAAGTCATATAGCACTTAGTTACTATCTATAGGCTTGTCTAAAGATTTTTTGAATGTTTTTTTTTTATATTTGGAGTACTTAGATTGTATGTTTAGTATTTCTTTAGTTATTGGTGTAAATAAATATACCTATTTAAGTATTTACTCATCAAATAACAAAAAAAGTACTTAATGTAAGCAATGTGGGTAACTAAACACATTTCGAAATTTAATCCATTGGGTATAACAAATCATTTAAGAATAAGAATACTTAAATAATAAAATAATCGTTTTTTTATTTATTATAAGCATTATATTGTAAAAGGGTTCTCAGTGTTGGCTACAGCCTTACTAATTCCTTAAAATACCGGGTGTAAGACCCGTGATTCTGTAAAGAAGAATAAATAACATTTAATGCAACATGAAACCTTAAAAAAACATATTTATTAACTATGCCATTGTTTCAAGTACAATAGAACCATTATTTTTTGAACAGACTAAGACAACCCAAATTAGGCTCAAGATAATTTTAATCTTTTATAAAACAGTAAAACAATTATTGTTATGTGAATGCTGTAATTTCTTATCGCTTGTTATCAAGTTTGATAAGCAATTTGTGTTCAGACAATTATTCTTGTGCCTTCATGTCTCTGGCTGTGGTATTCATGATATTTTATTTATTTATTTCCATAAGGTACAGACACAAAATGCAGGCTAAAAGATTACAAACATATTTAAGACCAAGCTTACAGTTTAATTAAGTCCATACTCAACACTCATGTTGGATTCTGAGAGTTTTAAGTTAAAAAAGTACAACCAGCATAGGTATTACTGGTAGAGGTATTCATAATACATACATATAACTAAAGCCAAGCTAACTGTCAACACAATCATTATTGTTTATGTGTAACTAATATTCTCTCTCTAACTCATCTTGATCTAAATGTGATTAATAATTACAAAAATGTAATTATTAATCACATTTAGATCAAGCTGTGTACACATGTTTTGGAATTTGTTCTGGATCAAAACCTTTAAATGTATATTCAGTTCATTTAAGAACACATTCTGTTTTGTGTACCATTATAAATAAATAAATCAGTCCTTGGATGGTTTCTTCTCGGCAATTTTCTGAAATTTATTTTAATTACCTATAAATCATTTCATATTGAATCTCTTCCTATGTTCTTGCTTGCTGTACCATAGAGTACCTATAGTCTCCCAGTCAAATCAAATCCTGCTTTAGTTGCACCTTCTATGGTTTAAATTGCAATAACTTTTTTATATATTTAAATAATTCCTCCGTCTCCACTCTACCGTCGAACAAGCATCCGGTTCATGGTGGAAGTTCCAAAGACTCAAACGAAGCGCTTTGCTTCTACCTTCGTAGTAAGGACGGCGAGACTATGGAACTCTCTACCTGGAGCCCTGTTCCCAGTTAATTATAACCCAGGAGTCTTCAAATCTAGAGTAAATAGGTTTCTTCTAGGCAAGCGTGCTACATCTTAGACTATAGGCTATAGTCAAACGTAAACCTATTTTGGGTATAAAATATATATATATATATATATATATAAAATATATATATATATATTGAATTGGTTCATATATATATATATATATATATATATATATATATGAACCAATTCAAAGAATTTAAACACTAAATGTTAAGTGAAGAATACATTACATTAGTGAGATCGCGACAAAATCGGTAGAGCCGTTTCTGAGATTAGCATGCACAAACACACAGACAAATAAAAATAAAAAAATATTCTATTGTGTAAATAAACATACCTACCCAAACATTTTTTTTCTCAATTATTATTAGAACATTAATGGCAATAATTATGTAACATAATTAATTAATAATTATTATACTTTTCTATACAATACAATTACTATTATATAATTTGACTTGTAATATGTACCATGAATCACCAATAAATGGTTCATCTGGTTTATCTTCGTTGCACAGCCGTCAATCCATTCTTCTTCTTCTTCTTTCTTAGCCATTAGTTGTCCATTTCTGAACATAAGCCTATGTTCAGAAATGGACAACTAATGGCTCTCCTATTTTTCTCCATGACTCGCGATCTGCTGCTCTAGCCATCCAGTTGTGACCCGCGTGCTTCCGGATGTCATCAACCCATCGTAACGGTGGGCGGCCTCGTGGTCTCCTGTCTGCCCATGGTCTCCACACTGCTAGTCTTCGTGTCCATCGGTGACAGTCCATTCGAGCAATATGGCCAGCCCATCTCCACTTTCTTCCCGTAATGACTTCTACTACGTCTTTCAGTCCCGTTTTTCGCCGTATCCACTCGTTTCTCCTTCCATCACGCAAGGTGATTCCGAGCATAGCTCTTACCATGGCACGTTGCGCGACTAAGTTTCTCAGCTGATCGTTCTATGAGAGTCATAGTTTCAGCACCGTACGTGAAGACCGGCGAGATACACTCTTCGAATACCTTGGCATTCAGTTTAACAGACAGCTTCTTGTTGCGAAGTATTTGGTTATTTGCGCCGAAAGCTGCCCAGGCTTGGGATATACGCCTTTCCACCTCTGCAGTCTGATTTCCTAGACCTAGTGTTATTTTGTGTCCCAAGTAGATGTAGCTCGTCACCAATTCCACAGGCATATGGTAACTATCCATGCCTGGTATATTCGTCATAATCTTGATCTTCGAGATATTCATTTTCAACCCTACTTTTCCAGATTCTGTCTTCAGGTCTTGCATCATAGACAACATATCAGGGACATTATCCGAGAATATCACCAGATCATCGGTGAACCTCAAATTAGTGAGCCGCTCTCCTTCTATCTCGATACCTTTCTCTTCCCAATTTAACTTCTTAAGGCCACCATATTTCACCCGTAAACGCTTTGCGCTCGGTAAAATGCCTACAGTTGCTTTTTCGCATGCCATTCCACGCCGTATTAACATGAAAGCAAGGGCGAGCATCGCGCGCATAGCTCCGCCGACGAGTCTTGTCCACACGCAAACAATTTTGCACAATTTGAGCAGTTTGCAGACGTTTTTGACGAAATAAATTCATATAAAATCAGCAATTCAGAATATTCTATTTATGGCTCTCTACTCCTCTAAATAATAACATTAGTTTTGAGATATAATTAAATTGGTTTAAATTTCTGTACTACTTTTGGAAAAAAAAGGCGAAAAATCTTTCAAAACAACTATTTTTCAAAAAATAAAACTATCGAGCGAAGTATACGTAATCGTGTTTTGGCGTTTTTTATTGTCTTAACACTGAATCAAAATTATATAAACTGAAAAAAAATTAGCTCTATCTTATATACTTCTATTTTATTTGATTTTTATGAAATGTCGATTTCACATAGCACCCCTCGTTAAAGACGCCTTCTAAAGTCGCGGTAAAGAGTTTTGGAGAAATTGTCTCGAAAAACTTTCGAGTTTTCTCATGCAGGTTGACACATGCGGTTGCATTTGCGTTGCGTCAATCCATTACAGTTTTATATATTTTAGCATAGATAGATAGATATTTCTACATACACCTCTCAGGAAGCAGCCAGTTAGGGACCTTGGCAGTGAACTGCCGTGCAATGCCTAGGTACCTACTCAGTAATTTGGTAATAGCCTAATTTCCTACCTGCCCAAATCAGCTGTTTTATCACCTGGAGGTAATCTTAATCATAATAAATTGACTGGCTTGTTAGCTTAGTTGTCAGTGGCTCTGCCTTCTAAACTAGAGTTGCGGTTTCGATTCCCGCTTGACACAAGTAATTTTATGAATTTTTAATTTGTAGTTACTTACTTAAGTACCTATTATGTTTTTTTATACTTGATAGCATACTTGATAGGTTGTCTACAACTCTGTGATGTAAAACAACGTTGTTATCTGCGATCTAGCGCGTTTGCCTAGGAGAAACTGATAAATTATAGCTCTCTACTTTAAACTCTGTGAACACCATAATTTTCCCCGGACAATATTTGCGGTAGATTTAAGTACAATATTACAATCGTTTTATGAACGTAATCAGTAAGATAACTCAGGATAACGAGATAAGTAATACAAATTTGATGAGATTAGTTTGTAATTCTCTGTTTATTCTAGTTTCTATATGGTATGGTTTCTTTACTTAAGTTGATCGATACATATACATAATAAAGCTAAAGAGGGTCAAAAATCTGTACTTACATAGAAGATATTCGTCCACAACAGATAAAATCAATAACAGAATGTGTTTCAGCAATCTTTATTTTTTTAAATGTTTGGGGATGTTTAATGAACTACAATCCAGGGGTTTTCAAATCTAGAGTTAATAGGTATCTTCTAGGTAAGCGTGTTACACCCTAGGCTGCAGCAATGCTTAACATCAGGCAGGCTGTAGTCAAAAGTAAACCTATCCCAAGCAAAAAAAAAACTTTATAAAAGTTGTCTGTTTATTCAAACGCGGATAAACGGTTAGGTAGTATGAAGTCCTGAGAGTCTCATAGGTTACTTTTATTCTGAAACTAGTGGATGCCCGCGGCTTCGCTCGCATTATTTTAAGATAAAAAGGTTTAAAATGAACATAACTTTTTTATTTACGAACCGATTGAAATGAAATAAACACTAAATATTAAGTTAAAAATGCACCAACATGTTAGTGAAAACCGTAGACAAATCGGTTCAGCCGTTTTTGAGTTTATAACGAACAAACATACCGACAGACAAACAGTTTTTTTTTTGAACAGTTTGATTTTTGTGTTCTATTGCATCAATGAAGACCCCTCAACTATTTTTTTCCATTATCTTCAATGTACAGACACCGACCGGTTACAGCTTTATTATATGTATAGATAATGCGCCCAGTAGTAATAGATATATTTTAATATTCTTTTACAATCAGCGCGCGTTTATAGTTTAATGAACCAAAAACTGGGATATAGTTAAATTAAAATTTCCCATTTGTACAACATCATCATCGTCATCAGCTCGTTATCGCCCACTGCTGAGCATAGGCCTCTCTTCTAGTACGCCACTCGTCCCGGTCCTGTACAGATTGAATCCAGGTGCTCCCTGCGGTTGTTTTAATGTCGTCAACCCACCGCATTGGTGGGCGACCTCTAATTCTAATTCTAAGGTGGGGGCGATGAGTCCTGCACGGACATCCCGCTTGGGGCGTTTTGTGCATTTCCCCCATTTCTGCCTAACCCAGCCAGCCAAGCTCCTTGAAATATCGGAGCACAGCCTTGGGTTTCTGGCATACTAGTTCCACTCCTACTCCCGTCACAGCAGGAGTTGTGGTATAGGAAGTGGAACTGCTTGCACCGTCAAGTGATGTTTCTGTTTGAGCCTGTCTTAGCTTCTTTCTTTGCTCTTTTGTTGCTTCGCACTACTTCGCAGTGTAGTAACACGTGCTCCACGGTCTCGTCATTTTTAATACAGCCTCTGCACACTTCACTCTGACTTCTGAAATGTTTACAGTTTTTTTCGTTCCTTCCTTTGCTAACGTGTCCGCTTTATTGTTCCCGTGGCATGAGTCATGACTTTTGGTCCACATAACTGTGACGTTATGTTTCTCCGCGAGTGTTTGTAGTACTAGATGGCATTCCGAAAGAACTCTTGATCTAGTTGTCGGTTTTCTGAGTGCATAGATGATAGCAGCACTGTCAGTGATGAATTTCAGGCAGATATCACTTGTCGGTGTTTGTGTGAAATTATTCTGGTTCACCGTTCTGGCTGCCAATAGCAGACCCATTGCTTCCGCTTGAAAGACTGTTGTGGTTTTAGGTAGTGCTTTGGATTCTGTGATTTTTAAATCAGCGACCTCTGTTTCTATAGCCAGTACTTGTACAACAATGCTTAAAAATGCATTTACCTACAAGTACGTAGTAAACGAAAATGGCTTAACGTCTTTCAGAATCGTGAAAGTAGGCGCAATCATTTTTTCACTAATTGCGTTTAAAAGTGATTATGAAACTTATAAATGTACACAATACACATAATAAACGCTATTTTAAGACTTTAACGACTATTATTACGTATGACGCAATTGATTTTATTGCCTTCTTAAGCGAGATGTCTTTTATGTCTTTATGAAGGTAAACATTCATTAGTGAGACTTCACTATCACTACATAGTATAAAGCAAAGTCGCTTCCCGCGTCTGTCCCTATGTAGGTATATATGTATGCTTAGATCTTTAAAACCACACGACGGATTTTGATGCAGTTTTTTTAAATAGATAGGAGTGAAACAAGGGGAAGCGTTATATTGTTTATATGTATAATAACGCGCGCGAAAGCTAGTTGAACGTGGTTGAATATATAGGTATATATTGTAAAACGAAATGAGTTTGCACGCATATATTCTTACATAGTATAAGTTCGGGTCTACAGCCTGCCTGATTTTAAGCACCACTGTACTTTAATATGTAGCACGCTTGCCTGAAAGAAACCTATTTAATCTGGATTTAGGCACCTATAGGTTTGCTTTCGACTACAACCCGTCTTGATGGTTGCATTACTGCATCCTAGGTTGTAGCAACCTTACCTAGAAGATAAATAAAATAAAATAAAATAAAAAAACTACACATTAATTTATGTTCTAGGATACTTCTATACCCTCCTTCTCCTTTTTGAGTCGTGTCCCTCATAACTGAGGGTCAGGACTCTTCATCAGAATTGAAATTTGATTCAATGTAGAAGTTTTCTTGGGCAGATATTTACATTGCTATCCTTGGATGACTAAGCTAGTAATGGTTAAGCAGTAATGAGTAATTATATATTTTAAATAAATGATGGTGTTCCCAGCGCTGGGCCTGTATAGTGACTAGTCTAAGCCAGTAATGATGGTGTTCGCAGCGCTGGGTCCAGTGCTGCCGCAGCTCAATGTGTTCGGGCGGCAGCTAGGCGTGTCTCCGAGCGCGATGGGGATGGTCACCGCTGTCCTGCCGCTGCTGTGGGCGCTTGCAAAACCGATGTTCGGATATGTCGTCGACTTTTGGCCGGTAAGATTTTTAGAACAGTCTCAATTCTTTATGCCTCCTACTGTCTCTGTTAAGTTTCCGCTAGTCGCCGACTCGAACTCGTTAGTGGGGGTAAGTAATTTGCCTGCTATTTCCACAAGAAAGGGACATGTGAGTATGACTGTGTGTGTAACTTGATCGACTGCCCACTGCCCTCACGAATTGTAAATTTGAAGTGAGATAAAAATGCAATTCTGGTTGAAACGAACGTTTAAAAATTACGAGTAGGCTGTTAGAAGTCAAATTCCCCTGAAAACAATACTGAAAGTTGTTTTTTATAATAAAGATATTTAAACTTTTAGCGACTAGCACTCCTAATTCTTGGATTTCCGTACAATGTTATATCTTAAGTATGTATATGTACCTATGCTAAATAAATTTATTTATTAACTATTACTAAGTGCAACAATTTCATTCTCAACTATTATTATATTAGAATACTTTATGCCCTCTTCTGACTCTCTACTGTCATACTGTCTTCCGTAGGTCGAATGACTCGTTAAATTGTAAGCGTAGTTGTTTAGCACATTATGACAATTTAAACCACCCAACCTCTCTGAAGTAAAATAAAAAAAAAAACTCTCAAATGTTAAGTACAACTCAGTTGAGCTTTTAGCAATATGTGAAAGAAAGACATTAAATAATAACACAGTAAAATATACATACACACAGAGTATTTCAAAATTTACTACAAACGAACGAATACACGTACATGTTGTCGTTACGCTCAAAACTGTCACTTTATCGATTTTAATGACAACGTTTCTCATTTCCAGGCGCACAGAAAACTAGTCTTCATGTTACTCATCACTCTAATGACTGGCTCTTACTGCTGCCTCTGGTTCCTTCCTATGCCCGAAGCAACGGACATACACAACGACACTAACATACTAGAATACGTATACAAACTCAACGACACGATATATTTGAAAAAAGTTGATGAGACACGTATAAAAAACCTAGAGAAATACACATGTCATTGGAGTTGCTCGCAAGATGTCAAATTTGACGTCTATTTGACAAATGCAACGTATATAAATAGTATATATGTGGATAAGACTGTGACGAATGATTCGTGCTCGCTCTTTCATATGGATTTGGACGAAGTCAAAGAGGAAGAGGTGATATGTGTGCCGAAAAGCGAATGCAACTTGCTATGTTACGAAGACGAGTCTTTGAATGATGAGATTAAAAACTCGGCTGTAAATAGAACAAAAAGAGCTACAGACGAAGCTAAGTCTAACAATAATCACGTAACCAAAGATAATGATATCAATAAAGTCACGGACAAAACGAAAGACGATCCTTTGTCTAAGGAACAAAATAAAGCGAAAGAAGTGGCTAACAAAACCGATGATAATCATCCTACAGATAATCAAAATAAAATAAACACACAAAATAATGACACAAATGACGAACACAAAGCAATAGACAATCACATAGCAATAGACATAACCAAAGAGAACATATCAGCCAAAGATGTGAGAAACAAAGTGAAGTTGCCTCCGAGAGCAGCGGAGGATGCTGTAGAAGTAGATGAAGGAGGTAGTTTCTACATTACGGCTGCGTTCTGGGGATTCGTCGTGCTAATGTGCGTGGGTACGGTGGCTTTTAACGTGGCCAATTGTATCGGAGACGCTGTGTGTTTCGATGTGCTGGGTAAGTAATATTATCATTATGTAATAAATAAAAACAAATACAAATAAATTTAGTCATAAAACCGATTACAATCATGACTATAACTTAATTGTTTAACAGTTTTTTGGATTACATAACTATCAGTCGATATTAATCAGTCGACCAAGGAATGTAATCTGAGTATAGTCTGTGGTATAGTAGACTCTTGGATTTGTCCTTTGGATATTTTATTGCCTTGGATTATTATTTCGCCTTGGTGGCCATAATATCACGATGATCCATCGCTCTGTTATATTCTGGAAGCGGAAAAAACACATTAAGCAATCCACTTTCTCACACTCGTTTGTAAAATGATATGATTTTTTCCTCGTATGTACAGATGGGGGTCAATACAGTTTTTTATATTAGGATCAGGAGTCTCATTTGTACTTCTCCTTTATACTATGTATGACCTTAATATCTTTCTATGGATTTATTTATTTATTTAATAGTAATCAAAACGGCCGACGCCAATTACATTATTTATTATTTATTTACTGTAGGTCCTCTGTTATTCATAGTATGCCATAGTATGCAGTGTCTTTATTACTATTACCTTCATCATAAGCCTCATGGTGGCCCAAAATACGGTGCCCAGTGTGCCTGACTTGCTCTATGTTCTCTTGTCTCTACTAGTATCTAACTTGGGTCCTATGTTATTCATACTATACACCAATGAGCTTATAACTACTACTATCATAAGTCCAAGGTGGTCCAAAGTACGGAGCCCAGCGTGCGTGGGCCACCGCTCAGGCTACGGGCTCACAGTCCTAGCAGGCGTTTGGTTGGTAGATGCAGTATCTACAACCAATTATCAGACTTACATGTCTTTATTATTGTATTCTTTAGGACGAGGGCCTTCTTATTGTGTGTAGCTCCTATCTACGTTTAATGTACTATGACTTTAGTACCATACCCTACCAGGGCTTATCGATAGTATGTATGTCTGTACGTTGTGGTATATACTATAACTGTAGTATCATTCTCTTGATTTTACCAGGCGTCCTCCAAGGATCTCTCCTGGGTCCTATGTTATTCATTCTATACACCAATGATGACTTTATGACTTTCTATTATAATAGGTCCAGATGGTGGTCCAAAGTACGGTGCCCAGCGTGCGTGGGGCACCGCAGGCTACGGGCTTACAGCCCTAGCGGGTGGTTGGTTGGTGGACGCAGTATCCACGAGCAGTTACAAAGACTTTACTCCCGCTTTTGTGATCGCGTTGGTCGCGACCGGAGTGGACTTGTACAGCTGCAGGGCGCTAACTGTGAGTAGTGGTGGTACATTTTTTAGTACTTACTATATTTTTATCATTTTTTCTATGCCACTTTTTATTTTTTCTATGTAATTTCTTCACTAGTGATTCTTTCCATTATTTATCATTTTTACTACATATTTTATGTATTGTTTTACTCATATATTTTTGTCATTTTTGATATTATTTATCTTTGTTCACCATTTTGTATCATATCATCAAATCCAGCATCAATAGGCTTATTCTATTCCACACAATGGTCAAACGTAAATCGACAACACAGCTCTAGCAGATGGTTTGATGGTGGATGCATATTTACAAGCTGGCTAGTCAAACAACGCCTATCTGTAATTTTAATTAAGGTTAATATGTAAGATTTTGGTAAATAGAAACATTTGTATATGTATTGTTTGAAAAAAAAACGTTTCTTAAATCCAATTTTTGTACAATTCCAGTTACCTTCTCTATCAAGTCCGGAAGACTCCGGCAAGGCTTTACGAGAAGTGCTGAAGATACCTCGCGTGTTGGTGTTCATAATGTTCGCAGTGGTGGCCGGCACCTTCGACAGTTTCATCATATATTATATGTTCTGGTGAGAATATACATCTAAATATATAAAACTCAAAGGTGACTGACTGACTGACATAGTGATCTATCAACGCACAGCCCAAATCACTGGACGGATCGGGCTGAAATGAAAATCAAAATGAAGAAAAGAAAGATATCATACCAGAATATAAAAGCGAAATTGTGTTTGTTGGTCTGTTTCCTATTTGACGCTTCAACAGAGTGATGGATCATCCTGATGTTTGGTATAGAGATAGTATCGGTTCTCAAGGATGATGTGGCTGCGTGCAAAGCTGTTTTAAAACTTTGTTTAACTTACAACTTGTACAGAAAGACATGATCATTATAAAGCACTACTAAAACTGATGTGAAAATTTTGAATGGATAAAAACGATGTTTTCCAAGCTAGGTTGCCTGGAAGAGATCACTCCAAGTGATAAGGCCGCCCTATGTTCTAAATCTTATTATACGTGTTATTTTTATAAGCGTGCTACATCTTAGACTAGTGGTGCTTAACATCAGGCAGGCTATAGTCAAACATAGCCTATTTCGTATTAAAAAAAATGTGTGCTATAAAAAAAAATTGATAAAAACATAAAATACTATTGTATAGAGAATAGTAGAAATAAATAAATAAATATTCCGGGACATTGCACACATCGCCATCTAGCCCCTCACTAAGCAAACGCTTGTGTCGTGGGTACTAGATAACGGATATAATACTTAGGTTTAAACATTTTTTTTGTTAATACACACTTATTACATAGAAACGGCCAGGCCCAAATAATCATAAACATTAACTGTAAAGATTACTTCTTATTGATTTGCTTTAATCTGTTTCTTTCCAGGTTTCTGGAAGAGCTGGCGGAGGCTACAGGGCACACTGCGAGGATCAAATTCATAGAGGGCGTTGTGGTCGCGGGACAGAGCTTCATTGGGGAAATATTATTTTTCTACTTCTCTGGTAAGCGTTATTTATTTATTATTTATTTATTTGAATAATGGACGAGCAGCAAATTGCTGATGTGCCCATATCACACTGTGTCAAAATTGTTTTATATAGTCCACACAAAGTTCAAAATTATACAGTCCACTGGTACAATGATCACAAGTTAACAAGATATTTTTTGGTTTTCTTCGCTCGTGAGTTACAGAGTTAAAGCTATAATCCCGAGGCCGAGGGGTTCAAAAACGCCCGAGACAAATACACTGCTTTATCCCCAAAATGCATACTCTACTTTATATAAACACTGCGAGGCAATAAAACATAATATCTACAATTAAAAAGAAAGTACATACTTACTTAAAAAAAAAATTCATTACGCTATTTTGTTACAAAATAACACAAAGATTTGCAGTTTAGCGCCTTTTCGTTCTATTTGTTTTTTTTTTGTAGTGGCAAACTCTTCTTCATGCAGGTTTCTATGAAAAGTTTTCATTCTAATTTTGAATAAATTCTTCTTGGTGTAGGGCTCTATGAAAAGTTTATATTCTAATTTTGACGTTTAGTCCTGGATTGCAAGGAGCTCGTATATTCAATGTTGATGGCATTCCAAATTCAAATGTCATTATTCCCTAGGGGATTATGAAATTCAGTACATTTATAATGACCCGGCTAGACCATAGGACACAAATGACTTGCTTTAAGTTGAGTTTGCATGACACATAATATGCCATTGACGAGCAGGTGTTATATAAATTCATTTGCTAAACAAATCTTACCCTATCAGAGAAAGCCGTATCAAAATCGGGCTGATAATTCAGAAGATATAGTGTATACAGCAGCGCCCCCTGGTGAGTTGTCATCGTAATACATAGCTAAAAAGATGCACCCATTAAACCTCAACACATCACAGAAAACTGTATCAAAATCCGACTAGTAGTTTTGGAAACATGGGTAAAATTGGTTTGCATAAACTTTATCAATTTGTTGGTTTATTGTTTTTTTCTCAAAAAGTACTGAAACTAATGAAAAACAATTTTCGTGGAACCATCTCGGAAGCTATCCTCATCGAATAAAAAAAGAATTTTCGAAATCGGTTGATAAACAACGGAATAATCGCGTAACATATACACAAAAAAAAATCAGAAGACTTGATAACTTCCTTTTTTGGAAGTCGGTTAAAAATTTATAAACGATAGTATTGAGTTCAGTCGATATACATAAACAGTTTGGTATTGTGCAAACTCGTGTTAGATCTACAGAGTCTAATAACATGTTCTTGTATATTTCAGGTAAAATAATCAAACGCTGGGGCTTCGGTACGACGCTCACATTCTCCCTGCTCTGCTACGGAATACGGATGGCTCTCATATCTCTCATCACCAACCCGTGGCATCTAGTGTTCATTGAGGTTAGTCATTTTATATAACAACTAGCGGACTCGACAGACTTCGTCCTGTCTGTTGACTCTTTTACTCTTTAGTTAGTTAGAAATTAGTTAGTTAGAAAACGTTTGTATGGGGGAAAAAGGGCAGTTTAAGGGACTTTCCGGCATTTTTTCGAATTTTTCTCGCCGTAAAAACCATCCTTGAACTTCAACGAATATAAAAAAAAGATCGGTCCAGGCGTTGTTGAGTTATGCGCATTTTGCGATTAATTTTTACATATAAGATGATAAGAAGAAGATAAAATACACTGTACTATTCAAAAGCATCGCTTATGCCGAAAGTAATTAAATAAAAACCTGTATATATTATTGTTGCAGAGTATAATGCAGGGCCCCACGTACGCGCTGTGCTACAGCTGCATAGTGGGGTACGCAGCGCACGTGGCCCCCGCCGGGTACTCGGCCACTGTGCAGGGCATCGTCGCCGGCGTGGACGACGGACTGGGTATGTAGCTAGCTATGTAGTGTTCAAAGCTTTTTTAGTTGTCACTTCACACAGCACTAGTAAAAAATGTTTTCCTCCGCAGGTTTCGCGCTAGGCTCCCTGGTGGGCGGGCAACTGTACAGCCGGCTGGGCGGACGGCGCGCATTCCGCCTGTTCGGGGCCGTGGCGGTAGGCGGCGCCGCCCTGCACGCGCTGCTCTTTGCACTCGTCACTAGGAACAAGGGTGTGTACTATAGATATTATATTATTTTTATAATGGGATTCATTTCTCTTGATCCATTTTAGGTCAGTACATAATGAAGAATTCATCATCATCATCATGTCAGCCCGTGTTCACCCACTGCTGAGTATAGGCCTCCTCTCCAACGTGCCACATAGTACGGTCTCCAGCCTGTCTGATCTATCTCCTACCTACTTGTTTAGAAACGTCATCCGACTATCGCGCTGGTGGTCTGCCTCTAGCTGGATATTGCTTCTTGGATACCACTCAGTGATTGCTCGGATCCATCTAGAGACATCCCTACGCGCCAAGTTTCCTGCCCATCTCCACTTCGACCTGAAAGAATGAATAAAAAAATATTTTCCTTTTTGCCAACAAATCCTTCACCAATGAGTAAAAATCTGCGGAGAGTCATGACCCTCAGTGATGAGGCACATGACGCGAGAAGAACAGGTTTCGTAAATCATGTATAATTTAAAATACTTAAATATTTTTTTTGTCTAAGAGAAATTCCCTAATGAGCAAAAATCTGCGGAGGAGTCACAACCCTCAGTGATGAGGACACAACGCGAGTTGGATAAGTCTCTCTCACCCTCTCTTTTATTTCTCGTCTTCGAGTCGTATTTCCTCATGACTGAGAGTCGGAACTCCACCGCAGAATTAATTCGTAGGATGAGTTCTTTTCGGCAGGTACATCGTGCTAAATATAGCTGAAATAATATATTAATGATGTTTTTTTTATAATTACAGATAAAAACAAAGAGACTGCAATAGATTTAGAAGAGGACGTGAATATGTTGCCGGAATCAAATCACAACGCCATCTATAGAGACACTGTGGAACCAATCAAAGAGGGAGAGAGGTAACATACAAATAGATCTCTGTAAAAACCAATCCGTCTTATAGTAAAAAAAAAAGCGTGTAACGGAATTTGAAAATAAACCGAGAGTTATAAAGCTAACAAGTAACTGTTGTTAGTAATATTGACTTGTAATAAAATTATTTAAAATATTAGGCTAGAACTATAAAAATAAAAAGTTGTTTTTTTTTTGTGTTATGGCTTTTGCGAAGATTTGATTTTGCAATTCTGCCAGTGTCGAGTGGGAAGATAGGCCGTCAAACTGAGAAATTCAAAGTGAAATATCGATATGAAAAAGTCGGTTCTTGTTGTTCAAACATCACATACAAACAATCCAAATGTCAACTTCAAATTAAAACGTTGATTATAATTGGTAACATTTTGACAGTTTGATTATTGTGACAGTAGACAGACATATTTCGAACAACAAAAACGGACTAAGTACCTATATTCAAAGTTGTGCACTAATAGTGAAACCATACTTTATAATAAGACGGTATTTGTATAAGAAGATAATTTATATAAATTTATATTTTTGACAATAATTAAAACTTTTTTGAATATCAGGGTTTACTTTGCAGAAATGTAATCGCGTCTATATTAAATAAAAATGTAATATATTAGCTGAATCAACCGAGGTATTATTGTCACAATTACTGATTTACGCCATCTATCGAGATATCACGTTATTATTGTAAAAAATATATAATTTTATTGTCTATGTATTGTGTAACTTTATACATAATGAAATTAATTGAATCAAAATAATGTAATAAGGGTACAAAATGTTGTCTAGTTTTTTTAGTTGTAAGTCAATTATAAGATAAGATAAGATAAGATATTTCTTTAATGTACACCAAAAAATTACATAATGAAAGAAATTTAAAAACTATTTTAATGCACATTGGGCGGCCTTATCGCCTTAGGCGATTTCTTCCAGGCAACCTTTGGATGGACAGGATTTAGAATTATAAATAGGCGGTGTACAAGAATACGTAAAATAAATAAATGAGTGAAAGAACACAATACAAACTCAGATAATACACAAATAAATAATAATAAACAATACAATACATAATACTATATGGATGATAAATAATGATGATACACTAGCTTTTGAAATATGCTTAAGGACTTAGCTTGCCTAACAGGCAATGGCAACATGTTCCACAACTGGATGGCTTGGATGGTGAAGGAATGATTATACATTAAGTTGGAGTACGATGAGGTAAATGGAATCTCAAGGAGAAGGGTCCGGGACGAGCGCAGGGAGCTGGAGTGGGAGGCGGTCACAAATACAAAACGTTCTTTTAAGTAACATGGAGTGGAGGGGAAGAATAGGACTTTGTAAAGAAGGGTTAGGATATGAGAATTGCGGCGAAGACGGATGGGCAACCATTTGAGCTTCTGCCGATATTCGGAAACGTGATCGTATTTGCGCAGTCCAAATATAAAACGTACGCAGAAATTTTGAAGTCGTTCGAGTTTGTCGAGCTGCTCCTCGGTTAAGTCGAGATAACAAGCGTCAGCGTAGTCTAATATAGGAAACAGAAGAGATTGGACGAGTGCAGTTTTGGTAGTAATCGGTAGAAAGTTACGAAGGCGCCTAAGAGATGCAGAGGAAGCAAAAATCTTTCTGCTTACTTCCGCAATCTGTGGACCCCAGGAGAATTGCTTGTCGAAAATAATGCCGAGATTTTTGACAGTATCGCTGATGCTAATTGGAATTCCATCAAAAATAACTTGTGGCAATCGAAACCAGTCAATCTTGGAGACCATTCGGGAACTGCCTATTATGATAGTTTGTGTCTTAGCAGGGTTTATGGTCAGACCAAATGATCGGCTCCAGTCTCGAATGCGTTGTAGGTCGGAGTTCGTACGAGCTATTGCATCATGTAATTCTGCCAGCGGAGATTGGGTGTATATTTGCAAATCGTCTGCATAGAGGTGATAGGAAGAAGTCAAATTAGATGAGATGGAATTAATAAATATGGCAAAAAGAATTAAATTAATTGGTCAATTATGTATGTTATATTGGTTTATTCCAACTAGTCCTACTAGTAGTTCGACGGTCGAATTACTTAGAAATTTTTATTCCAAGTAGTTCGACGGTCGAACTACTTAGAAATTTTTATTCCAAGTAGTTCGACGGTCGAACTACTTGGAAGTTTTTATTCCAAATAGAACGACGGTCGAACTACTTTGAAATTTTTATTCCAAGTAGTTCGACTGTCAAACTACTTGGAAGTTTTTATTCAAATTTGTTATACTGACGGATCGAACTATTTGGAAACCCTGATTTTGTGGTTTATTCCATCTCGTCCTACCAGTAGTTCGATAGTCGAACTGCTTGGAATTTTTTTATTCCAATTTGTTATACTGACGGATCGAACTATTTGAAAACCCTGATTTTGTAGTTTATTCCATCTAGTCCTACCAGTAGTTCGATAGTCGAACTGCTTGGATGTTTTTATTCCAATTTGTTATACTGACGGATTGATTGAACTATTTGGAAACCCTGATTTTGTGGTTTATTCCATCTAGTCTTACCAGTAGTTCGATAGTCGAACTGTTTGGATTTTTACTTTTAAACTGAAGTTTTTACAATTTTAAATAGTTTAGTTGCTAGTTTAAATTTATTGTTAAGTTTTAGTTTTTCATTAATCAACAAGAACTTCAGCTTGCACAAAGATTCTTAAACGTTTTTAGCATCGTATTTTTTAGTAGGTAATAGAATTGCCCTAAGAGGCAATATGTGAAAAATATTTTTAAAGTATAAAATGTTATCTTACTAAGTTTCAATGGTAGTTATTTCATTATGGCACTAGATACTTTATATATTATATACTTCTTATTTTAATGTATTCAAATTGAGTGAAAGTGGCGTGCTCTGGTTTCGAGAGTTTATAAACCGACCCAGGGGATATTGATATGGTCCAAAAATTGCAATATGATGAACAATTGGATCTATAATTTATCATTTCATCCGGTTTATGTAAACGCCCAGTAAATGACACTTTTTCGTTTTGTGTGGTCACCCATCATGAAAATGACCGCGATGTCCGTTGCTTAACTTACATATTCGCAATTTTTTTTTGTTTTCCAGTGTCATAAAATTGTGCCGAATTTTAATTTGTATGTGCCAAAATATATTAAAAGACTTAATTATATTCTGGTCGCACTTTTGTGCTTTATAATACAGAAAATTATATTTATTAGTGTTGAATTTAAGTACCTATAGAGAACAAATATTACAGACTGGTAGATATTGTTTTTGTTTATATGTTGTGCAATATTTTTGCAATATCTTGTATTTTCATCGGCTTGAATAAACCGTACGTCCCATAAGTAAGCTTTGTTAAAAAAAAGAGTAAATTGATATAAAATTATTTAATCTTCCAATAATTTTGATCCATGGATATATTTCGCAATAAATAAATATGCAAGTGGCGCCATCAGCCGCTTAGTCTGAAGTGTATGGAAATGAGTGTGGATTTTCGCGCCTGGCAGTTAGTAGACCGTAGCCTAGTTGGTTAAGGCGTTCCGGACGGTGATCGGTCTCCGCCCGTGTGCTATTTCCATATAACCTGTTGTATAGTTAGACTCAAAAACTAGGAAAGATAGACTGATGGTTTATATTTCAAATTGTTGGTATCTGAACAAAGATCTCGCCTCTAGACCTCCAACCCTTTGTAGTTTTGAAGATTTCACGAAAAAACATTTTGTTTGCAAACGTATTTTTTGTTAAAACTTCGAAACTACAAAGCTTTTGGTTTTTTCGAGACATGATCTTTGTTTAGATACTGGTATCTAAACAAAGATCATGTCTCATCATGTCTCATCATGCTCACAAAAAGTGTACCTTAACACACGGGAACTTGTGACACACGATAACACACTGGAAATAGATAACACACTGGAAATATTGTTAAGGCTTATTCACACGACAGTAAAAAAATAAAACAATTGTAACTAAAACACAAAATAAGTAGTTATTCACTAAGTTTATTTAATTAACTCAAAAACTAGACTAAACATTATTTATTACTATACCTATACCTTATTAATCAAATAATGAGATCGTAATTTGTACTTTATTTTATAATCACGAATAGTTTTTTAATAGTTATTTGTATTTTTTTACAAATTTAGCCTGTTATTATGTTTGATGTATACTTGTAAATCTTATTCAAAATAAACCTCGTCGCTAGTAACAGCTAAAAAATATTCTTTTGGCCGTTCCGTGTTTTGTGTAATTTCAATCCTTTTTATAATCGAATTTTCAGTGACTGTGTCTACATCTCTTAATTTTTGAACAACAAATCTGAGAGTCGGTTTTTTTACGGTTTTTAAGAACCGTATGGTAAAATAACTTTTCCCTTCTTCAGTACGAATATCTTCTATAAATCCTATGTAGTACTTCCATGCGGCTCTTTGATAGTATCTAACAAGTACAGTGTCGTTGAAACATAGCCACATTTCTGAATGAATTTCCGATGTCACTTCCGGGTCATTAATTGAATCGTCATTATTTTTAATGTCATTCTGCTGAGCCGGAGTCATGACCAATACTCTAGCTAGGTTAGTTTCTATTAATCTCTCTTCTTCATTTGATATGAGATTTATTCTTGTCGCTTCGTTACTAGTATCCAATTTTTTTACTTTTTTATAACTTCCCTTGTCAGTTCTTTTTGCTTGCATCTTAGTCGTATTTGTCTTTTCTCTAAAATTTGATATTGTCTTCGGCTCCTTCGTTTTATAACTTGTATCATCAAAATAATTTTCGTCATCTGTAATGTTATACTCGTCATCGGAGGAATCATGCAAAGAAAACAAGTCTTCGTCTGTACTGCTATCATCTGTTTTCTGTTTCTTATTTATTCTAGGATTTATGTCTGTAAGTTTTCTTTTCTTAGGATTATTCTTCTTTGTATTAATTGGGTCAACAAATGGCTTTATATTTTCCTTAGAGCATGAGGCAACAATGTTTGTTTTTGGGTCCCCTTCTTTAGGATTAAATGGGCCATATTGGGTCAAATCAAAGTAAGACTTATTCTCCTCAGTATTCTTTATCTCTGATAATATTGTTATCTTTTTTTGCGGTGCAATTGACTTTTCGTTCTTCACGTGTTTTGGTTTTAGTAAGTCCGCAGATTGCACATTAAGACAGTCGCAAAAACCGGGTCTACTCTTTTGGCAAAAGCAGCTTAGGTAACGGTAAAAAATCGAATTAGCTGAGTTAACGTTGTTAATGATTTGGTGTATTTTCATAGTATTTGATACTGGTACCAGTTCTTCTGATTCGTTGAGTATGGCATCGTCGGGAATATGAAAAAGCTGTATTTCTGTTTCAGACGTCTGGAGCAATTCGTAAGCTGTTTTAGCGTCAGGAACATCTGAACCATAAGCGACAAGTGAATCTAATCTTCGTTTTATAGCACCTCCCACGCCATCAGCGGCTCCTTTGCCGTGGGAGGCTTCGAAAAAGTTCCATGTTGAAAATGGAAAACCAAGTTCCTTCGTTAGTTTCGAGAAATAGTAAAAGTTTTTCTTCTGTCGGTACTGAGTAGTAGGGCCATCTGAATAAAAATGAATCCCATTTACTTTAGGTAGTTTCTGTTTTATCAATTCTAGCACTGGTAAGAGATGTGCCCAAATAGCATCTGGCCCGTGTTCTTTGTTTGGAGATATAGATGCAAAGGACTGATTACCGTTTTTAGTATACAACATACCAGTGTGAAGGCTAATCTGTTGTCTTGACCCATCAAAGTGCATTGCTTGTATTTCAGTGCTTAATTTACAAGCATAGTTCTCGGAAAAGTCGATGTGCAATCCAACGGTTTGGTCATCCAGATTTTTCGTGCACCGGCGATATTCTTTGTACTGGTGCATGATATTGTAGGAATGGGTTTTGAAATTCTGCAATTCCTCTTGAAACGCATCCAAAAGCATTTTCAACGTACCAGTCTTTTTTTCCTTGTCAATTTTTTTTGTGGTCTTCGTCACATCGCTATTTCTTTTTGGTTTGTATTCATGAGATTTCAAAACCCATTCGTAACATGAAATGCTGTCATTTAGATTTTTCTCATCCATTGTAAAGTTGATATGCTTATTTTTGCACAGCTCACACTCTCCATAAGAACATTCCTTGGATTTTAAATCACACACAACCATGCGCAATAATTCTTCAAGATCTTTTGTTCCTATTAAGCCAGTCGCCTCGAGTACTTTGGCTTTCATTTGTAAATTTTCGTGTCTTTTGCAAGCGCAGGTATCTCTCTTCTCGGCTTTTGGTGGCAAAACATAAAAGGGCCTGTATCTTTTGAAAGTAGCAAATGACAATTTTCCACCTTCTTGTCTGTATTTTTGATGTAGTTTACGTAGAGTTCCGAGCAAATATCTTCTCTGTTTTTTATGTTTCTTTTGTGTTTTTATTTCATTCTTGCCAGCAGTTATTCTACTTACATCGTCCCTCTCGTAAAAGTCTCTTAACTGCGCCTGTATTAAATAGCTTTTATTATTCTGTCGCATATGATGCCGAATTTTTCCTTTCAAGCCTAAATAGGAAGCTATTTTGGTTTTCATCTTGTATCTATCGATAGTGTTACTTTTGCTGAAAACATTCTTCATTAATCGTTTTTCTTGAACATTTTTATTTTTGTAACTTTCTTTTATAGTTTCTACAATAACGTGATGTTCAAACAGTGTTTTTTTCAGTCTGTCTTTTTCTTCGGGAGGTATATTTGGCAAATGTTGCTCAATGTAAGCATTCGTTTTCGATGAAGGAGTCCTTTCTTCAAGATCATTTTTTGTAATTTTAGCACTTATTTTTGCATTTTCTTCAAGATCATGAATTAATTTGTTTTTTTCTTTGATGATTTCGAGTAACTCATTGTTTTTCTGTTGATACCTGTTTAATTTTTGTCCCATATTTTTTAAGAGTCGTTTAAATTTACTTACATCCTCGTTTAGTTTTTTGTTTTGAGTCTTTAGCTTATAAATCACTCTTCTTTTATTATTCTTCTTCTGTTTTAAAACTGGTGTATGTTCTGGTAAAGGCACAATTTCAGACTTCGATTCTTGTTTGGATTTCTTCTTTCTATCTCTCCACTGCTTTCTTATATTTTCCTGCTCAGATGAAGCATATTCTGCTATTTTCTTTCGGTTTTGTTTTGTTCTCTCCGCATTTTTTCTTTTCTGTGATAAGAACTTTTCTAGATTTTTTTCTTTCAGCCTTTCCCTGTAGCGCTTTTGCCTTTCAGCCGGTGTTAGCGGCATCTGCAAAAAAATAAACGTTTTAAACCAAAATAAATATTATTGTATGCATCTGGCTCAGGACTGCGTGCTTTGGAAAACACGGGGAGGGCTTTGTCCAGCAAAGAACATCTCAATGGCATTACGATGTGAACGTAGCTTTACACACTTCACGTGTGTTACGTCACACAATTTCGTAACACACGCAACACACGTGCACAAACACACGTGATCAATATAACCTAAAATTCATGTAGCATCTTTAAACGCAATGCAAATCAGTGGTGAACTACATTATTGAATAATAGTAACGTCCCTCTCAACTGTCCTTAACCGAAGCAAACATATTTCATTACTTACCATGCGCAATTGCTTCCGAAAATTATCGAAAATCCAAGGACGAAAAATAACACACACAGAGTACTGCCACTTTCACAAAAACCAAGATGTCTGACAATGACACTGACATTTCATATTGAAAATAGTAATGTTGCCATCACAAAAAAATATTATCACGTGTTGCTAGTGCTTATTACAAAAAAACTACTACGTAGCAAGTCTACATAACACACGGGAAATATGATTCGGCACATTTGTTTTTTATATCATATTTTATTTATTTATTGCCTGTTTTATTATATCTCCCACTGAGATAGTAGTTTTAACTCCATACATTTTACACATTACTTAGATATAATGTTTAAAAGTAAATAAAAGATGAAAAAAAATTAAAATTAACTCGAGTTGGGTTAGACACATTTTATTTTTCTATGAAACAACAAGTGAGTAATTTGTTGTATCGGTTCGTTTTTGGTTAAATTCGAATATATTCACTATTTCAAACGTTCGATATTAACAAGTTAATAATAGCTTACATGGAACACTAAAGTTTGATTTATTACGAACTTTCGAAATATCATTTTTCTTTATTCAAAATTCTGCTTATAAAAAATTATGGTAAAGTACACTTTTTGTGAGCCTTCACCACCAACAATTTGAGATATAAACCATCTGATTATCTTTTTAATTTTTTTTTTTTACAAGAAATGGGTTTGTACTTGACCGTAATTCTCCTGATGGTAAGCAATCATTACGGTCTAGGATGGAACGTGCTTACCAAGTAAGAACCGATTCACTCTCGCTTTGAAGATCGCAAGGTTATATTCTTTGTTTTGGAGTCAAACTGTACAACAGTTAGTATGGAAATAGCGCGCGGTGACTGCAATTTAAGACGAAAAAAGGTACTAATGAAAATTCTAAAAAAATATCTTGTAGTATTTAAGTGTAATGTAAGTTTTAGAATGACTGTGCCTTTTTGTAATTTTTGAATTTTATACTACCGTTACTTATTGTGGCTAAATATTATATGGAATACTTATTTTAATGTGTTTTGTTCTATTCATCGTAGTATTTTACTCCTACAGAAATTGTTATCTAACAGAAGTCATTTCTATTAGGTAGCTCTGAGTATAATTATAGTCTAATCTCCATACTTAACAGGGATACTTTTAAATTGTATGAATTAACATTGTCATAGTTATGCCGTGTGTCTGTGTTATTTTTGAATTGAGACGAATTTTTACATATTATCACTTTTAATAAGAAGAGACGATAGTGTATCAAAAGATGTATCTCTAACTGAGACACCGTTTTGTCAGATGTCATAATTGCATTACGACATTTTATGAAAACATCATCACCGGAACATAGTATGGGTGTGAGACACTAGTGTATCAATATGACATATCACTGAAGCACCATTTTGTCAAATAACCTGTGACTTTTTGTGGAAATGTCAAACATGAATTGAAACATTTGTTATGAATATTTACAGGAAATTTAGCATTAAAAATGCGATTTATAATAAAGTTGTGTTTATTTTGCTGTTTATTGAGTAGTTCTGGCTATATAGTCGAGCGCTGGTTGTATTGCGAGGACGATACGTGCCTGTCGAAACATGACTGTCTATTCATATTCACTATAAGTAACGAGGTAGTCACTCTAACATAGTACGGGTATGTCTCTACCAAGGATTTTTTATTTCATCCCATATTATTTCCATGGTCTCTACTGTATCAAAATGACGTATCTACTTCGACCTATCTATAAATGAGACACCATTTTGTCAAATGTCATAGTTGAATTATGACATTTAATGAAAATAACACATTTGAATTATGGCGTTTTTAGAATGAATTTGGTAATCAAAATGCGACTTTTAATAATTAAGTATTTATTAGTCTTCATTGAGAGGTAGTTTAGAAGTTTATTGGGTAGTTCTGGCTATATAGTCGAGCGCTCGTTGTATAGCGAGGGGCACGGGCGGCGGGGTGGGGAGGTGCGCGCCTGTCGCGTGGAAGCCGGTGTCGTCCGCGCGGTAGATGACGTTTATTATCTGGAAAAATTAAGAAAAAGCACATTTTTTTTTTCATAATACAACACAATGAAGTGAGGATATATTCAGACGGCACAATATAGTACCTAAAACCACCGACCAGTCATCGTGATTTTGGGGATACGCAATAATCATAATATCACATACATAGTTACATATAATAAAGCTAAAGAGGATCTGTACATAGAAAACAATCCAAAATAGGTATAATTCAAATCTGTAACAGAATAGGTACGTTTCAGCAGTTTTTTTATATCTTTTGTCTGTTTATTTGGTTGCGCATCAGACAAAAACGGCTGAACGGTTCTTCGCGATTTTTGGTATGTAGGTAGTATGAGGTTTTGGGAGTGACATAGGCTTACTTTTTATTCCGAAATAATGCGAGCGAAGCCACGGGCGGTAGTGGGAAATAAGTGTTATAATAGGGTACATACCTGTCCGTCAGGAGCTGTGTATTGGTACTGTCCCTCCACTACAAGCGAAGGTGGCTCCTCTGCTCGAGCGTCGTTCTTGAACGAACCACGCTGCTCGTGGAAGATACCTCCTTCTGGAAAAGTAATTGAAAATTCATTTATTTATTTAATTTGGCACATAAAACAGATTATGTCCTTGTATTATGACAAAATTTGCCATAAAGTAATGTTCCCATCAATCTATTTTCACTTCATTGACAAAGCAAAGCTTCGTCACTATGTCTATATGTAGGTATGCTTAGATCTTTTATACTATAGGTACAACTGGTTTTGATGCAGTTTTCGAGTCTTTCTAGGTGAAGGTTTATTAGTATAATAATGCGTGCGATGCCAGGGGCAAAAGCTAGTCTAATTATGGAGTCCGTGTCTACGCAGGGAAGCGGAGATTGGGGTTCAGTTCCGCTCTAATTCTACCCCTACTTTGAAGCAATGATGCTATTCGAGAGAAATATGCTATTGTGGATAATACGGAGGAAGCGGCGCAAGCCTGCTAAATCATTGTGATTGGCGTAATGCCGAAATATGAATGGCGAAAGCCACGAGATGTTGTAACGAATGCCCTGCGAGGTAAACAGTTCAAAGAGGTTATAGGTAAAACTTAAAGGTGACCGACTGACTGACATAGTGATCTATCAACGCACAACCCAAACCACTGGACGGATCGGGCTGAAATTTGGCATGCAGATAGATGTTATGACGTAGGCATCCGCTAAGAAAAGATTTTTGGAAATTTCACTTCTAAGGGGGTGAAATAGGGGTTGCAAGTTTATAATTACATATGTACTTATTTAACTTTAATTGATAATAACACTTATTAATGCGAGCGAAGCCGCGGGCACCCACTAGTAATATATTATATTATATGTTTGCCTATGTGTGAGTGTGTGCATATAAAACATACCAGTCTGTATAGCCCATTTGTAAGATCCATCTGGCGCGGGAGAGTCGAAGTCATCGCGAAGTATCGCGTCTGACTTCTGGCTTGAACATGCTGCTACTGATAGCAGGACCTGCAAAATAAATATCAATAATTCAAATGTCTCAATAAAGTAAATCATAAAAAATCTTAGCGAGTGTGGCTCAGCGGTTCTAATGACATCCAGACGCACTCAGGTTCGAATCCGACCAATGACTTGTATTTTTAAGCTATGTGTGGATTTGCAGTCGCTTAGTGGTTAAGGAAAACATCGTGAGGAAACCGATATGTTGAAGGACCACAATATCCGAGGACATGTGCCTTACGTGGAAGGACCTGGGCGCCCACCACGATGTATCTGCACAAGACAACTCCCCACGACCCTCAGTCATGAGGAAATGCGACTCAATAGAGAAATCATAAAAACTTTTTCAACTTTTTTTTAGAGTAGCCAATTCTTTGTCGAAGTTATCAAACCGCTCTAAGAGCCTTTGACATGGCTTAATGGCTGTCGTACTGTGACAAACAGCCGGGACCTACAATTTAACATCTCACCCATGGAAGCGCCCGAAATGGGCCGCTTGGTAAGTGAGACATTATTAAGATTTAACTAAATTAGTTTCCTAATAAAATATATCCTTCTCGGAACCCTACACTACTACCAAATTAAAAGTTATTATAACCCGTCACTGTGTTCTGACATGATTCACCTTTCGTTTCAAACAAACCAACAAACCTTTTTGCTTTAATAAATTAATAAAATTTTATTACTTAGTTTAAGTTACTATGTCCTAGTAAATTTATTTTATTACACGTGAATATTTTCTCGCGAGGTTATGCCCTTACAATCTTTAATGATTAGAAGGACAAAGCTTCGTTGCAAATTGTTAAGCGTTGGCAGTCACGACTTTGCAGATATTAGATGGCCTAGGTAACTAATACTCGTAAGATAAGACTATATTATATTACTCTATGGAAAAGACCTAGATTCATTACTGGATGAGTTTGCTACTAAAAATTACTAGCAAACTGTTTAATTAAGTACTTATTAGAATTAAATTTGATGTAGAAATTTAGGTACTTATTAATATTTGAGAAAAAAAAAACATCGTCATCACCCTGTTATCGTCCACTGCTGAGCATAGGCCTCTTTTCTAGTAACTACGCAACTCGTCCCGGTCCTGCGTAGATTGAATCCAACGTGCTCCCTGCGGTTATTCTAATGTCATTATTTTATTTTTATAATTTGCTAATTACTATAAACATATAAAAATACGTAATATTAATTTTATTAGTTTATTAATTTAATTTTATTTAAAAAATAGAAATCTAACTATATGGTTAACTTCTCTGAGCTTTGCCCAGCAGTGGGAGAGTACAGGTTAAATAATATTTACTTCATATTTTTTATAAACGTAAAAATACATACATATAACAATATATAACAGGTAAACATCGAAATGCCAAATATGTTTGCACAAGATTATAAATATTGCCAAAATAACATTATCCATTCACATTTTCAATGATTAATTATTGCAACAGAGTTGATTAATTTGTATGTTTGCACAAAAGAAGATACCTATTATTAAGATCTCATGAATTAGCTGACATTTAAGCGTTAGATAATTTTGATGGTCCGATTGTGAAAAGGTTACTTTTTATTTCTTTGTTACTATAGAAAGATAGAGATAAATTGAAAACTGAAACCTCATTATACAACGTTACAAATTTTAATAAATAACGCATAATCTAGATATACAAAACTGTAAAAAACACAAGGTCTAGAAAATCAAAGGCATAGGTATAGCGGTCAGGCGACTGCACCTTAAATTATTCTTTGTCCCATATTGCGAGAGATTACATATTTCATAACGAAAACAATGGAGTGTATGAATTATACATAGTATATCATCTATATATATAAAATTCAAAGGTGACTGACTGACTGACATAGTAATCTACCAACACAGCCCAAACCACTGGACGGATTGGGCTTTAATTTGGAATGAAGGTAGATGTTATGACGTAGGCATCCGCTAAGAAAGGATTTTTGGAAATGCCACTTTTAAAGGGGTGATATAGGGGATGCAAGTTTCACCTCTTAATGCGAGCGAAGTCGCGGGAACCCACTACACTAGTCTTTTATACGCGGCATTACTACCTACCTCTAAAGCAACAACATTGGTTTTATAACCTTTGAAACTTCGCAAAAAAAGTTAGCTGTTCCATACAAAAACTTCATCACCCTCTGACAATATAAAATATGTAACCAAACCAACATTATTTTTCGTGAATTTCCAAAAGTCGTTTCTAAAGTCAACTTAATAGTTGTGGAAAGCCGCCCTTAAAAGGTTATCGGTATAAAACCGCATATTTATCAGTCACTAATGGACGCCCGCGGCTTCGTACCTACGCTTTATTTCGGAATAAAAAGTGGCCTATGTTACTCCCAAGACCTCATACTACCTACATACCACAAATCATGATAATCCGTTTAGCCATTTTTGTGTGATGCGCACAAAAATACTCACGCCTTTTTTTTAATGTAGCTTCTCTAAAGTTAGTAGGTTAAACACAGATCCGCCTACTCACAGTTGAATGAGATGTGATCGGTTGTCAAGTATCAATTAGTGACCTATGACCTAACTAAAGTGAACGGTGTGAACAGAGTAGATTTACACGGCAGAGATACAACTACATAAATTCATAAACATTCTAATAAAAGTATCTAGGTACTTACTTATTTTTTTACCAAAAAATTCTTAACATAAAAGAAATATTTATCTAGCTAAAACTTTCTTTCCAATAATAAAATATAAAAACAAGGGAAGAAAAACTAAACATAATACTTCTACTTACTACAAAAAAGGGGCACTTAGAAAATCTTTAGAAAAGCCTAAAGATAATCTAAGTGCTCCAGCCCACTGCCAGAGGGCAGCGTGCCCAGCATACTGGCCGCATTACCACGCTGGATGGCAATGCTGATAAATTTAATAAATAAAATAGAGTAAGTGTCAATAAAATTACTTCTCCTACATAAGTTGTAACTCTGCGTTCATCTACTCCGTGTTACAACCTGCTTATAAAGTTATGTGTCAATTGAATATTACTATTGAATTGATGTACTCACATATGAATGTACATATGTATGTATGTATGTATACTATGACCTCTCTATTTACTTGGCTTTATACCTATTGAATCATCGGCCAGAGGTTATGTAATTAGTGCAAAATATTTGTGAATTATCGCGGCTTCGCTTGCATTAAGAAGTAAAACTTACATCCTTTATTACACCCTTATAAAAGTGGCATTTCTAAACATCCTTTCTTAGCGGATGATACCTGCATGCCAAATTTCAGCCCGATCCGTCCAGTGGTTTGGGCTGTGCGTTGATAGATCACTATGTTAGTCAGTCACCTTTGCGTTTTACGAGTATATATTTAGAAGATGACTGGCCATCCCTGGTGTCGAGAGTTTATCAAGCTGACCTAAGGGCCTCTGTGTGGCTAACAATGCAAGTGAACCCGTGTAAATCAACCAGTAATAAAACGTTATATTGTAGGTCCCGGCTGTTTGTCTAGTACGGCAGTCGTTAAGCCATGTCAGAGGCCCTTAGGGTTGGTTTGAAAACTCTTGACGCTAGTGTTGGCCACTCTCATTCGATAAGATGAAGAAGTAGTTATAAATTATATTTAGCACTTTTAGTGGAGAGGTCAAGTGTCATTGCAAAATGATTTGATTTCATAATCAATTCAAGTGAAGGAATGTTTGTTTACCACTTTATATTGAGATGTTACATCTTTTTCGAGTTTTTCGAGTATTTTGGGCAATTATCTAGAAGGTCTAGTGTGTTATGAAATTATAATGGAGTAGGTTGCATAAAGAATATGTATGTACAATTTACATGTTTGCAAAAAGTATTAGAAAGTATGTAAGAGAGTGGCGAACTCTAGTGTCAAGAGCATTTCAATCCACCTAAGATTTGACCCATCTCTTGACTAGATTTAAAAATTCAACCATTTTGGATTAACATAAATATGGAATAACGTGAAGGAAAACATCGTGAGGAAACCGACATGTTTGAGGACCACAATATCCGAGGACATGTGTCTTCCGTGGAAGGACCTGGGCGCCCACCACTATGTATTTGCCCGAGAGAACTCCCCTAACGAATTAGTTCTGCGATTGGATTTAAAAAAAAATACTATTTCGAAATAACACAACAAATTTATTCACTTCGAATAAAAAACACAATATATATAAACACGTTATATACATATACAACCTAATCTACTTTATCAAAAGGCATTGTACTCAAAATGCTGGCTACATTGCCCCGCTGAATAGCTAGACTAACCTTTTGGGCAAAGTACAAGCCAGCATTTTGGTGACGAAAATCCAAAACCTATTTGACCATACTTTTCTTTTGTAAATACATACTTATTAATTAGGTATACATAGAACAACCAGACTCAACACAAGTAATCACAAATTTTAATAAGTATTCATATTTACTTTCGTTCTGCGGGAATCGAACCCGCACACCTAGATTAGAAGGCAGAGCCACCACCAACTAAGCTAACAGAGCAGTCAAAATATGAACTTATCTAATAATTACAAAATTAGACACAAAATGTTAATTGTTATTATTCTATTAAATGACATTTTGAAAGCATTAAATTTAAAGTAAAAATTTCGAAAACCATACTAAATTAGTAATTTTACGAGCACTTAAACTTCTTGTAATAATAATGAATAATTAATGTTTTTATTAAAACGTGATTATCGAAATTATTCAATAGACCGTAAAACAATGAATTTTAATTATAATATCGAGTTTCTTTGTTTAAAACTTATCTAAAGCTACCTTAGAGCACCGCGCAACTTTTTTATCAAACGTGATAAACTCTGCCATCCTTTCCACGTAGCCGAGCCAGAGAAGTATTTAACACTTTCTTTCGCCTAAGATGTTAGACTCTGAAGAAAGCGTACTTGGGACGACCAACTGATCGACGGCCAGTCGGACGTCCCAAGTACAGCTAGAAGGACCAGATAGAGGACGATCTGCAACAACTCCATGCTACCGAGTGGCAGGAGATGGCGCAGAACCGAGAGGAGTGGCGTCTCTTTGTGTCGGAGGCAAGGATCCGCTTTGGGTCGCAGCGCCACATTAGTAAGTAGTAAGTAGGTAAGTCAGTAATTAATTCTGCGGGGGAGTCACAACCCTCAGTCATGAGGAAATACGACTCAAGACTAAGAGAGAGAATAAGTAAGTACCTAAACGTAACATTGCGTACTTTCATCAGGAGAAACTAGAAAAAATGTCTAAAGTTTGGGCAATTGGTTCAAACTAATTGCAATTACATTTATTTATGTTAAGTAATAGTAGTACAAGAGTAGTCAGTCTCAAGAAAACATTACATTGTATTTTTTTCACTTTTGTATCTAGCAATAAACTATTGTGAATTTTTGCGTCTCATCTTATGCCTCCTCTTCACTATCGGCCATGATGGGCGATCATAAGCGATCACGATAGTGTAGAAGGGCTAACAGTAAGTATTATGACATGTAAAATGCCATCTCATTCCGTTGTTTCAATTTATAAATTTATTCAAAACAACTTACATAACTTGTGCCCTGGATGGAAGTTGGGTCAGCCCCTTGTGTGTGACGCAACTTGCGTCGACACATTGGCGCCGTCTCATCTGTCTTTGACACGGTGTCGGGCTGGAGCGGCGGCTATTATTGCCGAGCAACACAAGGGACGCAAATATGCTAACCTCGGCCGAGGTTACATATTTGAGCCTTTTGGAGTCGAGACTTTGGGGCCGTGGGGTCCGGGAGCCCATACTATTTTCCAAAACCTCTCGGAGCGCTTGGTTGACGCGACGCATGACCAAAATGCTGGCCTTTTTCTGGCTCAACGTACCAGCATTGCCATCCAGCGTGGTAATGCGGCTAGTATGCTGAGCACGCTGCCCTCTGGTAGTGGGCTGGAGCACTTATCTTTATTATTTTATTTTTATTTTTGGAGCGATTATCTTTAGGCTTTTCTAAAGATTTTCTAAGTGCCCCTTTATTGTAGTAGTTTGAAGTAGTATGTTTAGTTTTTCTTCCCATGTTTTTATATTTTATTATTGTAAGTAATGATTTATTTTGTTAACTTACATAACACATAGGGAATTAAGAAAAATTAATTAAAAACTAAAACTTATAATAAACTTAAAACAACTATAAATTAACAACTAGGTATATACTTCATCCAAAATATATACAAAATATATACTTCCGTTGTTTTATATATAACCTACCTATATAAATCCTAAGGTGCATGTGATTTAAAAATCGTATCTTCACACAAAGCGGTATATATAAATTAATATTCGTAAAGGTAACATCGTCTTATCATACATAATATATAAGCATATTACACCTTACAAAGCTTCTAATAAATATTCAACTACAAATAAATAATCGTGCTAAATAATCTACGTGTGGTAGAAGCGAGTGTGACTCAGTGGGAGAAAGTCCGACTTATTATCGAAACGCATTGGTTCGTGATTAAAAATCAATCTGGAATAATGGATTTTATTTAATTCAATTTTAAAACAAAGTTATCTGGGTAGTTTTAGTAAATTAATCTTCTTCTTCTTATCGAATGAGAGTGGCTGACTCTGGTGTCGAGAGTTTAAAATTATCAAGCCACCCTAAGGGCCTCTGACACGGCCTAACGACTGCCGTACTAGACACACAGCCGTAGATAAATGAATAAACTAATACTATTAGATAAAAACATTTTATTAGGTAGCTCTGTATAGTTAAAGATACATTTTTACATTGACCTCTGACCCGTCTAAACTTGGCGGCTGTAGGTGGACATGTTTTTATTACACCACATTTCCACATAATGTGTTGAATGATAATAGGTACCTATGTAATACAATAGAAATTAAAGATAAAGATTAATAAATAAAAAATAAAGAGAGAATAAAGATTTTCCAAGTGCCCCCTTTTTGTTGTAGATTTATGTGTTTAGTTTTCTTCTCTTGTTTTTATGTGGATGGATGGATGCATTCCAAGCCGATTTCGGCTACGGCGAACGTATTTCCTACGTGCTACGGGTAAGTTACTGATGCGTCCTCACATGACTAATATACTCTATTTTAGCGGTGAATGTTCTAGAACAGTTGCTACATGTGAGGATGCCATTTACATAGTTATAGGTAATGTTCGAAGGCGGTTTAGTTTTGAGATGATTCCTCTTCTCGTCTTGATCGCGCCTTCGTTTGTTTTCAAACGTATACACATTATCGTGTATTATCGTTCTGTTTTTATGTATTATTATTGCAAATAATAGAAATCAATTTAAAAGCTTGCCTTGTAGACTGGTAGCTATCATCATCATCATCAGCCTTATAACATCTACAAGAGATGACTTATGTAGTCCATATTATTTATGGTTCAAATCCGGCCCTACACCAATGACTTGTATTTTCAAGTGTGGATTTTGTACTCGCTTAACGGTGAAGGAAAACATCGTGAGGAAAAAAAAAAGTGCATCCCATTCCGTGTAAAAAAAGTAAATATTTTAAAATAGAGTACGGGTACCATTTAACCACTGTAATATGTCCGCCTGAAATTAAACCTGTAATAGTACATTGTTACCATAGGGGTGAAAGTAACTTATTTAGTCCCGAGACGGGGTTTGGCGCCCGAACGCAGTGAGGGCGCCAATAGTTCGAGGGACTAAATAAGTCTTTAACCCGAGGTAAACACTGTGCTTTTCATTACAAATACGAGGAAAGTAAAAATAAAAACATAAATTAGCTAAAGAAAATATGAGTAAGTAAATTTTATTTTACCACCCAAGTCAAAACAAAGATACCTCAAATCGTATGATGATTTTCCACTACCGCTTAAGCCTCTTCTTTTATAAAATCAGGCGTTAAATTTATATTAAAATCAGATGAACTCATTTTATAGGTACAAAATCTCTGCTATACGTATTGTGACGTACTTAGAACCTCTTTGAATGTAGGTGTAAGAACTATTTGGTTAAATGTAGGTATAAGAACTCTTTTGTTGAATGTAGGTATAGGAACTCTTTTGTTTTTGTAAAGAAGTTAGTAGAGTTCAAGATAACTCTGCGCGCGGATAAAATTGGAACTAAAATGTTCTGATTGCAATTTGCATCAGAGGCCAATTCTTGGCATAAGTGCTGCCGCCAGTCGCGCGCAGAGTTTTTACATGTTAATTTGACAGCGGTCAGTTGAAAGCGATTCTCCCTAGGGATGAAAAGTATTACTTTCAACCCGCTCCTCAGGCAACTTCAGACCTACTTTCAGAGTATGAGTAATGAAAAATGTATTAAATATTTGTCACTAATATGGTTTTACGACTTTATCGTCTGGTCATAAATAAGCTTATATTGATTGCTTGTCATAAACATTTGAATAAATTTGGTGTGTTTATTGCAAAACTTAAATTATCCTATTCCTACTTCACAGATTATAATTTACATTTTGTTGACTAGCGGCGTGCCGCGGTGTTACTCGCGTTATATCAATGTAAATTAATAAATAGGTATGTACCTATGTTATTGCCATTTATTTCTAATTTTTAGTCCATATACACTTTCACAAAAAATCTGACATAGGTAGGTACACAATTTTAGACTTACGAACTCACTAACCTTTGATTCTTTATTACGCGTTATTACACGAATAAACCTTCCTCTTGTATCACTTTATTAAAAAAACTACATCAAAAGCTGTTGTGTAGTTTAAGATCTAAGCATACCTACATACATACAGACAGACAGACGCGGGAAGCGACTTTACTTTATACTATGTAGTGATGTGTGTCTATGATTTACCACTTATTGACCAATTTTTGCTTCGCCACTCTAATAATCTATACTAATATTATAAAGCTGAAGAGTTTGTTTGTTTGTTTGAACGCGCTAATCTCAGGAACTACTGGTGCGAATTGAAAAAATCTTTTTGTGTATATAACATCACGCTGTAACTAATAGGAGCGAAGAAACAATGGAAAATGTGGAAAAAACGGGGAAAATTATTCATCTTTGAGGGCTTTCGTTGCGTGAGCTGCGAGAACGGTTCAAGTCGTGGGTAACAGCTATAATTTATAAAGCTGAAGAGGTAGTTTGCAAAAATAAATACGATGCCCAAAATAACTATTCCACGCGGACGAAGTCGCGCGCACAGCTAGTAGGTACGCAATAAACGTCAGTCCTTCAAAATTATTCAAAACCAAATAAGAAATCAACAACTCATAACAATAAGATATATTAGCATTTAATTATGAATAAATTAATAGGATTTTTGTATAGTAAAAAAAGTTTATTACTGTCTATCTGTTTGTATTCAGCTTACAGGGTATAACCTAGATATACTATACTTGTGACTATTTTTAAAACCACTGTAAAGAAACCTAGTTTTACTAACAATAAATGATTATTACTGATTATTACAACAAAAAGCTAAAGTATGAAAATTGACAGCTAAGTTTGAAAAAAAAAGCTACGGAAGTTTTATAACCAAGGATTTTTATCCCTCTCTTTCTCTGTAAATATTTTTTGGGTCGTATTTTAAAATATATTTATTAAGGTATAATAATATTTTCTTTACGTGGGACATGTTTGCGTCTGACTACAGCCTGCCTGATGTTAAGCATTGCTGCAGCCTAGGGTGTAGCACGCTTACCTAGAAGATACCTATTAACTCTAGATTTGAAGATCCCTGGATTGTATTTCGCAGGAAACACAGCTCCTTATATATGTATTTATATTTAGTACATCGCAGACGAAACCGCGGGAAAGGACTAGCATCCAACGAATTATTAGCTTTTGCCTTCACAGGGACCGAATTATGTTGTTAGTAAATTTTAATTAAGTAATTAAAATGAAAAGGTTGTAAGTTTTAATACTAATTAATGCACTTACGACGTTTTATAAGATGTTATTTTTGTTTTAATTTATGCAGATCTTTAATTAGGTGCGTGATGGAATTAATTATAATATCCTAAGTATTCATAATACTTGTATTTACCATATTTTCTTGATTTTGAGTATTCGAGGCAAAATAAAAATCTTTTTAGTTTTATTTTGGTTTGTATCTATACCTATAAAATAATAATAAATAAATATTTCGGGACATTCCAATATTCCATTTATGTACCTACAAAATGTTACCTGAGAAATATCTAAGGCTATAAAACAAACAGAGACTATTTTCATTAATCTTTTCTCTCTAAATCACAAAAAAACAGACAGTACCAGTTGCGTTTACACTTTCCATGCTTTCCTATTTTCATTAAAAATTGTATTAAACAAGATTAATCTAGAAATGTAAGGTTTTAAAATTATAAATAGGTTTCAAAAAGTTTGTATATAAGGGTGGCCAAACTCTAGAGTCAGGAGTTTTCAAGCAGTGTATAGAGACATTTAGAATAAGCCAACTAAGGCTTTTTATACCAGCATAGTTTATTACCTTTGTAAGCTTACAAGTAATCTAACTTAGCCTTACTTACTTACTTAAAGTAAGACTGACTTTGAATATAAAATCCTAATGTACTCACCACGAATAATAACGAGTTCATTTTGCTTCTGATCTTGAAAACACGTGGATATATAAGACGAGATATAAAAAAAACGAATAAAATTCCTTGCTTATAAAAGTATAAAATAAAAAAAGTTTTTATGTAAAAAAAAGTATTTTCACACGCGTTCCCGCCAAATTAAGCAAAATGGCGCAGAATTACGAGACTCCACCATGGAGTTTCCAATCCGACTGTACGTACTCCTTGGTATGCCGGTGACATTCGACCTGTGTAATGTAACCTCTTCTCTGTTACGGTGACCAAGATATTTGTGAAATGTGTACATTCCCTTTTAGCGTATGTGAAGCAAATAAGTAAATGTAAAATGTATGCATTTGTACGTACCTATGGCTCAACAACAAATTGAACTTTTAAAAGAAAAATCAATAGACGTCGACATGGATAATTTAATAAGTAAAGAAACGCAGAGTACTTTTTTTTCAAGGTAAAAACATGTCCGGACTTTTCGGTATCTTGCAATTATTAAATGAAACGATGTATGTTTACCCTAATTGTATATTTTATTGACGTAACGATTTTAAGCGAATCAAAAATAAATCCAACTATTCTACACATATAAAAGCAAAAGTTTATGTGCGTCTATGTTTAATTTCCTCACGCTCAAACGGCTAAGCCGATTTAGATACGATTTAGGTAGTATGCTATAAATGTAGATTAGACAGGGTTGTAGCACATAGGCTACTTTTGTCCTGGGTTAAGGCGGGTAACACAGCGAGACGCTGTTAGTACCAAATATTTGATTAAATAGCCCTTAATTTTCAGTTCTATGTCTTATTCTATCATATATAAAAAATTAGACGTGCAAAACTAAATTGATGTAAGAGTGAATTGTGTGATAGAAAAAGGGGGCTTTTTATTTTTATTTTACTTTATTCTTCACTCTTGAGCGTAAGCCTAATCTCCTTGTAAAAGTCGTATGTAACAAAATTTCGAAAATTACATCATTCATTGTCACCCTACCATCACGATGTTTGTTTAGCAAATGTTTCTCGAGTTAGAATAGAATATTAAATTAATTACGGCTAAAACAAAAAAAGCTCTTTTCAAACATAAAATTGGACAAAACATTTACGACATGTTGCTTTTTACATTAGTTAGCTTGTTATATAAATGAGCGAGTTACCAAAAGCAAAAGTTTATTTTAGTAATTTCTGTTGCTGATGGCGAAAGATTTTTCTAAGTTCAATTCAATTACTATACCTACTTAGCATGACATGTATCAAACAATAATAATTGCTTTCTAATATTCTTAAAATTAAAACATCAACAATTTCAGTTTTGTAAAGACTTACCTTTGTATATCTATTTGTAAAGTACCTATTACAAATATCAATGTAGGTATATTCGTTTTAAATTCTTTTAGACTTAGGGCGATCAGCGCCATCTAGGCATACTATAATACTAACGAACTATATTACTAACGTATAGAACAGACACCCCGAACCAAAGCTTTGCTTCATTTTGGAAAGAGTTTGAACTAAAATTCGTGTATTTGCAAAATGGCGGCGCCCGGCAGATCGATTCTCGTGAGCATTGTTACATCGCGTGAAAAATAAAAATCAAAGAGTTTTCAACGTTTATAGTCTACTTACCGATGAAATGTTAAACCATCAGTTTTTTTGATATTCTGGAGTGGATACGGCAGTTTTTAAGAACACAACCAGGCATTTGATGTTGTTATTTATGCGAGAAAAACACAACAGCTACTCTCCACGGGCGTTGGATACTCACTGGATAGTTGCTGTAAAGCTTACCGCAAAGCGTGGCGCAAAATCATGCAACGCGTTGACTTCTCTATACGTAGTAGTAATATCTCAATGCATCTAGGTAGAGTTTTTGTGCAACAATTTTGTTTTTAAAATCAAAACCACAGAATACTCAAAACTAAGACCATAAGAATATTTTAAGACTCGATAACATCAATAACATCATGTTAACTTATAAATAGATATGCGTCCGGTCATCTTACCCAAACTAAACTATGCGTGCTCAATTTACATATTTACTTAAAAACGCGTACAGAATTTTAATCATATGTAAGTATACATATATAAGTACCTTTGTCTATAGGTTCTATTTAGTTCGTATAAGTTTTTAAAATCAATGCTTTTAAGCTGTTTTTCGTAACTTTTATATTATGCTCACATGAATCGTTTTGTTTCTACCTTCTGTATATTTTCTAGAGCAGGTAAACCGGTTTCTTCTAGGCAAGCGCGCTAAATCGTAGATTATAACGTTGCTTAACATCAGGCAAGTTGTAGTCAAGCGTGAGCCTGTACCCATCATGTAAAAAAAAGTGTGATGATATCTGTGAATCGGGATTTAATTGATGATATCATTAGGTATTTAATAACTCGTGTAAAATGTCCTACTAATCTAATATTCAAGCAAACACACACGACCTTGTAATGAGGAATTAGAATTATTCAGAAGCCATTAGCAAATGTTTATTTATTTGCCAACTCGTGTATAAAGGCTAATTGTCTAGAGAAAAAAATAGTGTGATTTGAGCACGTTTGGAAACGGTTCTATTAATCTAGGGCTTGTAGGTAATTAACATGAAGATATTATATATTATCTATACATTTAATAAAGCGAGGATCGAAAGAATGCACATTGAAAATGATTGAAAAAATATATATTTGAAGATACTTAGACTTGATAACCGAACACATTTCTTCAATTTTTTGATTTTTTATCTGATTAGGTATGTATTTGTTTATGTGTGGTTAGCTATGTCAACAGTGTAGGCATCAACTTGCATATAACGATATCGTTACACTGTTGTCGTTGATGCTTCATCCAACGCTGGCAACTAAATAAATATTCCGGGTCATGCCACAAAGCGCCATCTAGCCCCACACTAACTAAGCAAACGCTTGTGTCGTGTATGGCTGTCGCGCACTTATGTAATAGAAAGACCAATGTATGGAGTGACATCGCGACGCGCTCCGCGGGGATAAATATGACGTCACTCCCATACATTGATCTTTCTATTCCATGAGCGAGCGTCAGTACGCTCACTAAAATACGCCTCTTGTCTAAGGGGGCTGAACTACTAGTTTAATGTACATATATTCACATCTATCTATAGGTTCAATTAAATATAATGCAACAGTATGACTGTTTCATTCTTTAATTAAATGTAATTTAAAAATTAGACAGCCATACTATTTGTCATCCTAGTGAAATACTCCTGTTTCCGAACGGAGACCTAAAGCTATGGCAGGGATAAGTTGACATTTTCCGTATTTTGTTTTTATGATTAAGTTTCTTTTTTTTTAGTTGTAAATTATCTGATTGATGCTCGAAGGTAAATTAAAGGTAAATTATAATTTTCCTGTTCTTAATATACCTAATTTGATGTCTCAATAACTGACTTTTTTACGAAAAATTACCCACGACCTCTAAAAAAGTCGTATGTAGTATCCAGAGAACTCCCCTAACGAATTCATTCTGCGGGGGAGTCACGACCCTCAGTCATGAGAAAATGCTATTTAAAGAGTAAAAATTATATTTAAACAAAGACAAAAGAAAGACTTGTAGGTATATGCTAATTTATATCAGATACAAAACTCTTGTTTGTAGAGTTGTTACGGCTAATACCCGAAGTGCGGCTACACCTAGTTTTAGCCGGTTAGAACTAGGTGTAGCCACTTAGTCTTGGTTAAACCTAGTACGAGCCGATTGTTTTCGGGTAAAACTAGGTCTCAAGTTCTGTTGTAGTGCAAGTGTTGGACTCGAAGTCACTTGTCTGTGACAGAAGGTAGATTAGGTTCGTTAGGCTGCTTTCTACCACGCACATGCGACGACGAGCGAAGCGAGGAGGAGCCAACTTCTTTCAAAACATGTCTCGATTCGGGGTTTAACCAAGACTAAGTGGCTACACCTAGTTCTAACCGGCAAAAACTAGGTGTAGCCGCACTTCGGGTATTAGCCGTAACATAGTTATCTTTAACGTATGAAATAAATATTCTATTCTATATATTAGGTATATGTATTTAAATGACAACAACTAAATTTCTTTCCACGTTCGTATAATATAATATTTACAACACTATTTACAACCATACAAAAATATATCAACAAGGTGCCTTACATACCTACTTTACACAATATATTTACATTTATTAATTAATTTATTCATTTAAATTTGTTAATTTGCCTAGCTACTTATTATTATGGGATTATTTTGTCAGTCAACTCTATAGTCAAAATAAAATCGATCGAAAAAATAATCAATTCACATATTTAAAATCTTTTAGGAACAAAATAAGACCCATAAGATAAATTCAAACATTTGACAACAAATTATTTTAATTTGCTTTGTATGTATGGAGCTAGAGGGCGTTGTGTGCAATGTGTCAAAATATTTATATATATATTAGACCCATAAAACAATTCTTAAATATGTACATTTAGCCATTTTACACTCCGTAATTTTCTCCCTAAATGCTTTTAGGAATCGTGCAAGCGAGCTTTAACACATCAGTGTATAATTTTTTGATTCACAGTATTTTTACTGGTAAATTCGAATGAGAGTGGCCAACTCTGGTGTCAGAGTTTTCAAACCGCCATAAGGGCCTCTAACATGGCTCAACGACTGTCGTACTAAGATAACAGCCTATTTTACTTGTAAAAACAAGAAAAGATTCACTACATTTTGAATTTTTTGAGGTCATATTATGAATCTTAAGATTATTATAATTATAAAAATTTGATAAATTTCCTAGTCCATTTTATACAGGGTTCTTGCGTAATAAGAGTATACTTTAGACTGGCCTGTTAGCTTAGTTGGTAGTGGCTCTGCCTTCTAATCTAGGGGTTGCGGGTTCGATTCCCGCCTGACACAAGTATTTATGCATTTTAAAAATGTATAATTTCTTGTGTTGAGTCTGGTTGTTTGTATGTATAATGAGTATGTATTTACAAAAGAAAAGTATATAAGTATTATATCCGTTATCTAGTACCCACGACACAAGCGTTTGCTTAGTGTGGGGCTAGATGGCGCTGTGTGCAATGTCCCGGAATATTTATTAAAAAAAAAAACTTTATTTATAATTTAACGTAAAATGCCCCGAACGGATTTTCATACAAACTTTTGTATTTACAAAATACAAAAAATAGTACGACCAATTACTTAAATTATATGTATATACACTAAGTCTTTTTTTAGTGTGCAATGTCCCGGAATAATTTATTTATTTAAATAAATATTTGAATATTTATTTATTTATTAAAGAACACGTCTCTATAAAACCAAGCACAAAGGTATTATGGTTTTGTAGTTCTTTAATAAATATTTGTATGTTTTCTACTACAAGATCAGGTTCATACAAAACCACATAGGTTTTATGGTTAAGTATACCTTTACGCAAAAACCCTGAATATATTTCTTAATAACAATAGAATAATACTAAATTAATTGATTTAAAATCTACAATCTAATTAATAGTCAAAATATGAGTTTTTAATACTAAGTAAAATTCACGACGCAGTTTTTAAACAAGATACATGAAAATTCAATCAACATCGACTTATAAATAAAACCAGCTGTATTTTTACGATGAAAAATCAAAGACACCCAAAATGGCGACATTTAAGCACGACATCATTTTGAGCTCCTCTGTTGGCCGAGTCTTATTTTAGCTTAAAAGTGTCGTCATAAAAATAGCATAGCTGATAGAAACACTCAAACAACATATTTAAATAATAACTGATACACGTTATAATAACTAATAATAATTCGTCAACCAATCACAAAACATCATGCAAATGTTACTGCGCTATGATTGGCTGCGAGAACCAAGAGTATTGCTTTAGTGACTATGTTACCACAGAGAAAACACATTAACGTGCAGTCGCCCGAGCGCAATTTTCATACAAACTGTTAGAAAAACTAAAAAATAATAATTAAGGAAATGAATTCATATCTCAAATCATAGGTATTCAAGTAATTATATAGTAATACCACCATATAAGTAACAGTGATTTCGTGGTTTTGTCAAAAAAGATTTTTTTTTCACGAAATCTACGAATCCATAATACCTGTGTTGTTTAGTGAGGCGAACTGTTTACTTTGATTGCAAAAAATTACAAAAAAAAAACACTTATGTATCATTTTGGTACTGTTGTCTAATGTAAGCCAAATGACATCTATAGAGTAGTTTTCATGTAAAATTTTATTGGACAACGAGCGAAAATAATCACGACCGGCAGGATTCGAACTTGCATATTTCTGATAAACAGCCAAACCATATGGCATATATGGCAGTTAGTAGACCGTAGCCTAGTTGGTTAAGGCGTTCTGGACGGTAATCAGAAATACGCAGGTTCGAATCCTGTCGGTCGTGATAATTTTCGCTATTTTTCCAGTAAAAAGTTTAAGTTAAACAACCATAGTGCGTGTTCAGCACTTAACAAAATAACTCATAAATTTTATTCTATTCTATTTTATGCCTGTGACAATAAAGATTATTTTTTCTATCTCTTGCAACGCCCTGAACAAGGAACATGTTTGGACTTAGACCGTAATGATTGCTAACTATCAGGCGAATCATGTTATATGGTCCATTCCTTGCAAAAAAAAGGATAAATAGTTTTAGTCTTTTACAACGGTTTGTATGAAAATACGTTCAGGCTACCACATCTTAGTATCAAAGTTATAATTTTTATTTTAACCCAAACTCACCTACAATACTTTCATTAATATAATAAATATATAATTTTTTTTTTGGTATTTTTTTCCAAATGTTTTTGAAAAGTATCTTGTTACCATTACGTTATTTCAGTTACCTATACATATGTATATTTATGTACATTTATTTTTTTATATTTACATGACTTTATTCTATAACTTATTGGTGTCTCATAAACAGTTATGTAGGTACCTACTATAGTCGGGACATATAAAGAATGGTTTTGACAACTAAAATCACTACATAGTATAAAGCAAAGTCGCTTCCCGCGTTTGTCTGTCTATATGTAAACATAGATCATGCATAGAACTTTAAAAGTACACAACGGATTTTGAAGTAGTTTTTTTTAATAGATAGAATGATTTAAGAGGAAGGCTTATGTGAATAATAACGCGTGCGGAGCCGCGGGCAAAAGCTAGTAACATATAAACTGAAGTTTTGACATTTCTTATAGGATGAAAGACGTATAAACTAAACGGAACTATATTATTATAGTTGTCAAATCCAATCTTTTAGTATGCAAACTATAGCACATAATTATATTAATATAGGAACTCACTATGAAATGTTCGTGGGCGTTTAGGTATTATTTTGTTTTTTAGTTATTTTATTACAATTTTCTAAATAAATTTGTTAACTAAGGTCCACTTTCACAAACACTTTTAAACACATTTAATAATTATTCACTGTTATATTGTCTCTAAACGTGTTTAAGGGTAGTAGGGCAAATGGTCTTCAACGAAAATGAGTAAATATGTATTTACCATATTTTTTTTTATAAAAAACACAACTGTAAGATATGTTACTTTATCTTATTATCTAAGATCTATACCTGCCTGTTAACAAAATATTATAAGATGTAAAATGAGACGCCTTTCTAAATCCATATCCTATATCACCAGTGTATCCTTATCCTAAACGATTCAGCCTTTTCAAACACATTTTTTTTTACTTTTTTTCATATTGTTGAATTTAATTTTTATTTAAATCTATGATTAAATATGGCAGTTTATTATTTACATTTTTGTTTATATACAGTGTGACTGGATTCTATCTGAATTAGTTGATAGTCACTTTGTATACTTATAAAACTAAAGTTTTGATCTGATTTTCACAAAATGAAATATCTTATAGCTCAACCGTTGTGAGAATGCGTTTGATAGTTATGATAATCATCATCATCACAAATTTAAGAGCGAGGCCCTTTGTCTGTGGAGGCGCCATCCTTCCCGATCTTCTGCCAATTCCTTGACCTCCTTATACGACATGACTCCCGCCTTTTCTTTTACTTGGTCCATGTATGACCTTCTCGGCCTTTCAATTGTCCATCAATGATGTTTTTCATAGTTATGATAATAGACAACACAAAAAATATTTATTGTACCTAAGCATAAAGGCAGATGAAGTGAATTCTGTTAAATTTAGTCTATTGTTTTTTTTTATATGCATTATTTTGTATTTAATTACAATATTTACACTATGCTCTGTCAATTGTTGGATGATAATTTTGACAGCTGTCAGTACAGTACATGTTACGTCAAATTGTCAGAAAACGTATGGAGTTGACAACTGTCAAAATCATCATCTTATACGTCATCCATATGTCAAACGCATAGTTTCTGCGGCCGAGCTATAATCTTCTAAAACTAAGATAAAGCCAATTTAATAGGTCCCTTTAGACACCAATCATTTTCGTATATTCTACGCTGTATTATTTCAAATTTGACGGGAAATTTACAGAAATAATAGATGTCAAATGTGGCCTATTGAATTGGCTCAACAATAATGAGCTATTTTTCAGTACCAAAATTATTTAGGTAACAAATGTTGCTAAGGATTATGCCCCCACTTAATCCATTAAAAGGGGCCAAAATCCGGCGCGCTTGGGTGGCGCCATCTCTTAACAACATTTGTTACTAAAATAAATTTGCTAATGGAAAATAACTCATTAATGATATTCACTTATACTTATCACGCAGTCACCTACAAAATAAAGCAGTTATTATATATATTAATAAATATTATAAGTTGAACCCTATCAAGCTATGCCCGTCATCGTATTTCCAAGCTGGTTTTGCGGCAGGTTTAACTAATTATATTTATTTATTATAACACAGTTACTTATACAATAAAGTCGTTGATTAAATCAATAAATATTATAAGTTGAACCCTCTCAAGCTATGCAGCCTTCTTTCTAATTCCGCCGTGGCGTCATCAACATCATCATCAGTCTTCCAAGCTTGTTTCGGGGCAGGGTTGGCCGCCGCTTGCCGCTCGCGCTCGCAGCCCGGCGCCATTTGGAAGTTGCCGCCCGCTTTGACGGGGCTTTCGCCGCTGTGGGTAGAGAACCACAAATCAGAGATAAGTATGTATTTCCGAGAAATATCATGGTATGAATAAATACATACCTAAATATATTAGGACATATAACGTAGCGCCATTTAGCTCCATACTAAACTTACGTTTGTGTACAGATTTTCAAAATATAGTATGGTATGCATGTGGTCTTATGTGATTTGTTTTAAGTTACGGTTCGATTACTTTGTTAAGTCATGTTGATACTTTTAAAGCATTAACACTGTGAATTAGAAAAAAAGTCACAAACAACGTACGTTTCGGTACATTCCGAGTACCGTATTTAGAGTAGTCGTAGTCGGCCAGGCGTGCGTCAGTTCTGACGGCCGTGGTCGGCCCGGCGTGCGTAAGATTTGACGGCCGTCGTCGGCCAGGCGTGCGGCAGATCTGACGGCCGTCGTCGGCCAGGTGTGCGTCAGATCTGACAACCGTAGTCGGCCAGGTGTGCGTTAGATCTGACGGCCGTAGTCGGCCAGGCGTGCGTCAGTTCTGACGGCCGTAGACGGCCAGGCGTGCGTCAAATCTGACGGCCGTAGTCGGCCAGGTGTACGTCAGATCTGACGGCCGTAGTCGGCCAGGTGTGCTTCAGATCTGACGGCCGTAGCCGGTCAGGCGTGCGTCAGATCTGACGGCCGTAGACGGCCAGGCGTGCGTCAGATATGACGGCCGTAGTCGGCCAGGCGTGGGTCAGATCCGACGGCCGTAGTCGGCCCAGCGTGCGTCAGATCTGACGGCCGTAGTCGGCAAGGGGTGCGTCAGATCTGACAGCCGTAACCACAAAACCGAAACATACGTTATGACGTTTTGGTTATGTAAGTGAGCCCGATTTTGCTTATGTTTAGTGTATACACGTACTGTGTATACATATAGTACACACTAACACACTCACCTGCAGTACTCGGTGCTGTGCGCCAGCTCGCTGCCGTCACGCGCGTTGTACAGCCACACCCGGGAGGCGGAGGTGTGGTCTCGCACCAACATGTCCGCGCCGTACAGGCGGGGGGGCCGACTGTACTCTATGTTTAGAGCTTGACCTGGAATGACAAAATTTAAAGATTAATAATAATAATAAAAATAAGGGTTGGGTTAAGGGACAGATACAGAAGGCAGTGATCCTTGACACGGCGCGTATTGTCCGGAGGTTCCTTTCTTTGTAGCCTCTACCACCGGTTGCTTGGGTCCTGCCCCGTTGCCGGCGGCATCACTAGTTTTAAGTTTTTTATGATATTTGTTTCTTTTTTTTATACATATATTGTAAAAAAATTAAAAATAGTTGTAAATAAATGAATATGGAGATAAAAATAATAATAATATATATTTTTTTATTAATTGCCATGTTCTACTTCATTTACAAGTCTTCTTATGGAATGAGAGTGGCCAACTTTGGTGTAGAGAATTGCCTAATCAAGCCGCCATAAGGGCTGCTGACATCAAACATCCGTGGCTTAGTAGTAGTTTTAAATATATTTATAAAATACTATGTAAAAAAGACTCCGACTACCAGATCGGGGGTAGGATATATCCAATAAAAAAAGACATCCCTGGCTACAAATGCACAAATGAAAATTTTCACAGACTTCCCTTCCCCTTTCTTTATTCTTCAGTGGTTGTCAAGTACACATGACACGAACGTCTGGTAAGAATGGAGCTAGATGGCATCAAGTCATCATTATGAAATGTCTCAGATTATTTATTTATTTATCGACATACTTTTTACGACAAAAGAAAAACTACACCCGCTCAGGGTTTCACAAATTCGTAACGTTTCCGCTCGGAAACGAAACGCCAATCAAAGACGTCAAAACTGACTTATTTTAACCAATAGCAGTCATCCATCAGTCATAGAAGTCACAAACCCCCATAGACAAGAGCCGTATTTTAGTAAGCGTACTGTCGCTCACTTATGGAATAGAAAGACCAATGTATGGGATTGACATCGCGTCGCGCTCCGCGAGGGGAAATATTACGTCACTCCCATACATTGGTATTTCTATTCTATAAGCAAGAGCTAGTACGCTCACTAAAATGCGCCTCTTGCCTAAAGGGGAAGGAGTTTTACGATTTGCGCTTCGTTTCCGAGCGGAAACTTGCCGAATGAAACACCCTGTTGGATTCTATTTGCGTACTGGAAGAAATCTGTGCTCAGTAGTGTGCAGTAACTTTGATGATAATAATTTGTTTTTTTTTTGGTTTTAACGGTGTTTTGTTTTTTTTGACACAGTTGCTCGCACCGCAGCCCCGCCTAGACACCCGAGTGACGGCGTGATAGTAACACACGACATCCGTCGAATGTCTCCGCAAGACTACGGGATTAACGCTTCTTTCTTCTTTGGTTATATTCTTTCTTCTTTTATGATGTTTTTTATTCTTTTATGATTTTTTTATTACATTATGATTTTCCTTTATTTTTTATTTTATGATATTCGGAAAGGAAGCGTAGTTTGGAAAGCGGGAGTGAATCGGTTCTTACGGGGTAAGTACGCTCCATCCTAGACCGTAAAGATTGCTTACCATCATGCGAAATACGGTCAAGATAAAATCCATTCATTAGTAAAAAAAATCTTCTCCTTTGTTTTTTTTCTATTTTCTTGAAATCCGAAATTACATGACATCCTTCGAATGTCTCCGACGACTCTGAACACGACTGTATCAAATTAGTCTTCTTTCTTCCTTCTTTAGTTGTCTTTTCTGTCTTCTTTTATTATCTTCTCTCTTCTTCTTGACTGATCTTCTTTTTTCCTCCTTAAGTCCGACATCATTGGATTTTTTTATGTTACACGTCTTTTCCTGCTTATTTTTAACTGACTTCCAAAAAAAGGAGATTATCAAGTCTTCTGAAAGTTTTTTTCGTGGGTATGTTACGCGATCACTCCGTTATTTATGAACCGATTTCAAAAATTCTTTTTTTATTCGGCGAGGATAGTTTCGAAATGGTCCCATATTATTTGTTTTTTCTTCTGCAATATCTTCTAGAAGGAACACATACATACCTGGATGCAATCTCTCGTCCTGCCTGATCTCCAAGTTGTTGTTCCAAGCGTCGCTCCGGAGACAGTCGGAGCTGGGAGGGTACCACGCTTGGCTGGACGGCTCCGGTGGCTTTTGACTGCGTTTAGGGGATTCTGAAAAGACGACCAATTGATAAATAAAATGCTTCACATATCCCAAAGACTCCGAGTGACTAACGTAACAGTAAAGTGACTATTATAATATACTACCAGTTATAATAGTGAGGTTATCTATAAACTTTAAGAGTATAACGTTATATTGTAAAGAAAGTTGTACACAATAGTTAGACTTATAAATTTACAATTGTTTCACATATCCTATAAGATCAAGTTTCTATTTTATTATAAGTTGTAGTTTGTAAGTTGTTCTTGTGTTTTTTATGAATAAATAAATAACATCAAGTTCGATAAATTATTATAAAGTCAAGTGATTACCATGCCTGTTACATATCTACTATCATCGTCAAGTGACTGTCGCGATAGTAAGGTAACTGTTATGATTTAAAATGATTAACATATCAGTAAAGTGCTAATATAACATCAAGTGACCATCATATCATAACTTACTATCCGCTGCTACTGTCTTCCACCCAGCATCGTCTCCAACAGCAACAGGTACTTTCTTGTTGTTGTTGTTGTTTCTTATTGGCGGGCTGCTGTCATCAATGCCCAGTTCGGCCAGTTCGGCGAGGATGCGCTCCTCGCCGTCAAACACGAACTCGCGGTCTGTGTTGCGACGCGGCGTCGAGGGGGTGGGGGCTGGGGAGTAAGAATAATAAATAATAATAAATATTCAGGGACATTGCACACAGCGCCATCTAGCCCCACACTAAGCAAACGCTTGTGTCGTGGGTACTCGATAACGGATACAATACTCACATATTTTTTCTTATAAATATGTAAATACTTATTATACATACAAACGAGCAGACTCAACACAAGTAATTATATTTTTTTTAAGTGCATATATACTTGTGTTATGCGGGAGTCGAACCCGCAACCCCTAGATTAAAAGGCAGAGCCACTACCAACTAAGCTAACAGGCTGAGAAATAAGATGTTTATTAACCTTATGACTACCACTGCGGTAGCGTCAAATTGGGCAAGTCAAATTACAATAGAAATAGAGGATTTTTATTTTTTATTATGTATTATATTTTTTTTTAATGGTTGGTAATTTTAAATGTTATAATTTATTGATTTCATTATTTTATTAAAGGTTTAGTACATATGGAAACATATTTATATTTAGCTAAATTTTATCAAGTACTATATAACTCAAGAGTGATTAGTCACTTCACAAAACCAGCTTTAAGTGTATATTATAACAATCTTATTTATGATTATGACCATAAAATAAACACTTTGAAACCGTTAATTTAAGATAAAAACAAACTTTTGTGAGTGTCTGTGGTAACAATAATGAAATGAAATAATTATTTGCTTAAGAATGTAGGTTACAAAGATGACAGGTACATATATATGCAATTTGACGTTCCGTACATTCGACCAACAGCTGGCGTGCAAATGTTAGACAAGATTGATAACTAAGCTAAGGTACTAATAATTCTATACTTTATCTCATTTTATATTTATAAATGTATTGGCCTCTGGCTTGTATAGGTACTTGTTCAATTACTCATCATCCAGTATTACACGAAACATATATAGACATACTTGTTTTATCTTGTATCTCGCTTCCCCTCCCGCCGGACTGTCCCGGGCTAGAGGGAGTGGCCAACAGTTCTTGCAGCTCCGCCTCTAACTCTGCCGTGTCTACATCTTCTATGTGGTTGCTCAGGGCCTTTTCCACTTCGTTGTATGAATCCATTACCTGAAAAATAATAAACATTTTATAACATACTAGTGGGTGATCGCGGCTTCGCTTGCATTAAAAAATTAAACTTGCATCCCCCATTTCACCCCTTTAAAAGTAGCATTTCCAAAAATCCTTTCTTAGCGGATGCCTACGTCATAACATCTACCTTCATTGCAAATTTCAGCTCAATCCGTCCCGTGGTTTGGGCTGTTCGTTGATAGATCACTATATCAGTCAGTCACCTTTGAGTTTTATATATTTAGATAGTATTACTTTTAAGGGAAGCTTTAGCGTACGTCATAAGCAATACTTTTCGTTCTACAATTTTTTGTGTAGATAAATCAGCTGTTTCACACGAAACGTTCATTTCCCCGTGAAAATGTATGGAGAAACCCGTTTCTAACCAATGATTTCCATTATACGATTCTTTCTTTGTAATCTTAAGCACTCCTGCTCTGGATCGTTTCTGGTGCAACGGCTTGCTAATTGCCATTCAGCGCTGTCCGCGCTGAATGGCGCGGCGAGCTTGATGGGCGTATTTGCACCGGGAACGATTAAGGGCGGGTTATTTAGTTAATTTGACATTTAATTTTAAATTTATAATGTATAATCACGAATTGTTAATAGATCTTAAGCACTCTAATTTTATATCACTTTTAGTATATTCTTTAATAACATTATATTATGATTACTCAAATCAATGGAGCCCAAAATATTTTTAATAATTAAAGAGAATCGAGACATTTCTGAACTTTTTGATTGGCAATACTTCTTATTGTGTTAATAACCATTTTAATTTATTAAGACTATAAAAGGAACTTACTTCTTTCAAGTCGTCCATAGTTTCGTGAACTGCGTCTTCGTTGAGACCAGTTTCTTTCATCGCTTCAGATGTAGTCCTGCAAAGAAATAGACAATATAAGGTAATAAAATAAGAAAATATTGTACGCATACATACTATTTTAAGTTCAAGATTTTTTAAAATAATTACTTTTAATTTTAGATACGCCCTGATTTCCCTATAAACAGCGTGAATGTAAATTCATTTATAATAATAAAGGAATTTGAATTGAAAAAATAATCACTAATCAAACAAAACCTAGATGCAGGAGCTAAAATAATGATTACTTGTAAGTGAATACTGTCCATCTAAATATATAAAACTCAAAGGTGACTGACTGACATAGTGATCTATCAACGCACAGCCCAAACCACTGGACGGATCGGGCTGAAATTTGGCATGTAAGTAGAAGTTATGACGTAGGCATCCGCTTAGAAAGGATTTTTGGAAATGCCACTTTTAAAGGGGTGAAATAGGGGATGCAAGTTTTACTTCTTAATGCGAGCGAAGCCGCGAGCATCCACTCAAGAACGAAGAACATCAATATCCGGCGCTTTCGTCAGGCGAGTGTATTTACAAAAGGTTTCAGGTATTGTTAAGAGTGTGAGGCCTATGCCTAGTTGTTGACTGATTAAATCGACCTTTCTGATGATTTAGTGGTTAGGGAAAAGAAAAGACGATTGATAGACACTAAAGAAGTAGAAGACAAAGAAAAAGGAAGAAGAAAACAACTCACTTGTAAGTGTCTACAATAGCCTTATTGCTATCAGTGTCCCGCAGATTCTGCAGCAGTTGTTTGACATTGTCAAGAGCGCCTTCGCATTTCTTGAGGCGCTGTTCCGCACGGTGGCGCCGGCGCAGGTGGTTTTTCGCCTGGAAATGATAAAATACATTCATAAGTTCGATTGAATTAAATAGAAATAGATAGAAAATAGAAAAACATTTATTGACACAGATTTACATAATATACACACACACACTTATATACAATAAATAAATAAATAAATAAGTCTGCCCAACACAGCCCCAAATCAGCAACCATAAAAAGAAGTATCACTCGTGCCTTTACAGCAGGATTGTGGCTTGTGGACTATGTCTGGGCAGTCTTCTTGGGTCAATTTCTCTCCTTATGAAATACTTAAATCTATATACAGTTTTAGAATTTGCAAAACCTACACTAGGTATCCAGTCGGATCCTGTATTGTAGGCCTGCAGTTATCTCCGTAAATGACCCCAAACAATACAAAGAAGTATCTTAAGTATACTCACCGCAGGTTTGTTCCCTATAGCATACTGCGCCTGCGCGTCCCTGTGTGCATTCTCCACCTCTCTGGTGAGTCGCGCTGCGTCTGCTTCCAGCCGAGCTTCCGCCTCGCAGAGGTTCACTAGCGCTTCGTCCGATTTGGTCACTTCGGACACTTTCTTTGATGGCTCCGCTGTGGAGAAGAAAATTATTATTCATATTATTTACTATGGAAATAGATTGACAGAAACTTTAATCCTGAGCTTATAAAATGCTCAGGATTATTAATTCTACTTTATGTATAAGTTATGCAATATTTTTTTTTATAATGGAGAGCAGGACTTTGTCGGATTTTTTATGGTTACGCTTTACTTAAGAAATGCAAGACACACACTTTATTTTAAACTGAGAGTGTGTACTTATACTTTATTAGTCTTTTTCTCTTACCTGGCAAAGATGGCTTTTAGCGATAAGGCCGCCACTTGCGAAACTTGTTTAAGATTTTTATGTTATCATTTATGAGCTCATCAATGGTACCTATTCGGAATCCGACATGTTCGAGGGCCACAATATCCGAGGACATGTGTCTTCCGTGGAAGGACCTGGGCGCCCACCACGATCAGCCCATGAGAACTCCCCTAATAAATCAAGTACTAGCACAATATCACTTGTGGTACATACTTACCCAGTTTGACCACATCCCCCTTGACAGTGGCAGCTCCAGTGGCCAGCAGCCAGCCAAGCACCAGCTCGAAGGCCTCTCTACCATGTTGCCACTCGCTCCGCTTTATCAGCTCATCAATGGTGCCCACTCGCTCCAAGTGGGATGGATAGTTGGTGAGAAGGGAGTTAGCTTGCTCCTGTGGAGAAGAAAATGGGAATATTAAACAAATGTCAAGACATATCAGAGGCCCTTAGGTTTGAAAACTCTTGACACCAGAGCTGACCACTCTTATATGAAGAAGAAAATGACAAAAATGAATTAATGGGTCTGGAGGATGGTCTTCGAAATATACCGAATCATGCATTGTTTTTGATGTTATTTACCAAGTGACACTTGGCAAGTGTTTTTGATCGGATAGACTTTATTGTGTATCAAATAAGAACTATTTTACCTTCAGCACACTCACAAGCACAAATCTCTGGGTAGTTTCAATGGTAGCCTTTGGTAAGCCATTGTTATCTACTGCTTGTCTTCCCGGCATCAGTGATGTTACTGCGGTCAGCGCAATGGCAGCAGGTTGGAATACATGACTTTATTGTGCAACATATAAGGACTACTTTACCTTTAGCACACTCTCTAGCACAAATCTCTGTGTAGATTCAATGCTGGCTTTAGGCAAGCCGTCGCTGTCAACAGCCTGTCTTCTTGGCATCAACGAAGTTATAACAGTCAGCGTAAGACTCAATTAAGTAACTCATTATTTCTATGGTATACTTTACCTTCAACACACTCTCCAGCACAAATCTCTGAGTAGACTCAATGCTTGCTTTCGGCAAGCCATCGCTGTCCACAGCTTGTCTTCCCGGCATCAGTGATGTTACAGCAGTCAGCGCAATAACTCAGCTTTAGATACCAGACCTCTATTAAGTAAGAAAGGCATGTAAACTATTTTACCTTTAGCACACTCTCCAGCACAAATCTCTGTGTAGATTCAATGCTGGCTTTTGGCAAGCCATCGTTGTCAACCGCTTGCCTTCCCGGCATCAGTGATGTTACAGCGGTCAGCGCAATGGCAGCGGGTTTGAAAGCAAGGCGGGCGCCCCACTTCACCCAGCCTTCTGGACCACTGTGCAAGATCTGCTGGTACTTGGTGATGGGTACCAGTTCACCGTTTCTGTGAATAAAGAGATTATTATGAGTTTATCTTTTCTCTGTCTATTTCATACCACATCCTTTGTAATCTCTAATTTATTCCTTTCCATCCTTAATGGTTGTCTGGATGTGATTGCTTTTGGCAATAAGGCCGCCACTTGTGGCAGTAGTATAAGCTTGTTTTGTGTTGCAATAAATAATTTTATATTTTGATGATAAATTAATTGTGAGCAAATAATGTGTTATAGCTAATAAGTAGCTGATATGACATATTTCAATACAAATGCTTAAACATAAAAGAAATTATGTAAGGTAAAAGCACTAATGGTAGACACTTTAAGGATGAGTCAAACTTCATTCTTAAAACTAAAATAGTATTTCCAAGAATGTGATGAAATCGCTTTTATTCACACATACAGAAACATTTTGTTATTACATTTTTCATATAAAATATTTAAAAACAGAGGAATTATCAACTTAAAGTATTATTTTTCTTGGGGTAGGCATAAACACCAATAGAAGACACCATCAAATATTAAATTTACCAATAGTTGACACTATTTGGGGACCAATAGTGGACATATCAAAAATCAAAATTAAATCAAAACCAATCAACAAAAATACTGAAAAATTAAAACCAACAGGCTTCTATTAGTTTTAATTTTTCAGTATTTTTATGTACTATGCTTTAAGATAATGAACTAAGTCATCAAATCCAACAAATTACTTCAGAAAAGTTACACAGTTTTTTCTATAATATTATGTTCAAAGTTACTTTTCAGTTATTCTTACCTGTACAGAATCTTAAAAATGAAATTATTACATGTGTGTATTGTGGTTACAATTACATTTAATGGAAAATTCAATATAAACTTAATCCTATCATTAAATAATCCTTGTTGCTGCACTGAAAACTTTCATAAAATTTTCTTACTACTTCTTCTACCCACAAACATAATGTCAATAAAAATCAATAGTTTTCTTCACAAATGTATGAGTAAGCACCCTATACATACATGTATATGTACATATTTAATATATAAATAGTTCCCTTGTTTTTCTATTGTCTGTCTTTCTTACTTCTTTCCTTCTCTTTATTTCTCTTTGTCTATTTAATACTTTATTCTCTTCATGTTTAAAATGTGGCCTTACACTAATAGTTGACACATGAAATACCGTAATAGTTGACACAGTGTACCAATAGTTGACACATAAATGCCCTAATAGTTGATACTGTCTACTTTTAGTAGGGATAGAGTAAAACAAATGGCAGTTGGATATAAACGTTAGTTTTACAACATTAAAATTAAATTTGGTTTAAAAAAGTAGGGTGATGTTATGAAATGAAACCCCAATAGATGACACCTGTGTCATTTATTGGGGCTTAATTCATGTCAGATACTAATAGTTGACATTACTTAAATTTTGACCATAAACCAGTCAAATTAACTAGAGAATGATACTAGCATATGAAAAATTTCAATTACTGTATCTATAGAAGCTGGCTGTAGCCAATAATTATGAAAATAAGACATAAATATATGTTGTTTAAAAAAACTGTTCCTTTAATAAAAACTCTAAGGATTATGTGTAAAATGACAATGTTGTTAAAAAAAACAGTTCCTTTAATAAAAACTCTAAGGATTATGTGTAAAATGACAATGTTGTTAAAAAAACAGTTCCTTTAATAAAAACTCTAAGGATTATGTGTAAAATGACAATCTGTTCCACTAGTTTCTTGTTTTGATTTTTATTTTTCCTTCTGATAATGTATAAACGCTAATGAGCAATGTATCATAGATGAAACTAGGTAGCTTTGAAAATAGTTGCTGTTATAATATTGATTAGTTTTCTTATTAAAATAGTTTTTTTTTAAAAGTCTACTATTGGTTCAGTGTCCTGCATTAGTGCTTTTACCTTAAATACAAAATAAATTTATCTTAAAATATATGTATATTTTTAACGAACAGATTACAAAATAAGATGCCCATTAATTAACTATTTAAAGACATTTTAACATACTAATATGTCATAGAACCAAACTGTGCCAAAACATTTTTTTTCATAGTTTTATCTCTGTCTATTTCATTATGTAGGTATATGTTTTTCCAAGCTAATTACAAAATAAAATATCTATCCATGTAATATCTATTGATTAATTTTTTAAGTAATATGGGACTAAACTCTGTCAATATACATTCAATATCACACCTCAATCTCTTCCTAACTTAATCAATACGCAAACTAGCATAAATCAACAAGATTACACATTATTTTAATACTGTCAAATGTCACGGTCAGATTATATTTACTTGAGCTCTGAATCTAGCGTAGGATGTCTAATAAATTGTAAAATTAGATTCTTCCTGTCCAATTTTGAAGGTTGATATTATTATTGTTGTCCTTACAATACTTAACAGTACTTGTCCTAAGTAGGATTAAGGAGCATATTATAAGTATATACTTTTAATATATGTTCTTTTAAAGCGCTTTAAACCTATGTTCATGGCTTTGGAATACTTTACCAAAAGCTGTGTTTCCTGCAAACTACAATCCAGGGGTCTTCAAATCTAGAGTTAATAGTTAGGTACCTTCTAGGTAAGCGTGTTACACCCTAGGCTGCAGCAATGCTTAACATCAGGCAGGCTGTAGTCAAATGTAAAAAAAACTTTTGTAAAAGTGATTTTATCATATTTCTTTATATCACATTACAAATCACTACATAGTATAGTTATAGCAAACACACAATAGTATTTTTTAACAGTGTTTGAACAGCAAGTTTTGCTCTTATTGACTACATTACTGCTTAAACTCTTTCTTACAGAAGTATATCTATTCAACTCGTTTTTATAATATTTTAAGCTTGCACAGTAAGTAACAATTTATTTTATCTAACGAAAAATACAAAATAACTAGGTAAATGTATTTATAAATTGTTGTGCAAGCAGATCTTAGTTATATAATTTAATTTTACCCATTTAGTCTATTCATACAAAGATCTCAAAAATACTAAAGTATATGTACACAGACATGACTTATGTCTGTTAAAATTACCACAACCTCCATTTTAATTAATTAATTATATTCAAGTATGTTGATTTTTCCTGCTACTTATAAAGTTTCATTGAGTGGTTTCTTAACTTATTTTTTATAGAAATGTAAAAACTTCTCAATCTCCATGTTTTTATTTTGCACATGCGTAAATGCTACGAATTCTGACGTGATCTACTATAGTTATATATGAAGATGAGCTCGCAAAATGTCTAAAATGCATCATTTTCAAACTAAAAATAGATATAGTAATAACACAACGCGTGTACTAGTAATACATGCTCTTTGTACGTGAAGGTAGTGGGTAAATTAACGAAATTCGTGCGATGTTACTTACCTATACATCTCTTCAACGACGATGTCGACACATGCTGGGGTGCGACCTTTTCTGTGAAAAGCAACCTTCGCGTCAGCCGCGGACACCACAGAATCACCCTTAGCTCTACACCACTGACGTATCAACTCAGACCAAAAGTCCATTTTCATCTTCCATGACTCTGGGTTAGCAGTTTTCAAGCGAAAAGGGGCAAACAGAGCATTCATCCGGACGTCGTCGTTCCAACACGGAGGAAGCTTATCCTCCGGTAAACCACAGTCGTGCAACCCCATTTTGCTCACGGACACCAATTTTGGCGGTTGTTTTAGAGAAAAACGAGAGTTAACTGGGAAAATTGCAATAGTTGCGCGAACGGAGGAAATTGGCGTGAGAAAATTTTTGACGGATAACTTTTTTTCCAGTTGGTTTGAGTTGCCACTTTTACCTTTCAGCTCCCATAACGGGTAACCTACAATATATTATAATATAACATGGCTGAGATATTTTTTTATTTTTTATTTAAAGAGATACTTTTTTGGTCATGCCATGATAATGATAAGATAGATAAAGATAAAGATAAAAATTATTTATTTCCACTAAAAACAGGTTATCATTTGTACATTATATAAAAGTATCTAAATTAATTAAGTTCAAATTAAAATTGGGGTCCTGTCTACTGCTTTAGGATTCCCTGTGTTGCAGTATCCAGGGTTCTTCCACAGTGTCAACTATTGAAATTAAAATTTAAAATTAATTACAGATTAAAATTTTCATTTGAGTTTGGTTACATCTGTTAATCATTGCTTAAATATTATTAGTTAATTAATTAATTACATAATACAATTCTTTATTAATAATAAGTGAGAAAATTTCAAAATTATATAAAATTTAGGTAATTTAAATTTATGGGTATCTATTGTAGTAATGATCAAAGAAGTTATTAATTTTATGTAATAACAGCAATATTATTTTATAAAATCATTCTGTTGATCCAATCTATCAAAACTAGAAAGAAGCTGCCTGCTATTGATGCTAGTTCTGCTACAATAAGGGCATAGATTTTTTTTGAAGAATGACTTTTCTTTATAATTGTTTAACGAATAGGGGCATGTAAATCATTTATAATTTATAAGCGCCTCATTACAGCAGAGCAGATGAGAGTAAAATATTTTCACAAAGTTAATTTTAATTATAAAATGTAATAAGTTGATCCCTTCTTACACAAATTTATATTTGTAACTTATTCTTCAATCTGTATTTCTGTGTTTTTTCTCAAATAAGCTATTGTTATCATCATTAGGTAAATTTTGTTCATAATCAAAGATCTGGCAAACTGTAAATTAGCGTCTGGTATGCAACCATTAAGATCTTTGATACGTGTTGGTCTCGTTTATGCTAAATTGCTAAACATCTTCATTAATTAAGTTAATCAAGAAATCTCGAGCATGTAACGTCGTCGTAGTATAATTAATGGTTAAACGAACTTACCTTAAGTGAAGTTCGACCATAATTATACGAGACGACGTTACATGCGAAGAGATTTAAAGTCCCACCCGGACCCTGTAAATGTCAACAACATTGACTAACCCGTGTATTGTTAAATAGCACAAACGACCGCTTTTTGTGTACCTTGTGTGCATGTTATATTAACCATTTAGAGTCATTTATAGACCACTATAAACTCATCGTAACTAAAAAAATGCAATGCATAACTTGTAACATTTACCTGTCAATGGTTAATTTACCTATGGTTTTGAGGAAAATAAAACGGAAGTGCTTATGGCAATATAAAATAGGGTTGTCCTGTTTTACTCTTGTAAAATCGATCGATTTCATTTGCAAAATAACCGTTTCGTGACAGTATGTCAAATATGTCAGCTGTCAACAAACTATCTGTCAAAAATTTCAATGTCTGTGGCAGATTAGATTAGATTTTTGTGCGTTGTCTGGTTCGTGTTGTTGAAATCGTATTTTTCACGATTTTGTATCAATTTTCTGAATTATTTCTACTCTGACCAATAGCGACCAAGCGCTTTTACTGTTTCGAGGTAAGTGTTACTGATTAAATGCTATCTGAACGAGTAATAAAAGGAAAATTTTACGTAATTTTTTTGGGTTACTTCTATGGTTAACATTTTCGGCTACCCATTTTTAAAACCATGAAACAAATGTTACGAAATATTCTACGTGTATTTTAGACTTTGTACTCGTGGTTTTCAGTGTTTGTTTTCGTAATTTACTCATGAAACTCGAGTTATCGTTTTGTTTACCATGCAAACTGTATGTTCCTAGTAGGTACTGTAATAAGTAGGTTGCTAGCGGTTAAGAAGTTACTAGAGTTTATAAACAGGTTTTAGCTTTACCTAACAGTACCTATATTTATTTTACTGCTAGTTAAGGTGACACAGAAAACCGTCTATGTTTACATTTTACATTTAGAAGAATGAAATTGGTAATTGCATCACATTTTTTTTCCCATTATTTATGAATTAACATTCCTAATTGTATTATGTAAAATTTAAAAGAAACTTGTAGTTTAGGAATTAAATTTATACTAAGAAAAATAAGTTCAGTTAAGTATGTATTTCATACTTTTTCATATCAAAAAGTTATTTTTATGTAATTTTAATTCTTGGTCAAAAATCGGTACTTACATTTAAATATATTAGAAAAAAAATTTGGAGATACTTACCATCATTGATAGGAAAACACATTCCAACAATTTGTAGATCTTTCATCTGTTTATTTGTGTGTACATCACTAAAATCGGCTTTTTTGATAAACATTTTTGGTATATTGGCAGTATGAGGTATTAGAAGTGTCATAGGCTACCTACTTCTTATCTCAAAATAATGGGAGTGAAGCTGCAGGTGTCCACTAGTCTATAATATATAAAACTCAAAGGTGACTGACTGACTGGTTGACTGACTGACTGATATAGTGATCTATCAACACATAGCCCAAACCACTGGATGGATTGAGCTGAAATTTGGAATGAAGGTAGATGTTATGACATAGGCATCCGCTAAGAAAGGATTTTTGGAAAAGCCACTTTTAAAGGGGTGAAATAGGCAATGCAAGTTTTACTTCTTAATGCGAGCACCCACTAGTTTATTAATAATTCCACAATTGTGGAATTCCATGTTATCGGTTATAAAAGAAGTAGTTAGTAAATAATGTACAAGTTAAATCTAAAATCACAAGACCAAATCATAATCTCCCGACATTTTAACCTTGGCGCTGAAGCATGATTGCTTATTAATAGACCTTTGTTGTTTTATCAGTGAGAAGAAATCAGTACCATTGTCAACCTTATCTGGTTTTAACATAAACATGATATAGAGTAAATTAATAAGTTAGGTAGACAAGACATTTTTTGTGCAAGATAGTGGATTAAGACTATGTACCTATGTATTTCATATACAAATAATAAAGCTGTAACAGGTCGGTGTCTGTAAATTGAAGATAATTGAAAAAAAAAATTGTTGTGGGGCTTCATTGATGCAATAGAACACAAAAATCATGTTTAAAAAAAAACTGTTTCTGTTTGTCTGTCGGTATGTTTGTTCGTTATAGACTCGAAAACGGCTGAACAGATTTGTCTACAGTTTTCACTAACATTTTGGTGCATTTTTAACTCAACATTTAGTGTTCATTTCATTTCAATCTGTACGTAAAAAAAAAATATGTTTCTTTGAAACCTTTTTATCTCAAAATAATGTGAGCAAAGCCGCGGGCTTCCACTAGTTTAATAATATGTTAAGTTTTTAAGATAATATACGTTTTACGTTTTAGTTTCGGCCAAAGATTGAAGTCAATGGCATGCTATAAAAGAGGCCTATACCCAACAAAACTGGCTGTGGATGATGATGATGAAATTTCAGGTTTAAAATTCATTGCATTTGTTTTATTTTCTAAGGAACAAACTGGGGGATATGTCTGTGTGGAATAAATTCATCCACAAACACTCTTAACATGTTTTTTTAACTAAAATTAATTTATATGCAAGACCTCAACAAATTTAACTAAGACAAGTTCGCTCTGGGTCACAATTTGCTCGATAGTAACTAATTAATAATTGAGGTCTAAGAATGTGTATACAATACACAGTGCCACAATTAGTGGCCTTATCGCTCAGAACAATTTCTTCCAGGCAACCATTGGACGGAATGGACAACTAGTATACATATGGACATTATTCTGATCTAAAAATATACCTACCTAGCTTATTTATTTGGTACTGTCTTAGTCTTTCTATACACAAGTCTTTGATATAATCTTTGACAATCAAATCCTTATCAGACCATATCTTGTGTTGTTTCAAATGTTTAGGGGGTATTTTGTATTGTTTAGTGTGTTTTAAAGAAATTATATTGTGTACTAGCTGTGCCTGCGACTTCGTCCGCGTGAAATAGTTATTTTGGGCAACCTTTTCAGCTTTATAAATTATAGCTGTTACCCATGACTTGAACCGTTTTCGCAGCGCACGCAACGAAAGCCCTCAAAGTTGAATAATTTTCCCCGTTTTTTCCACATTTTCCATTGTTTCTTCGCTCCTATTAGTTGCAGCGTGATGTTATATACCCTAAAGCCTTCCTCGATAAATGGTCTATTCAACACAAAAAACAATTTTTCAATTCACATCAGTAGTTCCTGAGTTTAGCGCGTTCAAACAAACAAACTCTTCAGCTTTATAATATTAGTATAGATTTCTAATTATTGTGTAATATGTGTGATGTGATTGCTTAGTGTTGAGCTAGATGGCGCTGTGGGATATTATTTTATTTTAATGTTTCAGTATCTGTTCAGCAGCCGCTATACAAGTGAATATCACCTGGATATTGGTATGCTCTGGCCACTTCGAGACCGCGCGCGACGCTCCCACCCCTAGTTATGGTATTAGGTAAGTCAGTTTTTTTATGTTATTTATGTTTTGCCCAATTGTATGTATTTTAATGAAATTTAAATTATTTATGGCACACCAGTTTGGGAACCAAAGACTCGCACCCAGCGTTTCGCTTCAACTTTCATCGTGCGAACAGCCAAACTGTGGAACTCCTTGCCGGATTCCCTATTCCCCTTGAACTATAATTTACCGGTCTTCAAGTCGAGAGTGAATCGATTTCTACTAGGCAAGCGACCCAGATCGTAGATAACAACGTTGCTTAACATCAGGCAAGTTGTAGTCAAGCGTGAGCCTATCTAGTTAAAAAAAAATATCTTATCCTAGCTGAAGCTGACCTTAAAAAAAACATTTGTTTTGTTTGATTCTTTGATATTTATGCTTAATTTACAAATATTTTGTGCTAATTATAAGAATAGTTTAGGAGTGCCTAATCGATATAAATCAAATAAAATCATATATCAAATAATAAGTAGAAAATAGAAAAACATTAACTGAGACAGATTTACAAAATAAATATATATATATATATATATATAATATACACCCACACATATATATACAATAAATAAATAAGTCTGCCCTAACACAGCCCCAACTCAGCATAATGCTGATTACTGGAAGCAATCAGCGCTGGTCTTCCGTTGGGGCTGGCTGTGACGTCACGCACGAGACAATGATTTAGTTTAAAAAAAGGAAATGATAGAGCAAAAATAAGTTTATTTACAGTACAGTTACACATGGTAGCACATTCGTATAATTAGATCAATACATTATTATAATACAGAACAAGATTATGTGCGCTTCCGACAGGCTCAGAACATCTCGGTGGCCCAAAACAGTTTTTTTTTTGTGTTATGGCTTTTGCGAAGATTTGACTTTGCAATTCTGCCAGTGTCAAGTGGGAAGATAGGCCGTCAAACTGAGAAATTCAAAGTGAAATATCGATATGTACGGTGGTTCTACATTGCACAGTTGAGTGTTTACAATAAAATGAATAGTATAGTAAAAAAAATACATTACTCGATAGTTTGACTGCTCCGTTAGCTTAGTTGGTAGTTCTCTGTTAGCTCTGCCTTCTAATCTAGGGGTGCGGGTTCGATTCCCGCATAACACAAGTAATTATGAATTTTAAAATTTGTAATTACTTGTGTTGAGTCTGGTCGTTTCTATGTATAATAAGTATGTATTTACAAAAGAAAAGTATATATGTATTATATCCGTTATCTAGTACCCATGATACAAGCGTAAGCTTAGTATGGGGCTAGATGGCGCTGTGTGATATGTCCTGAAATATTTATTTATTTTATTTTTATTTATTGTCATCTGTCAACATGAAAACAAAATCAAAACTATGTACCTACTGACTTAACGCCTTACAGAATTATTAATAGACGCTGATAAGAAAGGGCATGGGTTTGCTATCAAGATATATCAGGTACTGCAAATGAAACTGATGTCCTATATAAAAAGTATGTATGTATCATATCCGTTATCTAGTACCCATGATACAAGCGTAAGCTTAGTATGGGGTTAAATGGCGCTGTGTGATAGGTCCTGAAATATTTATTTATTTATTATTATTTACTTATTTAATAGCATTTTTAACCGACGATGTCAAAAATAGAGGTGGTTCTCGTTTCAGCAGAATGTTTTTTGACATCATTATTAGTTCCATTTATATCAATTTATTTTAGTAAAGCCTAGTTACACTTTCAATAAAAATAGGTATATAACGAAATTACATATATCAAAATAATAACTTTATAACAAACATGCTTGAATGTCAAATTAAATTGTCGAGATATAAACAGTCAATTATTACATATTGTAAAGTCTTATGTCATATGCAGTCATATGTAACAACTTAGGTTTGTCTAAGAAAATTGTGTTAAAAATATGTACATACATACATCAAGTAAAGTCGGTTTGAAAACCCTTAACACCAGAGTTGGCCGCTCTCGTACATATATACTTATTTTTTTTCCTTATTATACTAGGTAATAAAGTAAATATGTACCTATGTCTCTCTCTCTTCGAATTGTATTCGCCATTATTGAGGGTCGTGACTCCCCGCAGAATTAATTAATTGAGGAAGATCCTTTTAACATGTGGAAGGAAGTCTATTCTATTATGTATATTAACTAATACATTTTTAAATAATATTTCTATTACAAAGTTTTAGTTCTATTTTGTACCACAATGAGATCAATCCGACAAAGATTGTATCTATGCTTTCGTATGTAAATCACACGATGTCACTTGTGACGTTATTGACCTCAAACACTACGTCAACCGGTATTTGCGTAGTATTTGTATTATGTCCCGCACAAAGTGTAAGCACGCTCCATCTTAGCCTTTGCTTGCTATCAGGCAAACTATGGCCAAGTGCAAACCCGTTCAAGTTAAAAAAAAAGGTAGAAAATATGGCGTTGCCACTTTTAGTAGGTACTTTTCCTTTTCCTGACAATCGCAATTAACTATTCTAAACAGTACAGTCTAAAAATATTATAATATCTAGTGAACGTCCGCGTCTTCGCTCGCTTTGTCTTACTAATATTATAAAGCTGAAGAGTTTGTTTGTTTGAACGCGCTAATCACAGGAACTACTGGTGCGAATTGAAAAAAAATATTTTTGTGTTGAATAGACAATTTATCGAGGAAGACTTTAGGCTATATAACATTACGCTGCAACTAATAGCGAAGAAACAATGGATAATGTGGAAAAAACGGGGGAAATTATTCATCTTTGAGGGCTTCCGTTGCGTGCGCTGCGAAAACGATTCAAGTCGTGGGTAGCAGCTATAATTTATAAAGCTGAAGAGGTTCTTCTTAATGCGAGCGAAGCCGCGAGCAACCTCTAGTATTATAATAACTAGTGAACGCCCACGTCTTCGCTCGCTTTATTTTAAGATAAAAAGTAGCCTTTGACACTCCTAAGACCTCATATCCTAACTACATACCAAAAATCATGATGATTCGTTCAGCCGTTTTTGCGTGATGAGCGTTTTTTAAATAATCTGACAATGTTACAAAAAACGTGTTCTGGTTCAATTTAAAATATAGCCAATTGTTTTTTTTATAATATCTCCTATGTTCAGATTTTTGACCCTCTTCAGCTTTATTATATGTATAGATGGCAAATAATGGTGGTGGTAATGATGGCATAGATAGAAGCGAGTATGGCGCAGCGGTTTCAGCGTCTGCTTTTCATCCACACGCACCCTGGTTCGAATCCGGCCCTAAACCTACCACTTGTAATTTCAAGTTGCACGGATTTGCACGCGCTTAGCGGTGAAGGAAAACATCGTGAGGAAACCGACATGTATGAGGACCACAATATTCGAGAACATATGTCTTCTGTGGAAGGACCTGGGCGCCCACCACGATGTATCTGCCCAAGAAAACTCCCCTAACGGATTAATTCTGTGGGGGAGTCACGACGTCAGTCATGAGGAAATACGACTCAAGAGAGATATGTATAGATAGATACCTTAATCCTCTCTTCCCTATCCCTCCAGGTCTCCAACTTCCAACCAGTCTGCGAAGATCCAAGTACGCCCTAGGAGCCCTATTTAAATATGTGAGCATCCTTTCTTATCCTTATTTCCTATCCTTGCAATAATTCCTAAATTCCTATACCATATCCGTCTTATTACAAAATGCGGTTTAAATATTAGTCGAGGACTTTGAAAATGAAAAGTCGGTTCTTGTTGTTTAAACATCACATATAAACAATCAAAATGTCAACTTCAAATTAAAGCGTTGATTTATCATTGGTAACATTTTGAAAGTTTGTTTATTATGACAGACGAAAACAAATTTTGAACAGCAAGAACGGACTGTATATTTTCAAAGTTCTGGACTAATAGTTAAACCACGTTTTGTAATAAGACCCTTTAAGATCATCATATTAATGTCGTCATACGTAAATTTTATCCAATTCTGGAAATATTACATAAATACAAGTAGAATAGATAGCCTCCTTTCTATAGTCGGTTAAAATGGCTTCTTACCTAAACAGTAAACACATTTTCCCTTAAATGGGTGTTTTTTTTTTACTTATTTAAATGTATGTGGAAAGAAAGACCTGGGCGCCCAGCACGATATATCTGCCCAAGAGAACTTCCCTAACGAATTAATTCTGCGGGGGAGTCACGACCCTCAGTCATGAGGAAATACGACTCAAAGAGAGAGAGATTTAAATGTATACGCGGGAAGCTACTTTGCTTTATACTATGTAGTGATACATACATACAAAGTCCATATATACATTATATACACGTCACAAACAGATAACATAACATGTGAGCACTGACAGGTCAAGTTCAGTGCGAGTTCAGCGCTGACTATCACAGCACGTGCTTGCTCACGGTGGCTGTAACGTGAAACCGTGATAGGTTTGTGATAGTGTGATAAGGTAGACAGGTAAGTGTTTCATACGTAGAGATTTATAGTTTTTTTTTTAGAAGGAATGGGTTTGCACTTGACCGTAATTCGCCTGATGGTAAGCAATCATTACGGTCTAGGATGGAACGTGCTTACCCAGTAAGAACCGATTCACTCTCGCTTAGAAGATCGCAAGGTTATATTCGGCGGGGAACAGGGAGTTCGTAGGGTATTACTATGTTGTTAATTATGGCATATACATATTATACATATATATTGTTGGCCTTTAGGCTTGATAAACTCTCGACACCAGAGTTGGCCACTCTCATTCGATAAGAAGAAGAAGAAGAATCCGTTACCTAATACCCATGATACAAGCGTAAGCTTAGTATGGGGCTAGATAGCGTTGTGTGATATGTTCTGAAATATTTATTTATTTATTTACATAGGTAAGTACATAGGTGCATGTCACCTAGCGACATTGGCCGTGACACGCCGTTGGCACGAATTGACACTCCATGTCAATGTGATTATGTAATCGCACGGATATAAATAGCATCGTCCGACGGTATGTACAGGCAGCGAGACAAGTGATTCATAAACTCAGAGGAAAAAAATGGCGGCGGAAAATGTAGAAAAAAACATCGCGGGAAATTTTGATAGATTTTGATTGTATACCAGGAAGTTGCAGGTTCGTTTGATGCTCAGTTTTCTCTCCATCTAGTTATGTATATATTATGACTTCTTATTCTTTCAACTTAAAAAACAGCACAACATTATCAATTAATTAGTAATTCGTTCTCTCGTGATTTTAGTTATTTTTTTGTTAATTTGGCTTACGTTATAAGTAAATACTTGATACGATTGTTAAATAAATAAATAAATATTCCGGGATTATTGCACTCAGCGCCACCTAGCCCCAAACTAAGCAAACGCTTGTGTCGTGGGTACTAGATAACGGATATAATACTTATATACTTTTTATTTGTAAAAACATACTTATTATACATACAAATGACCAAACTCAACACAAAAATTATATTTTTAAAAATTTATTAATTCTTGTGTTATGCGGGAATCGAACCCGCACCTCTAGATTAGAAGGCAGAGCCACTACAAACTAAACTAATAACTGTACCTATGTATGTAGAAGATAAACGCCCAAATTTTATCAAATTCTGACAATATCACATACATACATAATATCTAATTAATAATCTCCTTTTTCAAGAAGTCGGTTAAAAGGATCCTATATCACACGCAACTATCAAAGTCAATGCTAAGGTCTGCTTTGAGCAACCTATATAGATTTACTATATAAGTACATTATGTATATCTCGAGGTCCAACCGCACTAGGTCAATGTTAGCAAGATTAATAAATGCTCGAAGTGAATTTGCATCGATTTGCTTTTTTTTTGCCATCTATACATATGTATATATACATTAATAATACGCACTATAATCCAGCGATCTTCAAAGCGAGAGTGAATCGGTTCTTATCGGGTAAGCACGCTCCATCTTAGACCATAGCCTTTACTTGCTATCAGGTAAACTATGGCCAAGTGCGAACCCGTTCAAGTTAAAAAATATATATATATTAAAGCTGAAGACCTCATACTACCTAAATACCAAAAATCATAATGATCCGTGCAGCCGTTTTTGCGTGATGAGCGTTTAAATAAACAGAGACACAGATGAACAGACAAAATTTCTAGAAATTGTTGGAACGCGTTCTGCTATCAATTCGAAGTATCTCGAAACATTTGTTTAATATCTTCAATGTTCAGACTTTCGACCCTATTCAGTTTTATTATAGGTATAGATCTGTTGATCCTTCTTGTCTAAAAGTCGGAAATAAAAATTCTGTTTTGTTTAGTCACAAATACTTACTGGAAACAAAACTGGTTTACAAATAACACTTTGCAAGTTAACTAGCAATAATTCGTCCAATCGTAAACCTTAATTCGTTAATGTTATTCGATGTGCGCAAAAGGTAGTACTATATAGGACTACGTGAGAACGTAACTGGTTTTTTAGGGTTCCGTACCCAAAGGGTAAAACGGGACCCTATTACTAAGCTTCCGCTGTCTGTCTGTCTGTCTCCAGGCTGTATCTCATAAACCATGATAGCTAGAAAGCTGAAATTTTCACAAATGATGTATTTTCGTTGCCGCTATAACAACAAATACTAAAAATTAAAAAAAAAAAAGATATTAAGAGGAGTCCCCGTACAATAAACGTGTATTTTATATTTTTTGGTCAATATTAAAAACCGTAACAGGTAGACGCTTCAAATTTTCACAGAATATTAACTTGTATATTACCTTTCGAAATAAATAATTAAATAACAATAAAGTAAATATTAAAAGGGGGCTCCCTTACAACAAACGTCATTTTTATGCAATTTTTACTCGATCTTAATATACAGGTAGAAACTTGAATATTTGTAAGTAAATATTTAGAAATTTAGTAACTATAAAAATACCTAAACTAATACATAAAATAGATGATAGTACGGAACCCTTCGTGTGCGAGTCCGACTCGCACTTTTTTAAAGTCATAAAACAAACGTTGTTGTACATGACTACGAGGATTAGTCCTGCATTGTTTCACAAATTCAGAAGTTTTCACTCGGAAACGGAAACGTCAATCGTAAATCCTGTTGAAACTTCTATGATTGGTGGATGACTGTCATTGATAACATATCTCATTACAGTCGTGTTTGATTGGTGTTTTGTGTTGAAGCTCTCGTAGCTCAGCTGGCAGAGGTAATTGCTTGCGATTATCAATGTTAAGCAATTATCTACGCGATCAATCCTTGGATGGGTGACCAAAGAGTGGTATTCTATTTTGGGCGCTTCCGTGGGTCGTATAACACGTTAAATTGTAGCTTCCGGTTGTTTGTCATACTACAGCAGTCATAAGCCTCGTCAAAGGCCCTTAGGGCGGTTCAAATTCTCGACATCAAAGTTGACCACTCTCATTCGATAAAAAGAAGATACGTTATAAACTTGCCGGTTTTGTGAAACACAATACGTAAGTTGCTGGTGTTAGGTAGCCCTGTATGTGTTTTATGTAAAATTGATGTGGCATACTAAAACTAGTTTAATTGTGAAAAGTCAAAGACCTCTTATGTTATGTACGTTTATTTTAATCAAATTCAAATTGTAATATCAGTTGTTAATTAACAGAACTTCCTAATAGTTTCATTTTGTCAAGACTTATAGGAATTTCTATTTTAGATTATTATCGGTACTTATTGGGTAAGCTCGATCCATCTTAGGCTATAGCTATTGCTTACCATCAGGCAAAGTATGGTCAAGTGCAAACCTGTATTAGTTAAGAAAAAAGTTATTTATGTATACGAAGTTTAAGTACCTACAGCCATCACATCATAAAGTTGTGTTTCTTGTTAGCTTTACGTATAAACGGCTTGACTAATTTGGATGAAATTCGCTTTGGACTTTTGAAATTAATCAATAAAGTAAATGAATAAATTTGATTGTAATAAAGCCATTTCCATTCCGATACAAGTACCTACGTTCCATCCACAACAACAGTGTGGTTTGTGCGAGTGTCGTTTCAGGTGACCTCCTGAATTTCAGATATAAGAAATACATTTACTCGTGTAAACAACTCATGCTAACCCACATACACACACACACACACATACACACACACAGCACACAAAATGTTTCTTCAGTACTCACATAGCACGCTATTTACTGACTTTAAGTATGTACTTATTCTATTTACTTTGTATAACTATAATATAAACCACTACCCAGATAAATATTTATAGCCGTATCTGCATCATGTTAATACTCGCTATTTAATCAGCCGTGGTTTCTGCGACACAGGATGTTCCTAGTGCAGAACCCAGGGATATCAAAAATGCAGTTGGTATTCTTAAGTCAGATAAGTTAAACATGTTGTTAAAGTTAATTGTTAAGGTAAATAAATTATTCTTATTCTTATTTGAATTAATTGAAAACTTCCTCCCTTTATAAAGTCGGTTTAAAAGTGCGTCATAGCAACATTTATTACGATTGTCAATTAAAAAACCCTTTTAATGAGTTCGGGATAGTTAATTATGAAATAATAATAACTTTATTGTTTTGAAAATTCTCACAGATATTACGCAAAGTCTGCGCAAAAGCTATTACTGTTTTATGAATAAAAAAAAGAAATAAACGGTTAATTAAATTGAATATTTGTTAGAATAATTATTTAATTATATGCTAAAAATTTTATTTAAAAAAAATATCTTACAATGAATGGCCCCCGGGATCACTATCTCTACATAGTATAAAGTAAAGTCAATTCCCGCGTCTGCCCCTATGTCTGTATGTATGCTTAGATCTTTAAAACTACACAACGGATTTTGATGCAGCTTATTTTAAATAGATGAAGTGTTTCAAGAGGAATGTTTGTGCGTGCGAAACCGCGGGCAAAAGCTAATCTTCTTCTTATATATATAAGATGAGGGAGTCGGAGCAGCAATAACACAATGTGATTCATCTAAAACAATAGAGTTTTATTAAGTACTAATTTAACTAAGTTTTAACAAAATATGAAGTGATGAAGTACCTACCTAAAACAATAGAGAATCGACAATTAAATGTCCTTGCTTATCTCCAGCCCGTCGATCCTCTCTTGCACTGTTTTACTAAACTAACACAAAACACAACTATTATTACAACTTTATTAAGAAACTGTTATTATTTTATAAGATTTTTATGTAGGTACATCATTTAAACAATATTTTACTCACACGTTTTTCTTTTGTCTGACACTTGTGGCTCCCACCTTAACATTTTAACCATCCAAATGTCAAATTCAATGTCAACATGAAAGCTTTCATCGCCCCCCTTCGAAATGCAATTTTTTTTTTTTCACAAAAAAAAAAAAAAATAGCTAGGAATCTAAAATTCAATAAACATATTCATGCATAGGTATGAGTTTTGTGACATGATATAATCCAATAGATTTCGTTCCACGACCGGTGTTTATTTTAAAAACTGAATCTGATATTCTAATTTCATCCATTTTCCTTTTGTTTAATTTATTTGCATAGTCAACATATACCTTGTCCCCTTCCTTAAATTCATGTTGTATTCTATTCTTGGAAAATAAAGTTTTATTGTATTCATGTGATTTTATTGACCTTTGTAGCGCTATTTTTCTATTTTCTTCCAAATTCTTTGTTAATGGCTGTTTTTCTTTCAATTCCATGGGTAACAAATCAGTAGACTCACCAGATAGCAAATATTTGGGAGAAAAACCTGTTACAGAATGGTTTGTTTCATTGTATTTACATCTACATTATTCTGCTATTTTTGACCAATTTGTTTTTCCCTTTGATTCATTCATTTTGCATCTTATTTTATTTACAATAGTCTGGTTTAGCCTCTCGTTTAAACCATTCGAGAATGGTGCATCTACTGCTGTAAGTATTAATTGAATACTCCGGTTTCGAAGGTAATTTTTGAATTCAATGGAATTCAAAGCTGGATACTGATCAGAAAGTAAGATGTTTATTGTTTCTTCTTTAGGAATTTTCTCTAAAAGTTTGATGAAATCTCGGGCATTTTGATTCTTGGAACATAAGATATATGAGTATCTGGTGAAATGGTCCACTAGTAGATGTAAATATCGTTTTGTTGATCTTTGTCCACCAAATCCTCCTATTGTGTCCAGTGACATTATTTCGAAAGGTCTAGTAGCTGGGCCCAATTGTGACATAAATCCATATTTTCTATTTAACCTTGTTTTATTCTTTATGCATATCTCACAGTTTTTACATATATTTTTAATATTTCCTGATAAATTTGGGGCAGTATAAAAAGGCTTTATTTTTGATTCTGTCTGATTAATTCCTGTATGACAATAGTCTTCATGTGTCTTTTTTATTAAAGTTTTGCTGTAAGCTTCACTTAGAACAATCTTCTTCTTATTTTTTCCACATTTTCTGTAGTATACCCCATCTTCAAAAACAATTTTCTTATCCAAATTTTTCAATCCCAAATTTTTCTCTTGGTCGTGTCTTATAAGTATCCTGAATATCAATAATATTTACTGTTCTTAAATTATCTTCATCATTAGCATCAACGTCCAATACCGGGTTTCTGCTGAGGCAGTCTGCTTCAGTATTATTCTTCCCAGGGTTATATTTTATTTCACAATTGTATTGTGACAGATAATGTAACATGTCCCCTAATTCATCATCAGGTCTGTTTCTAACATTTAACTTCTCCAGGGGTTTATGATCTGTATATATAGTGAAATAATTTCCAATCAGCCAATGTTGCCAAAACTTTATGCTCTCTCTTATAGCTAAACATTCCAAAAATATAGCTTTTTTATGCTTTTGTGATTCATTAATTTTTTTAGAAAAGTATGCCACGGGTTTTTCTTCACCGTTGTGCTGAGGTTGTTTCAAAACTGCTCCTATTCCTATGGAACTGGCATCTGTATAAATAGATATCGGTGCTTGTGGATCATAAATGGCTAGTATTGGTTTTGTACACAAATAATCTTTCATTTCCTGGAATGCATCCTCACACTGTTCTGTCCAACTGAATTTCTGATCTTTTCTCAGCAATTTATGTAGTGGATCAAGAACTACTGAGACGTTAGGAATATATTTTCCATAAAAGTTGATCTTCCCCAGAAATTGACGTATTTGCTTTCTGTTTTGAGGAGTAGGGAAATTTTTAATTGATATTAAATTATCCTTTAGAGGTGTAATTGTATTCTTCCGTAATATATGACCCAAATACTTGACAGAATCACATGCAAACTTACATTTTGTCAATTTTAGTCTGAAACCTTCTTCTCTTATAGCATCCAGCAACTTCTTGATATGTGTGATATGTTCCTCGAATGTTCTAGAATAGATCAATATATCATCAATGAAATTAACTGCAAATCCAGTCAGACCATGTTTTCTCATAATGTTCCCCAAAATCCGTTGGAATATAGCTGGAAAACTCTATTGTTTTAGATGAATCACATTGTGTTATTGCTGCTCCGACTCCCTCATCTTATAAATCGACAATTAAATGTCCTTGCTTATCTCCAGCCCGTCGATCCTCTCTTGCACTGTTTTACTAAACTAACACAAAACACAACTATTATTACAACTTTATTAAGAAACTGTTATTATTTTATAAGATTTTTATGTAGGTACATCATTTAAACAATATTTTACTCACACGTTTTTCTTTTGTCTGACACTTGTGGCTCCCACCTTAACATTTTAACCATCCAAATGTCAAATTCAATGTCAACATGAAAGCTTTCATATATAAAAAAATATCGCAAAATGTGTTGGTAAGCGCATAACTCAACAACGCCTGGACCGATTTGGCCAATTCTTTTTTTATATTCGTTGAAGTTCAAGGATGGTTTTTACGACGAGAAAAATTCAAAAAATCCCTAAAATCCGCCTTTTTTTCCATACAAACGTTTTCTAACTAAACAGTAAAAGAGTCAACAGATCGGACAAAGTCTGTCGCGTCCGCTAGTAATTTATAAAAAAAGTCCAATTTATGAAACCCTTAAAATATCACGAAACGAAGATCGAACCCGTGAATTCGAGTTCAAAGTCAGGTCTCCTAACCCCTATGCTAATGTATATAGCCAATGATGTCACTTGTAGACATTATATCTACGAATTATTGAACCCATAGAAACATAACTAAAGCAAAAAAAACTATTTCACAAGATGGTCAACCGCCGGTGCTGCAGTAGAGTTGGCAGGCGGGGCTTAACTATTTATCGACCAACTGCGACCGAGCATTCGACTGTTTCCGGCATTGTAACCAATCACGAGCAAGCTTTGTGTGCGAGTAGTATGTGGGAGAGAGACGAATGATTTTCAACTCAACTTTTGTTAGAACGTGATATTTCGAAACGTATCGCATATTAAAGATGTGTAATATTATGTTATGTTAGTGTAGACCGTATATATGTATGTACATGAGACATTTGAAAGAAGCTTTAATTCTATAGGCGCTTGCACTCCCTTAGCGGTGAAGGAAAACATCGTGAGGAAACCGACATGTTTGAGGACCACAATATCCGAGGACATGTGTCTCCCGTGGAAGGACCTGGGCGCCCACTACGATGTATCTGCACAAGAAAACTCCCCTAACGAATTAATTCTGCGGCTGAGTCACGACCCTCAGTCATGAGGAAATACGACTCCAGAGAGGGAGAGACTCTATAGTATTAAATTATTCATAGCATTATTAGTATATTACGTAGCATGTTGATAGTCTGTAACCAAACATTCAATTGTAACGTAACTTGTTTTGAACGTGTGCAAATATTAGATCACTCGCGTCGATAAGGTCTGGTCTAGGTTAAAACGCCTTCAAATATAAATAACTAGTGTACGCCCGCGGCTTCGCTCGTGTCATTTCGGACTTCATACTTTTTTTATCCCAGAAAAACCTTTTAATGGTACCATCCAATCTCCGGAAGCATTTACGGTGTTTATGTGGGAGTCGCATTATCCTAACCGAACCCTAAGCATACCCACTAAAAACCTGGGGTGTTCCTCTTCCGCATCGCTGGTCGGGGCTCTGAGAACGCTAGGCATACAACCGCAGCCTCGGCGACGACCCCATACTACCTTCATGCCAAAATCATTATTATCAGTTTAGCCGTTTTTGCGTGATGCGCGTTTATATAAACAGACAAAAATTCTAAAAACTGCTGAAACGTGTTCTGTTATCAATTTACAGTAAACAAAAAAAAAACTTTCTCATTAGCTTTATTATATGTATAAATAAATATATACTTAGTTATTATTCTATTTTGTAAATCAACAATCAATATTATATCAAGACACTGTGTTGGCGTTTCTAGTTTGCTACAAATACATGGATATTTGTGTTTATTTTGCTTACGTACATGTAACTCGTATTTACACTTTATAAGTACGAGTACATGTTAATTTGCTTAGTAAATAAGGAGAGCCCCCATGTTTACTGATATACAAAAAGGAAGAGATTCTTTCAGCTTTTTCGACTTATGTTACCGCCTAATTTAAATATTTTTTCCAAGTTTTATCAACGTTCTTAAAACATTTTAACTATTTGTAAAAATATTTAAAAAAATTATCAGCCTTATGGCTTCGAACCATATGGACCAAATCAGTTTACATTTTTTACCTATATATTGCCCCTATACTGAAAATGACGATGATCCGTTACTCCATTGAGAGAAAATCTCTCTCTTGAGTCGTATTTCCTCATGACTGAGGGTCGTGACTCCCCGCAGAATTATTTCGTTAGGGGAGTTTTCTTAGGCTGATACCTCATGGTGGCCGCCCAGGTCCTTCCACGGAAGACACATGTCCTCGGATATTGAGGGCCTCAAACATGTCCGTTTCCTCACGATGTTTTCCTTCACCGTTAAGCGGGTGCAAATCCACACATAATTTGAAAATACAAGTCATTGGTGTAGGGCCGGATTCGAACCAGGGTGCGTCTGCATGAAAAGCAGACACTAGAAGAAACAGACCAATAAGCAAAATTTCGGTTTATGATTATCATCATTATCATCATCTAGAGCCGGTTTCATCCCACTGCTATGCTGGGTATAGGCCTCTCTCTTAATATGCCATTGTTGGCTTTGATATTTTTATTCTTATTACGCTATGATATTGTTAACCTGTGGATAAGTTGTCTTCTTATCGAATGAGATTGGCCAAATCTGGTGTCGAGAGTTTATCAAGCGACTGCCGTACTAGACGATCAACCGGGACGTTGGTCCCAGTTGATCGTCATTTAACGTGTCATCCGACCCACGGAAGCGACCAAAATGGAATGCCACTTTTCGGCCACCCATCCAAGGAGTGACCGCGTCGACCTTTGCTTAACATTGGTAATCGCATGCGATTGCCTCCGCTAGCTGAGCTACGGACGCTTCAAAAATATGGTATCTGTTTGAGTTTGACATTAGTTCTAGCTTTAAAATAGGATGTTTATCAATTATATTACATTGGACTTGAAGAGCGATGAAGTAAATATTTTCAATAGCAACTTTATTGGTTTTGCAATTTAGTGATCTTATATTGAAAGCATGTTTATTTAGGTTTATATAATAATTGTATGCTAAAGTGCACGAACTTATCTAGTATTTTGTATGTAAGTATGTATTTATTTCTCTACTTCATACTGTTTACTACTATCTCTCTTGAGTCGTATTTTCGCAGAATTAATCCTTTAGGGAAGTCACATGTGAAGACACATGTTCTCGGATATTGTGGTCCTCAAACATTTCGGTTTCCTCACGATGTTTTCTTTCACCGTTAAACGCGTGCGAGCCAGGTTGCGTCTGGATGAATAGCAGACACTGGAACCGCTGAGCCACACTCGCTTATTCTATTACTATACTAATGCAAAATTTGATGAAAAGAATTCAAAAGTTGACTGTAGCACTACTTTTTACTGAATGAAGATGCTGCTTACTATTTAGTTTTTTTCGTGTTAAGTCCAGACTTCTAAGATTTCATTATTTTGATTAAAAAAAAAATATCATATCGTACAGAAACAGATACAAATTTTCCATTTCTTATGTATATATTTATGTTATTAAAATATGTACCTAAGTATAAAATACTGTCACTTCGATAAAAAAAATATACATCTACAGTATAATATATAAAATACGGTGTCATAAAACTTTGAACCTCCTAATCCAGATCACGATTGCATTAACTATAACGTACCTACTTGCGGATTCTGATCGTTACAAGCAATGATAAAGATATAGGTATAGTGATTATTATGCGAACTGCAGACCTCGATAAAAAAACAAACAAAAAAAAAACAATTCGTTCTTTCGACTTCAAATCGTAACTTTCCATGAGATTTGCACGGCAGTCTTGTTACCTACACCTTCGATCACGTTTATGCAGGTATTGCATATTGCATCAGGCCACCTAATAGTCAATATCTGACTGTCAATTGGTATCTATTCAATACAAGACAGTACCACATCATCTCCTAATTAACTACTAAGTTGAAGAAAAGTCTAGTAAAATCGACGACACTTCACTCGCGCCCATCGCTCAATCAACCAATTACATTAACAAATGCGCGCGCGCATATTAAAATCGAATACAATTTATATTTCGAACATATCCGTCAGTCGCTGCGTGGCCGTGAACGGTGGCGGACGTGTTTCTAAATGCGTTGCGCGGACTATCGCTTTCTAATCGAATATTGGTGCATACTATTTTACTACTGCATATTTTTAAGCAATATAGTCGATTCGATACTACACAAACTTTTGCGAGGCATATCGAATATGCTAGAATTGGATGTAGATGACGAATGAAGTGATAATGTTGTGATTTGATTTAAAATTATTTAATTATTTATTCAATCTGTGATAATATTTGTGTTAGTTGTATAATTTAGATGTAAACATGACTGAACAAACCGGTGTTATTACTATACATCAAGTAAGTTGACTGGTTTTTTTTTAATTATAGACTTGTTATTGTTTGTTAAATTTTAATACCTGACTTGTTTTTTTTGCGTTGACTACAACATGCCAAAAGGAAGAAATTCATTCAGATTGTTTGTCTTATGTTACCGCATAATTTAAATATTTATCAAAGTTTATCAAAGTTTTTACAACATTTTAACTATTTGTAAAAAACACCGAATTTTTTTACTAGCTTAATGGCTTCGAAACATATGGGCCAAATCAGTTAACATAACATTTTAATACGTGACTTGTTTTTTTTTGCGTTGACTTCAGTGCGCCTGATGTTAGCATTGCTGCAGCCTATGGTGTAACACGCTTACCTAGAAGGTACCTATTAACTCTAGATTTGAAAACCCCTGGATTGTAGTTCGCGGAAAACATAGCTTCCGGTAGAGTGTTCTAGAGTTTTTCCGTCCTCACAATAAATGAAGAAGCAAAAATTCATTTTGCACTTTGGCACTCCAACCATAAAACAGTATGTACCGATGATATAAATGACTAGTGGACGCCCGCGGCTTCGCTCGCATTAAAAAGTAGCCCATGCCAGTCCTAAGACCTCGTACATCCTACATACCAAAAATCATGATGATCTGATCAGCCATTTTTGCATTATGAGCGTTTAAATAAACAGAGAAACAGAAAAAAACGTATTGGAACATGTTCTGCTATCAATTCTTAGTATGCCCAAATATTTTTATGACCCTTTCGACCCTCTTGAGCCTTAATATATTTAAAGATTATTTATTATTAAACAATCATAAACGAAATATTTGCACGTTCCTTCGTAAATAATAATTATCGTTTAACATCGTACGAACTGAGGTCGAATGCAAATTTATTTATGACTATAAATATGTCTTGTGAATATTTGTGCTACATCTTAGACTACAGTGGTGCTTAACATCAGGCAGGCTGTAGTCATACGTAAGCCCGAATTATAGAAGAACTTCGGCGATTAGTTGCGTATAGCACGCCAGAAGGTTATTGGCCTTATGATAGGTCTTAAACACATTGGGGCTGCGGTAGTATGCCTAGCGATCTCGGAGCCCCGATCAGCGACGCAGAGGAGGAACACCCCAGGTTTTTAGTGGGCATGCTTAGGGCTGGTTAGGAGAATGCGGCTCCCACATAACCACCGTAAATCTTCCCCGGTATGGGTGGTACCTATAATAGATTTTCCTGGGATAAAAAAAAAACGTAAACACACGCATATATTGTTCTAAAGTTCTCGAATAACGTGTAAAATTAATAATTCTGCAGGGTTATCCAAATTAGTGATTGACCTCTTTTAGCCGACCGGTTATTTGACGCGAGTTGCTGACCATTAAGATAAAAATTTGCTTTAATACTTTGTTTTCAAAGTTCCATCTTTCAAGTATATACGCAAAGCATATTTTTTTAAAGTGAAACGGGTTAGCACTTGACCTTAGTTTGTTATATCATTACATAGTAAAGCAAAGTCGTTTCCCGCGTCTGTCCCTATGTCTGTCTGTATGTATGCTTAGATCTTTAAAACTATACAACGGATTTTGATGCAGTTTTTGTAATAGCCAGAGGCATTCTATAGATGTTGAATCAATCATTCAAGAGGATGGTTTATATGTTAAACTACTGGTTGCTCGCGGCTTCGCTCGCATTAAGGAGTAAAACTTGCATCCCCTATTTCACCCCTTTAAAAGTGGCATTTCCAAAAATCCTTTCTTAGCGGATGCCTACGTCCATAACATCTACCTGCATGCCCAATATCAGCCCGATCCGTCCAGTGTTTTGGGCTTTGCCTTGATAGATCACCATGTCAGTCAGTCAGTCACCTTTGAGTTTTATATATTTTGAGATAACGCTTATAAAAAAAAGGCTTATAAAAAGAAATGAAATAAAATATGTATATACAAAGTCAATAGTATTTTACCTACCTACATATTTCTGTAAAAGTGTATAGCAGTAACGTCATACAGACTCTTGATAAAAGCGCCACCTATTGACCCTAAATTTAAATTTCAAATGTCGTGAAGCTACATATGTGTTATAACGAATTTCAATTGAACATGTGCAAGTCGAATGCCTAAATAAGGACTGAAATCGATTTGGTTGCTAACGTCGAAAGTATAGGTTTTTTGTAACGTCATTTTAATTATTTAATTACCTACTTAAAATGCGTCTTCCAATAACAGATTATATTATTATCTCCCTGTTCCCCGCGGAATATAACCTAGCGATCTTCAAAGCGAGAGTGAATCGGTTCTTACTGGGTAAGCACGTTCCATCCTAGACCGTAATGATTGCTTACCATCAGGCGAATTACGGTCAAGTGCAAACCCATTTCTTGTAAAAAAAACAGATATCAGTTATCCAAACGTGATAAAGTTTCTCATAGAAAACTATGAAGAAGTGCAATGGTAAGTTGCTAATAAATATGGGTATGTTGATTTTTTTATAAATTTGTATTGCAAAGAAATATACAGTTAAATAAATAATTATTCCGGGACATATCACACATTTGGTTTGAATATTGACGTAAATTTTTTTAATCGATGAAACAAAAGAGTAAGTACTACATTATGTTAAACGTGTGATTGTATTTGATTTACTGTTTATTGCAGCGTGGCTCTTAAATTGACAATGTAATATAGTTTTTTTTCTTTCGCAACAATTTATTACATGTGTGTTTAAAAGGGAGGACTATGCTCAGCAGTGTGCGATATTTTTGGGCGGAATTTATTTTACTTATATTTATAAAAAGTAGGGTTGCATGTATCTTTGTATACAGTGTCACGGTTATTAAATAAATGATGGTAAAATAAATATTTCAGGACATATCACACAGCGCCATCTAGCCCCACACTGAGCAAAAGTTAGTGTCGTGGGTACTAGATAACGGATATAATACCTATTCATTTTTCTTTGGTAAATACATACTTATCATACAAAAAAGTGGCCAGACAAGTAATTATAAATTTTTAAATTCGTAATTACTTGTGTCTTGCGGGAATCGAGCCCGCAACCCTAGATTAGAAGGCAGAGTCACTACCAACTAAGCTAACAGGCCAGTCTAAAATAACTTATCTATAGTTGCTTACCAATCAATTGATTCTTTATCAGTTCAATAGAAAAATCTCAACAGTCCAATTTGATAATTGCTTGTTTGAACATTGATCGTGATAAATCATTTTTAAAAATAAATATTATAATATTTTCCCTAAACTTTGTCATGATAAAAAGACAAAAATTAATTTATGAGATAAAAATTTCGAGAAATAATCTTTTTAGGGTCAATTAATTACGCAATTAGTTACCAAAAATGGTAGTGAGACAAAGATTGTTTTATGATGTACTAGCTTTTGCCCGCGCCTTCGCACGTGTTATTATGTATATAAAGCTTCCTCTTGAATCACATCTACATAATTGTTTTTTATTAGTAGGAATTTTATTATAGGAAGGAAGTCGATTTTCCAATAATCCTTTCTTAGCGGATGCTACGTCATAACATCTACCTGCATGCCAAATTTCAGCCCTATCTGTCCAGTGGTTTGGGCTGTGCGTTGATAGATCACTATATCAGTCAGTCAGTCAGTCACCTTTGAGTTTTATATACATATATAGATTAGTCACTTGTATTGGAATCGTCCTTTGCTTTTTGATGTTCTGATAAAAAGACAATGTATTATTGAGATATTATTGATATTAATCATTCAAAGAAATTATCTTCTTAACGTCCATTATTATATTTATATTGTACCTCATTTGATAATGAGGCAAGTAAATATTAATTTTATTTATCAAAGATCGAGTACTATATTTACATACTTATCTCGCTAATTTTATAATGATTTAAAATCCTTATCCAAATGAAATATTGCTTAGATTATAATATTATCAGAGTTACGTATAATATAATAATCCTTGTAAGTAAGGTCGTATGAGAGTGGCCAACTCTGGTATCGAGAGTTTTCGAACCGCCTTAGGGGCCTATAAAATCAGTGTAATAAATCGTTTAATTTATAAACATCGTTACTTAAGATCGTTGATAGATTTCTTGCAGGCTACAACGCTGCTTAACATCAGGCGAGTTGTGGTCAAGCGTAAAGCCTACTTTTATTAGAAAAATCACCAATAAAATAATATTGGTATCCAATCAAGTCAAATGTATCTGCCCAAAAGAACTCTAACGAATTAATACGGCGGGGGAGCCACCACCCTCAGTCATGAGGAAATACGAGAAATTTCAATGTTAATTAGGTACATATGTCTTGTGCGAAACTCGTACAAAGTACAAAGAGATTCCCGAAATACCGCTGATAGCGATTGCCTTATCAAATTTAATCTCATAGCCTTTTGCGACCATAAATTAAGTAAGTAATACATGTAGATGGAACGTGGAATATGACTTCTGTGACATCGGTTCTTATAATTCTCAATTGATTACAAGAATTATTTTATTTACTACTAGTGGGTGCTCACGTCTTCGCTCGCATTAAGAAGTAAAACTTGCATCCCCTATTTCACCCCTTTAAAAGTGGCATTTCCAAAATTCCTTTCTTAGCGGATGCCTACGTCATAACATCTACCTGTATGTCAAATTTCAGCCCAATCCGTCCAGTGGTTTGGGCTGTGCGTTAATAGATCACTATGTCAGTCAGTCCAACTGTGGTGTTAGAGTTTTCAAACCGCCTTTTACATGGCTTAACAACTGCCGTAAACAGCCGGGACCTACTATTAAACATGTCAACTGACCCACGGAATTGCCCAAATGGAATGCCAAATTTATCCAGGGACTTTTTGTTTTCAAATATTCTTTATTAATACTACTTATAACAATTTAGTAGTTCAATGCTAGTGTACATTTAATCCTAGCACTTACACTTATCCAGGGACTGATCGCGTTTATAATAATAGCTTATCATTGGTAATCGCATGTGATTGCCTCCGCTAGCTGAGCTACGGGGGTGGTCATAAATTCATTATGATTTATCCATATATTACTTTATCTGTGGTTTTGGCCAATCTTTGCGATAAATGATAAGAATAATACATGCAGTACATATTGCGTGTCTTGAAATGAATACCGCGCAGTATCATTTAAGCGACCGATTTTAATACATTGCGACCTGCAGGTAGTCAGTACAAAATAAAACAAATCTTGTTTAAATTAGGCAAATAAAATATTGTGTAATACAAATACAGATAACATACAGGTTCTATTACAATATTTTTTTAATAATAATATGTTAAGTATTTAAATGTTTTGACTACTGTTTTTATCTTCAACATTTCTTAAATACTTTAGTGATATATACCTACCTACAGTAATAATAAAATTAAAGATATACATTTTTATCTGTGTTCGTGTTTACTGTTATGTGGTTGAAATAATTGTTTGTTTGTTTGTTTATTATTATTTATTTTTAAATAAAAAAACATTCAAAATATTTTAACATAAAATGAGTGAAAATAATAAGAAGTTAGATGAAATTATCGACAAACTCAAGGGCGTACATAAATCTGTGAGAACTATTTTATTTATTTGTTATTTTAGTTATTTGTTTTTTTAGTGTACTTATATCTTTTATTTTATTTTTATATAATACATTCATCTACTAATAAGTTATTATTATTGTGACACGCCATGTACCAGTATTTTGGTCAAAATTAATATCTTTATATATTTAATATCTTTTATGTACAGATTTTTGACCCTCTTTAGCTTTTGTATAGTTAGATTGACCCAAGTCACTTAACAACGGGTGCTTCTTGAGGTCACGGCTCATTTAGGAATCTGGTTCAAGTCTGATTAAAATATTAAACAAACGGGCGACCTCTACCACTCGGGGTGGAATGATTCCATTTGAATACAATTATATAGGTATACTGAGTATAGAAGTATGTACGTAGGTATAGGTTAAATTGTTTATAGTGTGTTTTATTTGTAAAGATAATAAAAATAAATTACAACAATTTTTCTGTCAATATGTAACTATAACGGTTTTCACTCACGTGTAATTTCGCGTATGTTGTTTACACAACATAAGTTCAGTCGTAAATAGATGGTCTTTGATTAGAGGACTAATATTAGGCGTGTTATAGTTAATCGTGAGACTTATAGTCTAAAAAAAGTCTTGTGTTTTTTTTCAATGAACACCTGTTTGTTTATCATTGTTTTGTCATCATTTATTTGGTGAATGATACTAAGTACATTTTTATTTGAACAACCTTATTGTATAATTTACATGATTCTCTCTTTTGCTTTTGTTGGAACTGTGTTGCAAAAGACAGGTTCTTCCAAGTGGTTTGGATGGTTAACAAATTCAATTAAAGTTAAATAAAACTAAAACTATGGACATCATAAGATAATAATAATAGAAAAATATGTTATATTATATACTATACTGCCTGGATGATTTTAATCTACAATGAGTCATCATATTATACCATGATTGATAATTATCAATCGTCCTATTTTATGCTCCTTGGACTACTTTTAATTCAAGACTTATTGAAGAAATCAACTATAATTTAAAACTAAAACCTAGAGATTGACCGAGAAATCGCATAATATAGTATGTACAAATAACATTTAGTTAAATTGACAACCTCCTCATCTTATGAAAATAAAAAACATATTAATAAATATTTCAGGACACATCACACAGCGCCATCTAGCCCCATGCTAAGCTTACGCTTGTATAATGGGATAACGGATATAATACATGTATACTTTTCTTTCGTAAATACATACATAGAAACGACCAGACTCAACTCAAGTAATTAAATATTTTTAAGTGCATAATTACTTGTGTTATGCGGTAATCGAACCCGCACCCATAGATTAGAAGGCAGAGCCACTACCAACTAAGCTAACAAAATAATATATTCGAATTATTCGAAGACATATTTGTCTCCCGTGGAAGGACCTGGGCGTCCGCTACGATGTCTTTGCCTAAAAGAACTCCCATAATGAATTAAGTCTACGGGTCACGACTCTCAGTAACGGGAATGACTAAAGGTGGGAAGAAAAGTTTCCGAAATTGTGGATAAGAAACATACACATGAGGATGGTTGCCAGAAACATTGAAGTAACTTGGATGCGTTATATTTTTTTTATTTATTGTGTTTTGTTTAAACTAAAACGGGCTTGCACTTGACCTAAGTACATTGCGATAACCTGGCGATCTTCATAGCGAGAGTGAATCAGTTCTTTACTGGGTAAGCACGTTCCATCCTAGACCGTAATGTTTGGTTGCCATCAGGCGAATTACGGTCATGTGCAAACCCATTCCTTGTTAAAAAAAGACCGTAGTTTGCCTGATGGTAAATCAACACTATGGCTTAAGATGGAGCGTGCTTACCCGATAAGAACCGATTCACTCTCGTATTGAAGTTCGCTGGATTATAGTGCGCGGGGAACAGGGAGTCAGGCATGGAGTTCCACAACCCTACTGTGGCACTTTTCCCTACTTTTTTCACGAATTTTTACTAATGATCGATAGTGCAAAATTCTTGACTAAATGCCTATCGAAGACGCCAAATCAGACTAATTTCACCCCTGATATCAGGAACTAGCTGTGCTAGCGATTTCGTCGGCGTGCAATAGTTATACCATAGAAACGGTTCTAGTGAGTTAATGTTAAAAGATAGACATATATTGTTGCGGACATTTTGATATCTTGAACCGTTTTCGCAGCGCACGCAACGGAAACTCTCAAAGATTAATAATTTTCCCCGTTTTGACCACATTTTCCATTCTTTCTTCGCTCCTATTAGTTGCAGCGTGATGTTATATAGCCTAAAGCCTTCCTCGATAAATGGTCTATTCAACACAAAAATAATTTTTCAATTCGCACCAGTTGTTCTTGAGATTAGCGCGTTCAAACAAACAAACTCTTCAGCTTTATAATATTAGTATAGATATGACAGGTAAGGTGTCTTTACTTGTCATTTCATCAAAAAAAATTCACTGTCGATCGTTATTAATAATCAGAAACAGACCAATGGAAGAGACAGTCAGACACGTCAGATACGTTTTATTGTCTTTGTTCCAAAATTTAACATATTCTCTTTCTCTTTATAGATGCGCCTGCACCGGTGTGAGGGCTGCCTGGCGGCGTGTGGCCGGGACCGCCGCTCTGCGCCGCTGCCGGCCCTGCACAGACTCACCACCAGGTAACATGATGTCTCAGTACTGAGGGGCGTGACTCCCCCGCACCATGCTCTCTAGACGCGCCTGCACCGGTGTGAGTGCTGCCTGGCGGCGCTAATCTCAGGAACAACTGGTGCGAATTGAAAAATTATTTTTGTGTTGAATAAACCATTTATCGAGGAAGGCTTTAGGCTATATAACATCACGCTGCAACTAATGTGAGCGAAGAAACAATGAAAAATCTGGAAAAAACGAGGAAAATTATTCATCTTAGCGGGTTTCCGTTGCGTGCGCTGCGAAACCGGTTCAAGTCGTGGGTAACAGCTATAATTTATAAAGCTGAAGAGGTTGTTTGCACAAATAAATATGATGCCCAAAATAACTATTCCACGAAAGAAGTCGCGGGCACAGCTAGTAAAATAAATATATTGAACACAATACTTTATTTACTTCCAGGAGCAAACTGCTAAAGAAGACCCGTCGCTCCCCCTACTGTCACTCGACGAGCGTACAGAAAATGGAGACCTGCGCTAAAAAAACCGATCTACCACCCGATAATGATGCCCCACGTAAGTATCTTCTAAGAATATAAAACTCCAAGGTGACTGACTGATTGACTGACTGATTGATATAGTGATCTATCAACGCACAGCCCAAACCACTGGACGGATTGGGCTGAAATTCGCAATGAAGGTAGATGTTATGACGTAGGCATCCGCTAAGAAAGGATTTTTGGAAATGCCACTCAGTGGTGAAATGGAGGATGCAAGTTTTACTTCTTAATGCGAGCGAAGTCGCGAGCACCCACTAGTAACTTATAAGATAACTTATTCAATGCTTAACATCAGGCAGGCTGTAGTCAAATGTAAACCTATCCCACGTAAAAAAAATTATGAAAGATTATACAGAAATATTACTTCTTACACAAATATGAGTGGAATAATTTCATTGCATATCAAAATGAAGAATCAAAATGATTGCATAATAAAAACTTTCATTATTTTCAGTATTGCTTACTAACATCATTATTTTATTAAAGCTTCTGGTATAACAAGTGACTTTAATAAGTTAATATATGAGATGAAATAAAGTATATTTTACAAGCTTCATCCAAAATAGCTTAGGATTTAGATTAGTGTCTACTGTTTCTGTGTGAGAAATTTCATCGAAATATAACTAGAAATAAAATAAATACAATACAATACAAAATTATTTATTAACTGAAAGTATTACATAAAACCTTAAAAACTAATATTTACAAACTTAGATAGAGTTACGGTTTTTTACCTAGGAAGGTTTGTTAGTGTTCTTGTGAGCCCTGCACTAAGTTTACACTTGTATCGCAGGCATTAAATATTAAAGCCATTTATTTCCCAACGTAACATTCAGGAGTTATTGGTTCTAGGTTAGTAAAGCATTATTAATTAATATTAAATTTCACTTTCTCTTGATGTTTTATTGGGCACCCAAATTTGAGCATCTAGGCCTCCTCCATGCGCTGTCAGTGTCTTCGGTCGTGTGCTTGTCTTGTCCAGGTACTGCCCGCTGCCTCAACAATATCGTCTCGCCGGCTTAAGAACTAAGAAAGAAAGAAAGAAAGAAAATATATTTATTGAGACACACACAAAACTTTAAAACCTATTTACTTACTAAACTTACATGCTAAGAATGTGATGTCTCAATACAAATACAAATTTCACTTATTTGACGTACCTAAATATTGTACAATAACGTGTGCATCCTCCGACCTCGTGGTAGCCGTTACACTGTGTTACGAGGCCAGATTCATCTCCCAATATAATTAGGTACTTAGGTAATTACGTTATTAATTAACGAAATGTGCATTCTACGGCTTATATTGCATTGCGATGACGTTAATTCGGCATTAAAAACGGCTTAGAAGTTAGAGCAGTGTCTGATCTATGTGTGTACGAAATTTCTTCAAAATCGATCCGGTAGTTCTTACGTAATGTTGATAAAAAGTAAATATAAAATTCAAAGGTGACTGACTGACTGATTGACTGACTGACTGACTGATATAGTGATCTATCAACGCACAGCCCAAACCACTGGACGGATTGGGCTGAAATTTGGAATGCAGGTAGATGTTATAACGTAGGCATCCGCTAGGAAAGGATTTTTGGAAAAGCCGCTTTTAAAGGGATGAAATAGGGGATGCAAGTATTATTTCTTAATGCGAGCGAAGCCGCGAGCATCCACTAGTGCAAAATACAACTCTTGCTGTACCTACGAAAATGTCAGCAGAATTAGTTCAACAAAATTTCCATAGATGTCGCTGTACAGCGCTAAAACACGCAAACCCGCCTCGAGTGAATTCCGCTTCGAGTTTTCGAAGTATATGTCAGTTACACAAACTTTCATTCTTTCGCTGATATAATCTGCGCCCCGCGGATTACTATCTCCATACCAAATTTCAAGTTTTTGCAAAGGGCCGATATACGGTGCCCCTAATAATGGTTCAATTTAATAAATTTTTATCATGAAAGGAGATATGCTACATGGTAACATCGTTTCTATACTTCTTCAGTTCTTCTTAATGAATGAGAGCGGCCAACTCTGGTGTCGAGAGTTTATCAAGCCGTCCTAAGGGCCTCTGACATGGCTTAACGACTGCCGTGCTAAACAAACAGTCGGGATCTTATTATAGAATCATTGTTAATTTTTCTTTGTTGTATGTTTTGGTTATCTTATTATGATTGTTATTTTTTATAAGCTTAGATATGTAGTTATAATAATATGTATTGTGTACTCTTTATTTATGTAATTTTTATTTTATTAATTGTTTAAATTAGCATGTAATATATTATATATGTGTATTTATTTTGTAAGTAATTATCTTAAAATTGTAAGTTAGGTTTGCATCAAGAGGGCTTTAAGTGCTCGTAATTTTCTTCTATTTATTAAGTATTATGTGTTTTAGCTTAGTGCCTGTTTTGCAGACTATTAATAAATAAATAAAATAAGTTAGTGTTGTTGTTCCAATAGTGGCAGTTCTGCTGTGATTTTCGTTTTGATCTAGGATAAAATGAAGTCAATTCATTCATTTTATCTTAAATAACTCTCACTAATAAGATAAGATAAGATAATCATTTATTCATCAATAGAAATAGTCAACTTATGAACTAAACGTAAACAGTTGGTAATTCTATTGTCTCGTCTTACAAAAATATTTATGTCAGTTAAAAGATTTTAAACATGTCTAAAATTTTCCAAAACTATTACATTTTTAATAATGGTAAAAATGTCAGAATAAAATAAAATGACAAATAAATTTAAAATTTCAAATTAAATAAAATGTCAAGTTAAACTACAAATCATCAAAGTAAAAAAACAGACTAATTGATTATCTATACTAATATTATCAAGCTGAAGAGTTTGTTTGTTTGAACGCGCTAATCTCAGGAACAAAACGGTTCAAAATTCAAAGAATTAATGCCCAAAATAACTATTCCACGTGGACGAAGTCGCATACAGCTTATAGTATCTGAATAAAGGGTTTCATCTACTTTGGCTTCGCCGTTTCAACATATACCTATAAACATATAATGAAAAACAAAAACATACCGTTGGACTTGTCAATCACCAGATGTCAGAACCAGCTCCAGTTTAAGATTTATAGGAAGCCAACCCACACAGATGTGGTAATACCTAATACTTCATGCCATCCATTACAACATAAGTTGGCAGCTTTCCGCAGCTACGTTCATAGACTATTAACGGTGCCGTTGACAAGAGAAGGTTATCAAGAAGAGTTAAGCACTATATATCAGATCGCAACTGCAAACGGATAAGTCGGTTGGTAAGAGGTAAGACAAGGCAGCAGGTTCGCAATATGTTATATGCGATACCACCGGACAGATATGTCATATGTGGGTAGTCTCACTTACATGGGGCCAGTGTCAGAACGGGTCGCTAAGATATTGCGCAGAGCGAAAGTCAATACTGCTTATAAAATAACGGATAATTTACGTCACCTGTGTAATGGTAAAGACCGGTTGGAAGATGCCAAGAAGTCTGGGGTTTACATGTTGGAGTGCAATGCTGTGTATGTTGGTCAGACAGGAAGAAATTTCGAGACCAGATACAAAGAACATATGGCAGCCCATAGGAACGAGCACCCAGAAAGATCACACTTTGCGAAACATTTATCGGACACCGGACATACTTTGAAAAATAACCACACGTACCAGATTAAGCAAATATGCGATAAAGGATTCCGTTTGTGCGTGTGGGAGCAGCTGGAAATACTGAAGCACCAGGGTCAACCTTTTACGTTGCTGAACGACCAAACAAACTTGGTATCATCACCGTTGCTACGTACTTTCATTAGTAACGGAACAAACACCACCTAATTTGGTAAACACGCGAGCGATGACGCAGCGACGGTTACGTTAATGAGTTTGAATAGTAACGGTCAGGCAATGACACATCGTATGACATCAAATCACGTTATATAACGAGCGGTCGTTGCAAGCCGAGCTCACTTTCGGACCGACGTTCGAGGAGTCAACACGTCCCGAGGATACCTCGTGGAGAGGCGAAACACGTGTCGACGAAAACATCTTGCCGAAGAAGAACAACAAAGCTTCAAGACACAAGGTGCGGTGTTAGTAAGATCTTGAGATCCACGCAGGCCACATTGGTGAGGAGGTGAGGTGTGGCGGTGGTATATGGAGGAGGAACACACCTAAAAACCATCAATTCTGTTGTTTGATGTCGGTTAAGGAGCAGTCGCAGCGGAAAAACACTAACATTTCTCCAGAGTTTCAGTTACAATGGATTTCCCTAAAGTAACGCCCGATTCAATATCTTAAGATAAATAGTGTTTAAGTAGATATTAAGAAAAGTGCAATGCCCTAAACTTCAAACAAGCAACAGGGTCACACAATTCAATCTTTTTTTAGAATAAGTTCTAAAATGTAATATTGTATTGTGTACCTAAAACATAAATAAATAAATAAATAATCCAATACATCAATGGGGGCTTATCCATCTATACATGTAATAAAGCTAGAGAGAGTAAAAAATCTGAACATAAAATAAAAAGAATACAAAAATATTCCGGGACATTGCACACAGCGGCACCTAGGACACTCTAAGCAAACGCTTGTATTGTGATAACGGATATAATACTTATGTACATTTCTTTTGTAAATACGTACTTATTATACATATATACATAGAAACGACCAGACTCAACACAAGTAACTATATATATATTGTACATAGCAGAAAATAATGTCTTTGACTTATGAATGGCAAAATTAGTTCAACAAAATTTCCATAGATGTCGCTGTACGGCGCTAAAACACGCAAAACCGCCTCGAGTGAATTCCGCTTCATTTATTTGAAGTATTTTGTTACCCAATTTCAGCGTTCTAGTCCCATCCAGGAGTTAGATCAACTAACCCTGTACCAAATTTTAAGTTTTTGCAAAGAGCCGACGTACAGTGCCCTATTTATATAGAACATAACATAAAAACATAAAAAGCATTTATTCCAACATTTACAAGGGCTTTCACAGTAAAGTAAGGCTGATGTAACATAGGATATTGTACAAACTTGGGGTTAGTGTATTACCTACTGTACATTATTAGGCAAACCCTGGATATCACACTAGGTCTATTCCTGTGTTGCGACATCCAGTCTTTCCCACTCCGAAACGCAACATAGCACTATATAAATTGACTAATATTTGACAACAAAAACACTTACAGTGGCCGGCCTCTCACAAAAACAAAAGGTCAACGTTCGCACCGCCGTTTGAACTATGTATTCAGTGCCGCCGGTTAGCAAAAACAGTTTGTGCACAGAACACAACCATAAGGGTTGAAAAGGTTGAAAATGTATGTTATTATAGTATATTATACCATGTAGAAGATCATAGGTCGACTATGATGTTCTACTGCATACATATATCTTTTCTGTACTTCTTCTTATCGAATGAGAGTTTATCAAGCCGCCCTACCTAAGGGCTTTTATTTATTTATTTTTCGTATGGCATTATTTTTTAAATCTACTTACGTTTAGTTGATATATTGATAAAATGTCTCACGAAAGTTTTAATATTAAAATCTCTACTACATAAATTTATTGTTTTTAAATACGTAATCGCATCTGGCAGTTAAGGTTTTAAAATCCTCCATTTGTCCGTCATACTTGGTAAGGGCCTCTGATATGGCTTAACGACTGCCGTACTAGACAAACAGCCGGGACATACAATTTAACGTGTCATCCGACCCACGGAAACGCCCAAAATGGAATGCCACTTTTCGGTCACCCATTCGCGTACTGACCGCGCCAACCTTTGCTTAACATTGGTAATCGCATGCGATTGCCTCCGCTAGCTGAGCTACGGGCGCTTCCAGTTTAGTACTGCAAGATGAAATTATTTTGCAAGATCTTTTATCTTTATCTTATCGAGCATAGGCCTCTCTTCTAGTACGCCGCTCATCCCGGTCCTGCGCAGATTGAACCCAGACAAATAAACCAAGTAAACTGCGTAAGCAATATGTTTAGTCTAACAATGTCTCTGACATTCATTTTCGGAGGAAGTATAGACGGAACAACAAAATATATACCTACATATTTATTCAAACCAAAACATATACATAGATTTATCAATTTGTTTATGTTTATACATAAAATATAAGTAGTATAAATAAACCTTTTGATTTATTTTTCATTATTTTATTTAATATCTTAAACACCTCGTCCTACTTATTTAATTTGAAGATTATATCCCTGCCAGGTTGGTTGCCTGGAAGAGATCGCTCTTAGCGATAAGGCCGCCAATTAAGACGCTTATTTTAATTTCTATGTTTTTATGTATTGTTTTCATGATTTGTTGTTTTAATAATGTATTTATCTATCTATCTAATCATACATTTGTATACTCTTTCCAGCGATGCCGTGGTTCGGTATGGACATCGGCGGCACGCTCACCAAGCTCGTGTACTTCGAGCCGAAGGAGGCGAACAGGCGGGACATAGACAAGGAGACGGAGGTGTTGAAGAACATACGCAGATACCTCACTAGGAACTCGGCGTACGGGAACACTGGCAGGCGGGACGCGCACTTGCAGGTGCCGTGTTGTGTGTGTGTGTGTGTGTGTTTGCTTGGGAGCGAGGGAGCGTCTGTAGGCTACTATAGGGACCAAAGAGTGACATAGACTAACTATAGGGACCAAAAAGTGACATAGACTACTATATAGTGAGCAAATAGTGACATCATCATCATCATCCACAGCCCTTGTGAACCCACTGCTGGGAATAGGCCTCCCTTTGTATGTGTCATCTGCGTAAAAGTGACATAGACTATTTATAAGGTCTGAAAGTTTCATAGACTAACTATAGGGACTAAAAAGTGACATATCTTTTATTTTAATATGAGCAAGGACATACGAAATTCACTCACAAAAATACTCATATGTGTGTGTGTTTTCGGAGCGACGGATCATCATAATCTTTAATATGATAGACAGGGTATAAATTGTGACATATAAAGCTAATAAGAGATTTTAGAAGCCCCTAGGGTGATTTGAATCATATTTGACACCAGAGTTAGTCGCTATGATACGAACGTATTTGGTTTTTTGATTAATTTTGCAAGTATACACATGTTACTTTAATTAAATTTTTAAGAAACCTTTATTTTTCCCTTTTTAGATGGACAACGTGACTATCCGCGGCCGCCGCGGCACGCTGCACTTCATCCGTTTCCCGACTTCGGAAGTGGGGGCGTTCCTTCAACTTGCCCGATCCAAGGGCATGGCCGACCTGGTCAACACTATCTATGCCACAGGAGGGGGTGCTTACAAGTTTGAGGAGGATTTTATTAAGGTTACATTCATAAGTAATCTAATATTGATTTAAATAATAATAATAAAATACACATTTATTGAGACACGAAACAACATGAGATACAGTACACAATAAAATATGAAGATCCCCAACTCAGCATGTGCTGGATGCAAGCATCCAGCGCTGATCTTCCGTTGGAACCGTCAGGTGACGTCACGAACGGAACGAAAGATATATGAGTGATATTTCATATTGATGAGCTGCCCAAGTCCTTATACAAGTTGATGACTCGTCCAACTGACTATCTTGAGTTGGACACTAAGTAAAACACGTAATGTCTCAACAAACGCTTGACCGATTGGATTTATACTCAAGCTAGTCAATGTATGTGAATTAAACTAGATGACCACCAAATTTGGTGACGCTAGGGCTAAACTGATTGACGTTTGAAGGTCCACTTTTAATGGAATAACTGTTAACTGTAACTGGCTAGCACTTACGTCAAAAATCAAATTGAATCATGCCTTACGGGAATATAGTAGGTACAGGAATAACTTACCAACCAAGTTTCAGTTATTGAAAGTATTCTTTGTAGACATATGGGTTTAAGTATGTTTATAAAACTCAACTAACTTCGCTAATCTCATCCAAAACTTTACACTATTTCAACGATTATAAAGGTTATTTTCTTCTGTTTCAGGAAGTAAACATGCGTCTATCCAAAATGGACGAACTCGACGCGCTAATAGCGGGAGTTCTATTCATTGACTCGATGAGCGCACAGGAGTGTTACTACTACGCACCGCCTGAAGAGATACCTGTGCATAAACACTCTGACACTGTAAGTATTTTCGATTGGTGTAAGGGTTAAGTGTGGTTAATAAACGAAAGGTGCACGGTTCGATTCTCATGTAAGGATAGGTCGTTTTGTAGATGTTTTGAAAGCTGATGAATGTAAAGAAGTTATTAATAGAGGTAATTAGCTAATAGAGCTCGTCGTCCTCTAATAGCGGGAGTTCTATTCATTGACTCGATGAGCGGCACAGGGGTGTTGCTACTACGCTAAAGTTTATAAATGTTACGAAGTTATAAAAGCGGGGGTTGCTGTTCATAGACTCAATGGGCGCTGGTCAAACAGTTGTTCAATACATAAAGCTCAATTCACTCTCTGTCAAAATGTATAAAGAAACAATTTCTTTGTTCAAGAAAGTCGTAGACCAGATTCTGAAACCAATTTGGAAAGCTTAAGCGTTTTTTTTTTGTAGTTCCACCATTGTTTGCCGCAGTATAAGTCAGGGACTTTTTCTCGCTGTAAAATTTGCTTAGGCGTAATAAAAGTTTATGATCGGTTTATCGGAAAATATCAAAAAACAACATGCAAAATTTGTGCTTACGAGATGTACAAAATGTGTTATTGTAGGTAAACAATGCAATACTTTTCTAAGTATCGTTGACGTCAGTGAAAGTGTTTTTGTAAAAAAATATATAACCGGCTTGATGACTGGTTGCAGAAAACCAAAAAATCTCTTGTTAACTTGTGATCATTGCACCAGTGGACTGTATAATTTTGAACTTTGTGTGAACTATTATATAAAACAATTTTGACACAGTGTGATATGGGCACATCAGCAATTTGCTGGTTGCCCATTAATCAAATAAAAGCCTTAAAAGGTGATGCGTTGGTTACTTGTAACACTGTATCGATATGTTTATAATAATGTTTTTTTTATTTCCTTCCAGCCTCCGTACGCGGAAGCAGCCCTCAGCCTGTACGTGCGGAAGCAGTTCGACTTCTCGTCTCCCTTCCCCTTCCTGCTGGTGAACATCGGCAGCGGGGTGTCGCTGCTCGTCGTCACCGGCCCCGGGAACTACTACCGAGTGAGCGGCACTAGGTATGAAAAAAAAGTGTGTATAGGGACATATATTGTACGAGTTATTTTTACCAATCTTTGTATTTGTACCAAGTTTCATTCAAATTGGGTGTAAATGTACAAAGTGATAAATATACACACACAAAGTTTCAAAATATTATGTACGGGTGTTTTTACCGACCTCATTTATACCAAATTACATTGAAATTGGCTGAAACTATTCATAAGAAAGTGTATGGTAGGTGCGTGGTTCGAATCTCACTCCGCCAAAATAAACTCCGCAATAAATATGCAGATATTGATTTTTATTCAATTAAATTTAAAAAAAAACGGGATAAAAGTATCCTATGTCCGTCTCCTGGTTCTAAGCTACCTCCCCACCAATTTTCAGCTGAATCTATTCCGCCGTTCTCGAGTTATAAATGGTGTAACTAACACCACATTATTTTATATATATATATAGATAAGGTAGGTAGTCTAATATCATTTTATGATTTATCTTCGTCGACAAATGTACAGTACAAATTTTGTCAGATTTCACTTCCCCTCGCTTCACTCTTCTATGATTGTTATTATGATGATTCGTTACCGTTACTTAATGTAACTATTTGTTGATTTTCAGTTTGGGCGGAGGCACATTCCTGGGGCTGTGCTGCTTACTAACCGGCTGCTCGAGCTTCGAAGAGGCCATCTCTTTAGCTGCGTCCGGGGACAACACTACTGTCGATAAACTTGTACGAGATATCTACGGCGGAGACTATGCGAGGTTCGGCCTGCCCGGGGACCTAGTTGCAAGCAGGTGAGGTATTTTGACGCTAGTTTGTGTGTGAATGTGGTAGAATTGGGTGTGAGGTGGATTGTTGTTCCGAAGGATGTGTCATGTGAGTTCGAATCTCAATAGATGAGAATTCATGTGGATTTTGTAAAAATGATGGCGTTAGATTTGTCGAATGTAGCATGAAAATCGACACAAAAGACTCATTATAATGAAGAAGACTAACCTAAATATGTGTACGTGAGGAATGAATGCGAAACATACATATAGTATCTAAAGATAACCTTTCCAGTAATATAATAAAAGTAAAAGTTTCGCGCTCAAATAGTCGAGTCGATTTAAATACAATTTAGTATGCATAAATTTGGTATGTTCCCTAGTTCAGTGCATAGCTGCAGCATACTATTTGCCATCAGGTGACACCGCTAGATATATATATTTAGACAGCTTTAATATAATTGCTATTCCCCATAGTATAACAAGTGCCCGTTTCCCCGACAGTTTCGGTCAGATGTGCTCCGCAGAGCGTCGCGCCAAGGTGTCTCGGGCGGACCTCGCGCGCGCCACTCTCGTCACTATCACCAACAACATAGGGTCTATAGCGCGGCTCTGCGCCTCTAATGAGAAGATCGAGAGGGTAAGAAGCATAGAGTAATATAATATACCAGGAATAGAGAGCCATCTTGTGTAATTTTAATGCCAATCAAATTGAAGCGCCTTCTGCATTTCTTGACCAAAAATAATATTGTACATAGACATACCTACGTATACATCTTATAGCCTAAAATATAAATACAACACCTACTTACACCTTGCTTCTTACATATATATGTTAGAAGTTAAAATAAAACGATTTTTTTTTCTACTTATTTTGTAATATTTATGTCTGTAATATTAATTTTGCACCGACATTTTATTTATTTTATTTTATTTATTTATAATGGTACACAAAACAGAATGTGTTCCTAAATAAGCTAAGTATACATTCAAAACTGGTTTTGATCCAGAACAAATAAAAAAAAAATTTTTTTGATTGTATTGTCACCATCTCATTATAGTATTTTCCGGCTAACATTGGACACCAACTAAATTTTATCACATTAAAAGATATTGTAGCACACTATATAATTGTTGATATAAACATGAAGAAATCACAAAATACATTCACACAAGATCTTGGATTTTTCAACTGAAGTTTTCAAAATGTATTTTTTTCAAACGTCAATCGGTGTCATTGACTTTTTTTTCGTCTTTGGCCTTAACTTTGTATGTTTTTTTTTTACTAAAGCGACATCTACTATTTCGTTTGCGGTCAAGAAATATAGATTAGCAGCACTGTATTTCTGTATTTACATTCTGTTCCAAGTTTCACCCCCCTGGTAAGAAGGCATATTTATCATATTACATAGACTGTCGGCCAAATTTGTCGGTGTACGGTGCTTTTAATTTCGGTCAAATCAGTCGACAAATATATTACGCTGGATCGGTTGCGAGCGACTCTGGTCACTATTGGTATTGCCAACAATATAGGGGCTCTATCAAGACTCTGCACTTTTAATAAGGGGTTTAAGAGGGGAAGAAGCTGTATATTTATATTTTATCGACAATGTCGGTCAAATGTGTCGGCATTCAAAGTATCGGTTAAATATGAAGACCGACTTAACATCGAACACCGACATGTGACGAGACTTATCGGTATTCGACGTTTATATCGACAATTACATACGTACCTGCCTACATAATGCACTCTATGACATATAGAACGAGATTCCAAATTAGTGTCGGGTTTACAGTTCACATCTTGCGAGGTATGTAATACTTATCAGATTGCTTTTTTACGGGTACAGAAGTCTCTATAACTTTATTAAAGTATAAAAGTATTACACCCGTTATCCTAGTACCTAATACAAATTGCGTATTGCTGCTAGATGGCGCTGTGTGCAATATCTCTGAATATTTTTTTCGCACCACATTTTAGTAAGCGCATCTTGATGTGGGCGCCTGCGATACAGGTTTCGTACCCAGCGCAGGGCTCACAAGAACATGCAACTGGCCATATATGTTAGGAAAAATCTAGAGATGCTGGATAGACGCGCAGATAAACACTCGCTACACATGGCACTCCGCAGAGATGAAGATCTCGCGCCCGTGTCGGTGAGGTTGATGCGATCGAGGAAGTTGACGCACGTTATGGGTCCGGAGGTGTATAACTGCTTACCGGTAGAGATTAAAAATACTATGAGTGATAATGTTTTTAAAATAAAGCTCAAGAACTGGCTAGTTAAAAAGACTTTTTACAGTATCGCTGAATTTTTTTCAAAGTGAAAAGAAATGTTACTTAAATAATTTCGGACGCAATGTTGCCGCTGAATAGTTATAAGAAGTACATACATAATGTCTCATGTACTGTTATACCAACTTATTTGTGATTAAAACCAATGTAATGTGACATATTTATTGTTTAATTATTGAATTACTTATTATCAATTTTTATTGATCTTTTATTATTTTGTATAAAGACAAATTGAAATGTAATGACATGTAATTCTAACAAATTATGAATAAAAATGTTTACCTGTTTACCTGTTTACCATGTGAACCGTCTATGAATAGGTTTAATATAGAATTAAGTTACTTTATGGTTTGTAAGTGCTTTTATTAAATAAATAAATTTGTATTGTATTGTATTATTTTTTTATTATAACTCCAGGTGGTGTTCTGCGGCAACTTCCTCCGCGTGAACCCGCTCTCCATGAAGCTGCTGTCCTACGCTATGACTTACTGGTCGCGGGGGGCGCTCAAGGCGCTCTTCTTGGAGCACGAGGGGTGAGGATGCCGCTATCTCTTCTTAGTCGTATTTCCTCATGACTGAGGGTCGTGACTCCCCGCAGAATTAATTCGTCTCTTGTGCAGATACATCGTGGTGGGCGCCCAGGTCCTTCCACGGAAGACCATGTCCTCGGATATTGTGGTCCTCAAAGGAAGGCCAATAATCAATAGGATGCTTTGGGATATGTTTACGTTTGACTACAGCCTGCCTGATGTTGAGCATTGCTGCAGCCTAGGGTATAACACGCTTACCTAGAAGATACCTATTAACTCTAGATTTGAAGACCCGTGGAATGTAGTTCGCAGGAAACACAGCTTAACATATGTCCTGAGATATTTGTTTATTTATTTCCCCAGCTACTTCGGCGCCGTGGGCTGCCTCCTACACCTCGACACTAACAACCACCGCAAGTACCAGCGGCACAAAACACCCCCCGAAGAGGCCACGCGAGCTGAGAACAGCCACGCTGATAGGTGAATGAATGAATTGTATCTATTAACGGGTGGCGCCATCTCTTGGGCGAAACGAGGAACTAAATTGCAAAATGTATTTTACCCATTGTAGGTACATTAATAATCTGGACATTTGTCATTTCCATACATTTAACCATTGTAAAATTATATCTTCACAAATTTTACGTCAAATTTGCGAAAGATATATGAAAATGACAGCTGTCAAAATTATCATGGTATATAATGGTTGAAATATCTACTGTTTTATTTTAACGTCTCCCTAATTTTTATTCAAACTGTTGTACAGTACAGTACCAGCGTCACAAAACACCCCTCGAAGAAGCCACGCGAGCTGAGAACAGCCACGCTGTTAGGTGAATTAATGAATTGTAGCTGGATAGTACAGGTGGCGCCATCTCTTGGACGAAACGGGGATCTGAATTGTAAAATGTGTCTTTTACCTATTGTACCATTATAATTTGGACATACATTTTACCATTGTAGAATGATAATATTTGACAACAGTGATCTTCACGAATTTTACGACAAATTTGCGGAAGATATGAAAGGACAGGACAGCTGTCAAAATTATCATGGTATGTAATGGTTGAAATATCTACTGTCTCCCGATTTTTATAAAAACTGCTGTATCTACAATAAAGTACCAGCGTCACAACACAAAACACCCCCCGAAGAGGCGACGCGCGCTGAGAACAGCCACGCTGATAGGTGAATGAATGAATTGTGGCTGGATAGTAACGGTGGCGCCATCTTTTGGAAGAAACGGGGAACTAAATTGATTTCAAGTGACGTAGCCCGAGTGTATTGTGAATGTCTAAACGTAGTTTTTCTCCAGACAACCAACCACATAGGATTCAAAAATGTTTTCGACAACTCAAAATTTACATTTTATTGTTTAATAACAATAACATTTAAGTTTTGAATCTTATTTTACTACAGTTTGTAAACCTAAATATATTCCCTTTTTTAAAAAGGTAATAGTATTCTTTGGGTATGTTCGAGACACCTTAATATACTTTTTTTTTGTATATTTGATATATCTTTGGCATCGTCACTCACCATCAGTCAATTGGTTTGCTTATTTTAAGAACGAAGAGCAGCTTATTGAAACTATACAACTGTTTTGTTAAAAGAGACAAATGGCGCCATCGGCCGCCCAAAAAGGAAACTATGAATGACAAAAAAACTGATGATTTAAAAAATGCGAAATATATCTGCTAAATGAAATGTGACTTGTTCGTAGCAATACTTAGAAATAAGGTTTTAACGGGAGATGATAATAATGATAATAATAAACGAGAGCAAGTTAAGATAGATAAGTAATTTGTATCACAGATTATCTTGTATAGATTTAACTTTAATTTAAATGAGAGTGGCCAACTCTAGTGTCGAGAAAGCTGCCAAAGAGACTTCAAAAATAAATTCGTTTCTGTTATTTTTAACCGACTTCGAAAAAAAGGTTTTCAATTCGACTGAAAGTTTTTTTAAATTTTAATTTAATAATTATGTATCAAAGCTGTTTTTGAATAGTGTGTTACGGAAGCCTCGTTCCGGAGCCAGTTTCATTCTATCTATTAAAATAAACTGCATCAAAATCGGTTGTGTGGTTTTGATAATCTAACCTTACATACAGACAGGGACAGACTTTGCTTTATACTATGTATTGATTTGAAAATCTATACAAAAATATAATCTGTGTATAAATATTACTTATTTAATATGTTGTTTTTATCTGAATGCGCGAATGTAAATCTCTTGATACAATATTATGCACAAATGTTTTATTTTTTTTCTATCAGGTTTTTTTAACTTTTAGACGTATTTTTTTAAGATTCTATTTTTAGGTTAGTTTTGCGTTTAACGCTTTCTGGGTCCTAGCTTATGTATGAAGTATTTCCTGTTTTTTTAGACTATCTGTAAAAAATATGCGATATTTTTAATCACAGATATTATGAATAATTTTTTTTACCATAAATTGATAGACGAAATCTTGGATTAACAAATGATTATTTGTATGTCTTTTTTTGTATAATTGAGAAAAATGCCGATATTTGATTTATTCAAGCAGAATTTTTGAAATTTTGACGCTGTTTGTACATTTTGATGAGTAAAAGGAATCACCAATAGAAAAGTCTTAGATGACATCATTTGATCAATAAATCAAACAGATACTTAAGTTAAGAAGTGTTCTGTTCTTTCTTTCTTTTTTGATAATTAATTTGGACAATGAATGAAAAAAAAACAAAGCATTTCTCAACTTATGCAACTGTTTGATCCTAGATCACTTTCAAGTAAGGCATTTTTAAGTGCTGATTTCCGTTCTTGTGAAAGTTGTCTTTCGGACAAATCCGCCAATCAGAAAAGCTTAAATTGACATACTTTGAGCCATGACGATATCTTAGCCTTCTACGATTGGCGGGTTTAGTTTCGATTAATAACTTTCCGCAATGGGAAGCGTAGATACGATATGACATTTAAAAAATATGTACACATTTTGTGTATGCTTTGTTAATTTAAGTGAACAAAAATATGATTATTGTATGTTGTTTAATAAAATTTGTCCAGTGTCTTTAATTTATTGGGATGGTTAATATTTATTTTTCCAGATTTTTTTTTAGCGTACGTTAAAATATGAAAATAGTGTATTTAAATGACCGAAAAATATGTTTTTATTGGCACTTTGAAAGTATTTTCGGTATTTTAATTGTTTTCATATTTTGAATTATTTTCAAACAATGTGATGTAAAATATTATATTGATATAGTTAGGATGAGGGATACCTACGTGGTTTTTTATTATGTAATATTATTATTTTAAATTCAGGAATAAAAACGCTGATGGCCTTTGAGAAATTATAATGTATTTGTTTTCTTTAACCTGTTAGTTCCTTAAACTAAAACTAAAAAGTTTTCAATATAGACCAAAATCATTCCATCCTGAACACAATAGGTATAGCTCTTCCATTTATGTAAGAGATTGAATGATTTTGGTTGCCATTTATAAAAAAAAAACATTAAATTTCAAGCAAAGTTCATATCAATATTAAATTTAAGTATATTTATTGACCTGGGTCATCATTTACAATGATAGTAAAAAAATATATTTCATATTGCTTTATTTACAAAACTAAATCGGAGAACTTATAAATTTGACCGGGAGAAGCTGGTTTCTGCCTCTCGTAATCCAATCTGTCGTTCAAATATTTATTCAAAACATTGAGTTTTGTATCATCAACTCTTAATACCGTTCTTTTGCTTTTCCTTGGATTATCTTTAGGCTCAGTTAAATAAAGCATGCCATTGCTATCAAATAACTTCGAAAACGTCGTAAACATATCAGCTTCTTCCTTCTCTTTGACAGCTGTCTCTTTATTGTAACTGTCAATGTCATTTTCGTTTGTCTCGTAATTCACCAGCGGCAACATTGCTAGAGGTTCTTGGGCCAGGAGGTTTGACTCATATTTATTATCATCATTATCTTCAACGCTTTGTAGGGGTAGTTTTTCGAGGTTTTTTAGCAATTGGGATGCGGAATCGAGTGGTATGTAGACGTAGATATTGGGTGATTTTGACTTTCTGAAGTGGCGGTTGTCGTCGTAATGGTCTTTCACTGGAATAAGAGCGGGGTTTAGAGAGCGATATATTCTTTGATGACGAACCCGGGCTTTTGGGAGTTCTACGCCAGCTGGTATTAACACTGCAAAAAATAATAATGTAGCAGTGAACAATCTATTCTTCTTCTTCTTTTAATCGAATGAGAGTGGCCAACTCTGGTGTCAAGAGTTCATCAACCCGCCCTAAGGGCCTCTGGCATGGCCTAAAAATTTATTTTAAGTAACAGACTATGGTAGATACGAGTGGAGGAGGTCCCGCGGCGGGACACTAGTATAAGTACAAAGTGTAGATATGGAACTAAATTCCCAATTCATTTTCTACCCATAAAATACTTGTTCAATAAATACTTGTGTTGAGTCTGGTCGTTTGTATGTATAATAAGTATGTATTTACAAAAGAAAAGTATATAAGTATTATATCCGTTATCTAGTACCCACGACACAAGCGTTTTGCTTAGTGTGGGGCTAGATGGCGATGTGTGTAATGTCACGGAATATTTATTTATTTTAAAATACGCATGTTGTTAAAATGTACCTATGGTGAGACAAAAAAGTAATTTTCAAAAAAAAGAAAAAGAAATTAAACAAACGTGGGTATTTAAAAAAAAATGTGATAAGTATACAATATTTACTTACGCGCATTCACAACACCAAACAGAAATAAGCAAAAAATCAAACTTTTATAAAACATCCTGACTATCCAAACTAACTCACAAAAGTGATAAAAATTAATCAATTTCACGTCTTAAATCTAGAAAATTAATTAGAAAAAGCAATCATGTTTAATAAACTTTTTACTGTCATTTATTACTCAATCATTGCAATTAGGTATAAAGGTAAAAGATTGTGTGATTGCTCTTTATAGTCCAAATTAATGAGGCGTATTTCCTCATGACTGAGGGTCGTGACTCCCCCGCAGAATTAATTCGTTAGGGAAGTTCTCTTGTCCTTCCAAGGTCGCATGTCACATGTCGGTTTCCTCACGATGTTTTCCTTCACCGCTGAGCGAGTGAAAATCCACACTAAACTTGAAAACAAGTCATTGGTGTAGGGCCAGATTCGAACCAGGGTGTGTCTGGATGAAAAGCAGACAATGTAACCGCTGAGCCACACTTGCTTTAAAATCTTAATGATAGTAAAACTAACTAGCTTTTGCCCGCGGCTTCACATATATTATTATACATATAACCCTCTTGAATCATTCTATCTATTAAAAAAACTGCATCAAAATCAGCTGCGTAGTTTTAAAGATCTAAGCATACATACAAATACCTATAGGGACAGACGCGGGAAGTTACTTTGCTTTATACTATGTAGTGATAGCAGGGCAAAACAGATAAAAATATGATAAAAGTCACTACAATATTTCATAAAAAGAGTAAAGAGTAAAAAGAGTAATACACCATTAAGTTCATATCATAGGTCAAATCTTGAAACAGATTTGATATAATTTAGTATGGATATAAAATGGACTTTGGATTAAAATAAAAGCTTTTTAACCGACTTCCAAATAAAGGAAGTTATCAAGTCTTCTAAAAGTTTTTTTTTTCGATCAGATCAATAAAAAAACGTATTATTTATGTAAATATGTATTATTTCCGTAACCATGATACAAGCGTGAGCTTAGTATGGGGCTAGATGGCGCTGTGTGATATGTCCTGAAATATTTATTTATTATTATTAAAAATCCTAGATTATCATGGATAGTTATCACAGGCTGTTATTATTAATAAAAAAATAAAACAAATAAATATAAACTGAAAAAAATAAAATATATTTCCAAATCGAAAATTGTAAACATCACCACAACTAGGTATAATGTATAATGAACCTTGAATAATATTCATCAATATCATTTATACTAACTTATGTACTATACTATATGTACTATTTATATTATATAGGCTATCAAAATATTGAACTAAGAAAAATACACTTTTTACAGGTTGCCTGAAGCGACATTTGCACAAGCAACACTGTGGTTAAAGATGGTATTTGCCAGTAACGAAATAGAATTATTATTATTCTCTGTCCGTGCGTTTTATTTAATTTTGACAGCTGTCACGCAAGTCGAGTGAGTGTGGCTCAGCGGTACCAGTGTCTGCTTTTCATCTAGTCGCGCCCTAGCCGTTCACCAATGACTTGTATTTTCAAGTTAAGTGTGGATTTGCACTCGCGTAGCAGTGAAGGAAAACAGCGTGAGGATAGTTTGAGGACCACAATATCCGAGGACATGTGTGTTCCGTGGAAGGACCTGGGCGCCCACCACGATGTATCTGCCAAAGAGAACTCCCCTAACGAATTAATTCTGTGGAGTCACGACACTCAGTCATGAGGAAATACTACTCAGAGAGAGAGAGAGAGAGAGAGAGAGAGATGTCAAATTAATCGTTAAACCGTTAAACGAATCGAGATGACAGCTGTCAAAATGAAATATAATACTTGGACAGACAATACTTTCAAACAAGGACTGTTTAGTAATAAATATTGTTTCAAAGTAGCCCAAAGAAACAAAAAACTCTGTATTTATGTAGGTATGTACGGTTTACATAAATAAACGATTATTTATTAATTTCAACTAAACAAAAGTTATAGTTGATAACCTATATATTATCTATGCACGTATTTTGTGTACTTATTTTGATCTTTGTTTTAATATTACGTGTTTGAGTGTTCTATTTGACATCATCATCATCATCAACTGCGCGCGTCGTTAATCGTCTCCGGGACTCGAACCTCTAGCCCCTCCATATCTGGAAGATAGAGAAGTAAATATTTATTATCTATACATATAATAAAGCTGAAGAGGGTCGAAAATCTGTAGGTACATAGAAGAATTACAGAGATGAAAAAAAATATTTTGGGTAGGTACCCTTTAAATAGATAACGGACCACGTTATAGCAGTTTTTAGAATTATGATAGTAAATATTAAACATCATACTATTGTGTAAAAGCGAGTGTGGATCAGCGGTAGCAGTGTCTGCTTTTCATCCAGACGCACCCTGGTTCGAATTCGGCCCTACACCAATGACTTGTATTTTCAAGTTATGTGTGTGGATTTGCACTCGTGTAACGATGAAGGAAAACATCGTGAAGAAACCGACATGTTTGAGGGCCACCATATCCGTGGACATGTATTTTCCGTGGAAGGACCTGGGCGCCCACCACGCACAAGAAAACTCCTCTAACGAATTTATTCTGCGGGGGAGTCACGAACCTCAGTCATGAGGAAATACTACTCAGAGAGAGATTGTGTAAATGTGAATGTATGTTTGTTGTGTGTAGGTCTGTTTGTTCCGCTCTCACGCCGCAAAGAAGCGACGGATCAACATGATTTTCGGTATGGTGATAGTATACGGTCCTGGGCGTAACATAGGCTACTTTTTATCTCATAGCGACGCGAGAAAACTCACAGATATTTGAAGAATAACCACTAATTAAACAATTACTTAAGGTGCTTCAGTCTCATTAGTGAAATGATAAAACTTATTATAATTTTCAGTATGTTTAAATGATTCGTCGAAATACACGAATTCCTAAAAATATTGATTGAAAACGGCATATCACGTATACATTTTTCTACTAGTAATAATATGTACCTTTCACTGTATTATAGTTCCCGTAAAGCATGATTAAATTTAGTTGAAACAACCGGCCAACCGGGACGCGCGTGCTGACTCGTCCTCCTGATGATGGAAACCTCAGGTTTCCACAACTTGTCGAGCTAATTTTCGACATAATTATTGACGTAAGTGCTAGCCAGTTATCTACTATATAAAAATAAGTCGGGTTTTCCTTCCTGCCGCTATAACTCTAGAACGCACGAACAGATTTCCACGGTTTTGCATTCGTTGGAAAGGTCTCTGGCTCCGTGAGGTTTATAGCAAAGAAAACTCAGGAAAAATTCAACAGAAAAGCGGGAACACAGGGAAAATGATTTTTCACATACAGCGCCATCTCTGATACATAGCATGTACTACAAACTGGCGAAACGGAGTTCGCCGGGTATGCTAGTTACAACTAAATATGTACCTTTAGTGAGTGTAATCTGACAGCCGAGTCTCGAGGTGTCTGTGAGACCGTACGCTAAATCCAACATGTCTCTTTCTTCGTCGCAAGGCTCCTCCGGTAACCTGTAATAAAGAAAACAAAATTATAAATATAATTGTAAAGAAGAATATATTGTTTGCGAGTGTGTTTTGTACGTCCGTAGCATCCTTGCCACAGAATATCATAGTCTTTGTAGGTTACTCGTACTTATAATACTTATCATAGATCCTGTATCTTACTTATCACACTACATGTATCTTACAAGAGACCTTGTATTTTACTTATCACACTCTTTGTATCTTACAAAAAATCTTATATCATACCTATCAAAACCAAAAGAACTCCCCCAACAAATTGTTTCTGAGGGGGAGTCACGACCCTCAGTCATGAGGAAATTAATCAGGATTTTACCTATCATAGTCCTCCTGCTTGAGTATGACATGGCAGGTGGAGCAAGTGAGGGTGCCTTCACACGCACCGAACCCCTCGATGTTAAGGTCATTGTTCACAACAACATCGAGCAGTGTGTCCCCGACCTTAGCTTCTGTCTCTAGACGTTTGCCGTCGTGCAGTGTAAATGTTAGTTTCACTCTGGAAATGGAAGAAGAGTGTATATTAATAAATTATTCTTAGTTATTGATATTTTATAGTTTTTTTAGGACTGGCCTGTTAGCTTAGTTGGTAGTGGCTCTGCCTTCTAATCTAGGGGTTGCGGGTTCGATTCCCGCGTGACACAAATAATGCGAGCGAAGGCGCGGGCGTCCACTAGTACTTAATAAAAATAGGTGTCTCACTATATAAAATAAATAAGATGATGCAACTTCACTTCATACATTATTACATGTCTTCACTGTGATCCTTCAAATCACAATGACTATGATAAATCATTGAAATTGAATCTGGACTTCCCAAGATAGGCACGACAAACAACACTTATATTAATAAACAGATAAAAGATATTCATATCTATTTATAAATATTTAAACAGATAGGATGTTACAATTGTGAAGATAAAATTCTTGGGCTATTTTTTTTTTATTATCTAGAAATAGGCTTAAGTTTGACTACAGCCTGCCTGATGTTAAGCACCACTGTAGTGCATGTTAGTGCCTGATGTTAAGCATGCTTGCCTAGAAGAAACCTATAACCTATTTCAAGGGAGAATATTAATAAGTTTAATGTGTTTTTGTTTAAGCTATGGTGCAACTTTTTAAACTGAATTGATTAGTATTGGGCTAGATGGCAATGTGTGATATGTCCTGAAATATTTATTTACTAGTGGGCGCCAACGGCAACGCTTGCATTATTTCAGGATAAAAAGTAGCCTATGACACTCCTAAGACCTCATATTACCTACATACCAAAAATCATGATGATCTGTTCAGCCATTTTTTGTGTGATGAGTGTTTATAAACGGACACACAGACAAAATTTCTAGAAATGGTTGGAACATGTTCTGTTATCAATTCAAGGTATCTCCATACTTTTTTTTAAAATATCTTCAATGTACAGACACCGACCGGTTACAGCTTTATTATATGTATAGATACAATACAATACTTTATTAATAACACATTTTGTTACAGGTCAATAAACAAAAAATGAAAAACAAAATATAATATATTATTATTAAATAATATAATATCTATATTCATTTTAATAGGTTTGCACTTGACCATAATTTGATTGTTAAATGGTCATTGTGATCTAAGAGGGAATGTGATTACTCAATAATTAGAAATCACTATGGCTTTGAAAATCACAAGATTTTTGTTTAATAGGCTCAAGCAGCACAGCCTACCTGATGTTAAGCGAGACTGTTATGTTTACGTGTTACACTATAGGCTGAGCAATGCTTAACACCAGGCAGGCTGTAATCAAATGCAAACCTATCCCACGTAAAAATATATATAATCTTCTTTATAAATAAAAATTAATTGTTGTTCGTTAGTCTGATTAAAACTCGAGAACGGCTGAACGGATTTATCTTATCTTAGTCTTGAAATGTTTGTGGAGGTCTAGGAAAGGTTTAAAAGGGGAAAAAAATTTAATTAATTTATACAAAAGTTCAGGTCTTTTATTTATCGATTGAGGCAGTAGGAAGTCTGCCGGGACAGCTAGTTGTGAATAATATCATTGATGCAATACATAGTAATAATTTTAATTAAATGTATACATATATAAGTTATGTTAAATTAATCTTTAAGGTAAAAAGTCAAAAGTCTTTAAAAGTTTGGCTAGTTAATGTTAATTTTGCAAGTTACTCAGTTAACAAGTAAAATAATATTTTATTTGAAAAACTCACAAAACATAAAGTTAAATAAGTAAAAACTAAAACAATTAAAAACTAACTCATAAACTAAAATTTCTAATAAACTTAAAACAGCAATAAAAAAGTTAATATTCACTGTTTAATACTATTTTACACTCTATATTATACATGGCACAAGTCATAGCTGAAAATTTGTTTATGTTCATATTTAGCTGAATACAATTGAGTATTAAACTATTACTATTTTCAAGATATTTTAACACAAATTCTATACATATGTACTTATATTGAAGAAATATGTATTATAAAAAATCCGCTGAGGCCTTTTTTATTATTATAATGATCTCCTGTTGTAAGTATACTTATAGGTAATTTAAAATCAAAGGTGAAACTATCAACTTGGAAAGACATCAAACTATTTCTGTACTTACTTTTCATCTTTTGGCACCACTTTGGACGTTGATAATAGACTCACACATTTGTGGTTGCTAAAACTGGCCCCTAAACCGTTATTTCTTGCCAAATAACGTAAAGAATGAGCAGAGAAAGTTTTTGTTAAACTTCGTAACATATTTACTTAGTCCTTAGAATCTACACTGAGAGTTACTAAGTCCTGATAGCAGTGCTAATATATACACTGACGCTAAGAGATAATTTTATGATAGCATAGCGTTTTTTATTGAGAAATTACAATTTATAATCTCGAGATCTACGCCAAATCTCACAGATTTGTAGGTTATTGGTGTTTCGATTCACGTAACTTGACAGTAGTTGACAGGAACAGCTGACAGATCATCAAAAATATTTGATAATTGATAGATGCGTAGAATGAAATGGGTATCTTGTATTTTTTTTATCCTGGAAGCCGTCAAATTTAATGAAATGTCTTTGTTACTGTCTGTTCTGTTGAATTTGTCAATGCTAGTTACAGAAAGACGTACGTTTTTCAATTTCATTATTTTCATTGTTTCTCGAATTCTCGGAGTTTTCTACAGATTTTTCCAATTTTTATTTCAACTTTGAAGACTTATTATCTAAAATCATTCGTATATATTCTTCTAAGCTAACTAGCATTCCATTAAAACCATGTCAGAAAGGCTAAAAAGTACAAATCAGGGCTCAAATGAAGAGATTATAGATGACCTAACCAAAGATTTGAAAAGTTCGCTAAATACTGCGGATAATCATGCAGAATTTGTCATAAACCCTGGTACTAGTGCAGAAGAGAATGCCAAAGAGGCTGGCGATGCTGCGAGAGCGACAGGTATATGTTACAACACATTTACATCATATTTATGTGACCAACAGAATTTAAGTTGTTATAGGGCGTTTTTCGCATGTACAGTTGATATTGATCAATTAACATTCAATTCACGCTGCCCAAAACTAAACAACCTTACATACAATACCGTTCTTTATGATCATTGGTTCGAAAGATAACTATTTGGAAATATCTTTTATTTACACCATATTGATTTGGTGGTTGTTATTTTGTCTCTTTGGGTATTAAACCTTCAGCTTAAATACTCCTGGCTGACAATCAATAAATTTGCAAATTTCTTACCGATGTGATTTGAGGAATCTTTTTTTTATCATATGAGAGTTGCCAACTTTGGTGTCAAGAGTTTATCAAGTCACCTTCAGGGCCTCTGACATGGCTTAATGACTGCCATACTTTGACATACTATTTGCGAAATAGATTGACCTGATTATAATTTTATAAGAAACAAGGTTTCTATTTAATTTTTCTAATATTAAAATCTTGTAATGAGTATCAGCCAGTATGCTGGGCACACTGCCCTCTGGTAGTGGGCTGGAGCACTTAGACTATCTTTAGGCTTTTCTAAAGATTTTCTAAGTGCCCCATTTTGTAGTAGTTAGAAGAAGTATGTTTAGTTTTTCTTCCCTTGTTTTTATATTTTATTATTGTAAATAAAATGTCCCTTGTAAAGAGTAATATCATAAATATACAATATAGTAAGTACAATATCTTCATAATCTTTGCTCAGCAAGCTTACATACCAAAAAAGATCTAACACCACCTCCAACCTCTTTTCAGACATTCCCAAATCCACAGACAACAAAGATGACGAGACAGACTATTTTAAACACAGCAATGAGTCCGATAAAGAACAAGAATCAGATACAGACTCTATAGATGAAACCTCTTTGAAAGATGCAGAAGTAGACCTAACTGATGACCAGAAAGAAGAAAGGAGAATTATTGTAGAGACATTGAAAGAGAAAGGAAATCAAGAGTTCAAGATGGGGAATTATGATGCTAGCGTTGAAAAGTATACTTTAGGTAAGATGGTTTTCAGACCCTTAGAAATAAGGTGAAATATCTGATTGATTAGAAAACTCCACTACTTGCAGATTTTTTATAAGCTTTTTTTTACGTGGGATAGGTTTGCGTTTGACTACAGCCTGCCTGATGTTAAGCATTGCTGCAGCCCAGGATGTAACACACTTACCTAGAAGATGCCTATTAACTGTAGATTTGAAGACTCCTGGATTGTAGTTTGCAGATAACACAGCTTCTGGTAAAGTGTTCCAAAGCTTATGATGTATATTAAGTAAATCTCGTATAGAAACAACAAATTTTTGTGGAGTAATTTGTCAACTCCCAACTGTCGAAGTAAGCAGATAACAAAAAACATTGGTTTCATACTATTCCCTGATGTGAATTTATATGAGAGTGGCCAACTCTGGTGTTGATAGTTTTTGTGTAGGTCAAAGACCCCTGGTTTAATGGTGGCCATTCTAAGACAAACTGCCATATAATATAATTAGCTTTACCTGCGGCTTCACATGTTTTATTATAACTCTAAAACTTCCCCTTGAACCACTCTATCTAATAAAAAAAACTGCATCAAAATCCGTTGTGTAGTTTTAAAGATCTAAGCATACATACAGACATACAGACAAAACTTGGGAAGTGACTTTGCTTTAAATTCAAAATTCAATATGTCTTTATTGCAATCACATATTATGTACAATTGAATGCTACAGTATGTGCTGTGCACCCTGTTTATAATCTAGGGTATATGCCTCTATAGAGACAGGGGGACAGATAAAACATTAAGGAGGTGAATAAAGTTCCAACTGTCCCCTTATCGCTAACAGGGATACAGCTCGAACTTTTTTGTTCGAATTGTCACCCCATGGGGACAGAGCAGGGGGACAGATCGGAATATTTCCTCTATAGACAATACTTACTACTTACACTAACCTAGTTTTATTTTTTATTTATTTACTTATTTAGGTACTTAATATTAAATCTGTTGAGATCTCTAAAAATTTAAATATGGTATATTTATACTATGTAGTAGAGATGATGATATTTTCCTCCGCAGCTCTCCAAACCTGCCCCCTCCAGTTCAATCAGCTGCGAGCTATTCTGTACTGCAACCGCAGTGCGGCTCGCATGAAGCAGGAGAGATACGATAGAGCTATCAAAGACTGCAGTAAAGCCATAGAGCTGGATGACAAATATGTTAAGGCATATATAAGGTAATTATTCATTACCATACCATAATAATTACAAGCGTTAGCTTAGTATGAGGCTAGATGGCGCTGTGTGAAATGCCCCGAAATATCAAATACATTATGATCTCTAGTTTATTTTGAGTTTATACAAACGACACAATTTCCATTCAGTGTTTACCTTCACTGTAAAGCAAGTGAATATTCACATATAACTTGAGAAACAAGTTATATGTGAAGTTCCTATCTTTGTAGCCTCTACCACGGGTCCTGCCCCGCTGCACAAGGCACCACTACTTTAAGTTTTTTATGATATTTGTTTTATTTTTTACATACATTATATTGTCCAAAATATAAAAGCAGTTGTAAATAAATGAATATGGAACATAAAAATTAACAATTTCACAATATTGTTTTCCAGACGGGCTCAGTCATACGAACAGAAGGAGAAGTTGGACGAGAGTTTAGCGGACTACAAGAAAATACTGGAATTCGACCCGAGCTATGCAGAGGCACAGGTAACTATTACCTACTAGTGGACGCGCGCGGCTTTGCTCGCATTATTTCGGAATAAAAAGTAGCCTATAACACTCCCATGACCTAATACTACCTACATACCAAAAATCGTAATGATCCGTTGAGCCGTTTTTGCACGATGCGCGTTTAAATAAACAGACTAAAGTACTATAAATTGTTGGAACAATGTTCTGCTATCAATTCTAAGTACCTATCCTCAAACTTTTTTATTTTATTTTTTTATGTACAGACATTCGACCTTATTTAGCTTTATTATATGTATGGATATAGATAATTATTGTTTTTTTAGGGTTCCGTACCCAACGGGTAAAACGGGACCCTATTACTAAGCCTCCGCCGTCTGGCTGTCTGTCTGTCTGTCTCCAGGCTGTATCTGATAAACCGTGATAGCTAGAAAGCTGAAATTTTCACAAAATGATGTATTTTCGTTTTTAATTTTTAGTATTTGTTGTTATAACAACAAATACTAAAAATTAAAAAAAATATATATACATTTAAGGGGGGTCCCCGTACAATAAATGTGTTGCGAAACTGCGGGACCCTTTGCCCGAACCTCTATTCCTTAACTTTGAATAATAATATGTCGGTCTTCAAGTCGAGAATAAACCGGTTTCTAGGCAAGCGCGCTAGACCGTAGATTACAATGCTGCATAACATCTTTCCTCACATCATCTAAGATAAGATCTAAGAAATCGCCTAAGGCGATAAGGCCGCCCAATGTGCAATAAATTAGTTTTTAAATTTCTTTCATCATGTAATTTTTTTGGTGTGCATTAAAGAAATATCTTATCTTATCTTATCATCTGTCTAATTGTTTTTATTGCCTTTGATTATCTTGTAACATCTGCAACAGTAGGTAAATGCTTTCTTTCTTCCTTTTTCTTTCTTTCTTTCTTTCTTAACATATTTTTTTCTCATTCCAGAAAGCAGTAATCCGACTACCGCCGCTAATAGAGCAGAAAAACGAAAAGTTGAAAACAGAAATGATGGGCAAATTGAAAGACCTGGGAAATATGTTATTAAAGCCATTCGGTCTTTCCACAGATAACTTCCAGATGGAGCAAGATCCGGATAGTAAAGGATATAAAATCAATTTTAAACAGTAAATAATATTAATACATATATGAAAAAATACATGTGTACATTTTTGAACAGCGGAAAAATATGGTATTATTTATAATTTGAATACCAACAAAATGTAAATTAAATTGAGAGAGCAACTCAGATGTGTTAATAAAAGCTTAAGATCAATATAACAGTGTTTTTTATATATAAAAGTGTAAAACAAAAAAAAAATGGCATTTTTTAAAGACAACGAAATTGCATACCTAATAGAAAGTAACACAAATTGACAATTCAAACTAAGTAGGCTAAATGTATTGGCGGCTTGTTCCATAGAAAATAATTTTAGCTAGGTTTGGAATTTCAAAACCTGGAAATGTTAGGCAAATTGAAAGACCTAGGCAATATTAATGAATAAAAATATTTTAAAATCTCTTTTAATATGATATGGAAGCCATTCGGTCTTTCCACAGATAACTTCCAGATGGAGCAAGACCCAGAGATTAAAGGATATAAAATAAATTTTAAACAGTGAAAATTTTAATATATAGGTATATATATATAAAAAAGCATGTGAGATAATAAGTTAATATGTATTATGAACTAGCCCGCGACTTCGCTCGCATTATTTAGAACTAAACACAACTTTTATATTTATGAACCGATTTAAATGAAATACACACTAAATGTTAAGTTAAAAATGCACCAACATGTTAGTGAAAACTGTAGACAAATCGGTTCAGCCGTTATTGAGTCTATAACGAACAAACACACCGACAGACAAACAGATATTTTATTTGAAACATGATTTTTGTGTTCTATTGCATCAGTGAAGACCCCTCAATTATTATTTTTTTCCATTATCTTCAATGTACAGACACCGACCGGTTACAGCTTTATTATAAGTATAGATTTGTTACTTAATCTATACTAATATTATAAAGCTGAAGAGTTTGTTTGTTTGTTTGAACGCGCTAATCTCAGGAACTACTGGTGCGAATTGAAAAATTTTTTTTTGTGTTTAATAGACCATTTATTGAGGAAGGCTTTAGGCCATATAACATCTGTGTGTATAAAAATATGATAATCAAAAAACTAATTTACTTAATTTTATTGAAAAGCGTCAGCACATGTCTATGTTCAAAACTTCTGTGTTTAAATTTAGGTGTGTACAGTTTTTTAAAATAAACGGACGGAACGGAAAAATGCGGACACGGAAAAACAAAAACCTACCGAATAACTCATAATTAACAGTGATTACTTCTTCTTAACGAATGAGAGTGGCCAACTTTGGTGTCGAGAGTTTATCAAGCCGCCTAAGGCCCTCGCACTAATTCTAACTACACTATCCCTCCACTAAATACAAACAGAGGCAACACCACCACATCTCAGCAAGAACAATGTGATGTCTTGGCGGACACCTACCTTCCTAGGTAACATGCTCCTGACTCGTGGCTGGAGTAGTGATGAACAAGAGAGAGTTGATAGCTCCCTTGCCAGATTGGAAAGCCACCCGCCAGAGACCCGATACACACTTCTAGTCCGGCCCATGGAGGTCAAAAAGCTAGTGCTGAAGTTAAAAACCCGTAAAGCATGTGGTGCAGATAATATTACCAACATACTTATCAAAAACTTACCTCAGAAAGGATTGGTACAATTGACAAAAATATTTAACTCTTGCCTCATTCTCAATTATTTTCCAAGTATGTGGAAAACGGCTAAGGTTATCGCCGTCCTCAAACCTGGCAAAAAATCTCACGAGCCCACGTCATATCGACCTATAAGTTTGCTGCCATGTTTGGGGAAATTATTTGAAAAAGTTATTAATATCCGCTTAACACGCTTCACTGCCGGACTGATCATAAACGAGCAATTTGGATTTCGAGCAGGACATTCAACAGTGCAACAACTAGCACGAGTTACTGAAACTATATCTCATAACTTAAACCGCAAAAAATCGACTGGAATGTTCCTGCTCGATATCGAAAAAGCATTCGAGAGCGTCTGGCATGAGGCTCTTCTCTATAAGATGACCAGTCTTAAAGTACCATGTCACCTAGTCAATTTAATAAAATCGTATTAATCAAATCGCTCTTTCCAAGTTCATATAGGCAAAGTGCCATCTTCTCACAAACCGATGCCAGCGGGTGTGCCCCAAGGTTCTATTTTGGGTCCACATCTGTTTCTGCTCTTTCTAAATGACATCCCCATTCAGCCGCGAACGAGTATAGCCTGTTTCGCCGATGATACCGCATCCTATACGTCTTCTAAAGATGTAGACTTGATTATAGGTCGATTACAACTTTCAATTGATCTCCTCATGTCATATTTTCGTAAATGGAAGCTTAAAATTAATTCTGCTAAAACAGAAGCTATATTATTCACTAGACAGCGAGCTTTACCTAAACGTAACCTCCAAATTGATGGCTACCACATACCGTGGAGCAATTCAGTTAAATATTTAGGCCTCGTACTCGATAAAAAACTGAATTGGTCCGAAAATACCAAAAAAGTACATCTTAAAGGCATTCAAGCTATAAATGCACTTAGTCCAGTCTTAAACAGGCGATCTCGTTTGAGTAGTAAAACAAAACTATATATTTACTCAACCCTAGTCCGTCCCTGCATTACATACCTACGCTTGCCCGGTATGGAGTAGCACCTGTACCACCAATATAAAGAAGCTGCAAATACTCCAGAACAGAGCCATCAAGACCTCTTTCAATACTCCCCGATACACTAATCTTAATAAATTACATCTAGATATAAACTTTCCCACCATAGGTACTTGAATTCATCATGCAGTTAACAAAAAAATTCTACCTTAAAACCAACTCAGAATCACAAAACGATTTGATTAAAAACATTTGCAAAACTCGTTTATCAGATCTGGAATATATCGATAGTTACAATCGTTATCGACTGCCACACCACTACGTACTCACTATTTAATAGGTAAGACTAGTTCGGGAGGGAGCCGGCCGCTACCTACTGCCTGCGACTGCCGCGCGAACTGAACTCGCCCGTGCTGCAAAGCGCGTGGGTCCACTTTGCAACCGCAATCATAGGGAGTGGTGGCCTGCGCTTGCTCCGCTGATTTTAACCTACGATCGCAAGGACGCCCGAAGGTCGTGTTGTTTCAATATAAGATAATAAATATGTGTATATATTTCACTGTTCTAGTCATTGATGCATTTTTTTTAATCAAATATTACGACTTAAATGTAAATCCTAGACTAAAGGTTGCATATTATTAAGTGATGATTTTATTTTAATTTTATATTGTATAATTTATATGAAATAGGTACATGAGATAAGTTATAATAATTTTATAAATTATATAATAATCAAATTTGTATTTAATGTAAGTAAGTGCTAGGATTAAATGTACACTAGCAGCGAACTACTAAATTGTTATACTATTAATAAAGAATATTTGAAAACAAAAACAAACAGTGAAATAAAAAAAAAACGCCTGCGTCATGGTTGTATTTCTATATTCTACACCACATAATTATTAACGTAAGTGCTAGCCGGTTATTACAACTAAATTTCTATATTCTGTTGTAGATAACGGACGTAATATTCATACTTTACTTATTTATTTATATTTTTCTTATTAAACCGACCAAGAAATAAATAATCAATATCTTTTCCAAGAAAACTCCGAAACCACAACTACTTTATAAACATCTATTTAAGTATTATATCTAGGTACACAATATAAAAAGCTGATGAGGGTCGAAGGAGTGAATATTGAAGATATTAAAAAAAAGTTTGGAGATACTTAAAATTGATAACAGAACACGTTCCAACAATTTTCAGAACTTTTTTGTCTGTTTATCTGTTTGTCTGTTTATTTAGACGCACATCACGCAAAAACGGCTGAACGGATCATCATGATTTTTTGTATGTAGGTAGTATGAGGTCTTGGGAGTGTCATAGGCTACTTTTTATCCTGAAATAATGCGAGCGAAGCCGCGGGCGTTCACTAGTAAAATAATAAAAAAACAACATTGTTATGATTATTACAATTAAAACTAGATATTTATTCAAAAAAGTTATAAATAACAACATAGAATGTGATATTTTATTATTCAACTGGTATTTAATATTAATCGTTTCACATGAGGAAAATACCAGTCTAGACTTGCTTGATGTGACCTAGGTATTAGTATATGCTCTGTGACCTAGGACAGACATGTGGTCGGCGCTGTTTATATGTAAGTTAAATTATTTTATAAAGATATTTTATGTATACACCAGTGGATGCCTTCGGCTTCGCTCGCATTATTTCAGGATAAAAAGTAGCCGATGACTCTCCTAAGACCTCATACTGCCTACATACCAAAAATCATGATGATCCGTTTGGCCGTTTTTGCGTGATGAGCGTTTAAATAAACAGATACACAGATAAACAGACCAAATTTCTAAAAATTGTTGGAACGTGTTCTGCTATCAATTCGAAGTACCTATCTCCAAGCATTTTTTAAATAGCTTCAATTTTCAGACTCTCGACCCTCTTCAGCTTTATTATGTGTATAACATTATTATTTTATTTATTATTATTATTGATAACATAATATTTTTTTAAGTGGCGTTCCGTTTTTGGCACTTCCGTGGGTCGAATGACACGTTAAATTGTAGGTCCCGGCAGCTTGTCTAGTACGGCAGTTGTAAAGCCATGTCGGAGGCCCTTAGGGTGGCTTGATAAACTCTCGACACCAGGTTGGCCACTCTCATTCGATAAGAAGAATATTCATTTAATCAGTAAAACATGAACTAACGTTATTTTACAGTTTATGCCCATGTAGGTACATACATAAACTGTAGCTATAGTGTTTTTACAGTAAGTTATTGTAACAACTAACAAAAGCTATAATATACCAAATCACATTTCAAGATTACCTACATAATATTTTTTTACAGATCTAGCGAGCTTTAGTTTATTAAAAGCTCAAGAGGAAGCAAAAAATGTGACGTGAGTTTTTTTTATATTATTTGAATACTTCCGCAAGCCAAAGTGAGAAAGCGTAACTTTATAGCAAATGATACGATAATAAAAAATGATAAATATGTAGGCTAGCTGTTTCAGTGTTAAGTTAAGTAGGCTACTTTTCCGAAAGCTACTTCTCGAGAGAAAAGAATCTACTTATATTAATTCTTCTCTAATGCGAAATGTGTCTGTCTGTGTCTCCGACCACATAATTTGCGACCTTAGATAGATACTCATATATTATAGTAGCATGTTTTATTCTAAAACCTACAAAGGCTACTTTCCCAAAGCTACTTTTTCATTAAGACTACTAATAGTCCCAAAAACTTGTATTTATTCGTAAAATGTACTAACTACCCAAATTTTCTACAATTCCCCTTAGTTATCGGACCGTCCAAAGCTACTATTCCGAAGATACTTTTATAAAGCTACTTTTCCAACAACACGCAAATAAGTTGCATTTACATATTCGTAAAATGTACTAACTACCCACATTTTGTACAATTCCCCTTAGTGCCGCATGCACCGTCCCCCCGCACCCCGCGCGCGGTGCCCTGGTAGTCACAGAGTCACCAGTCGTTAACTTCTACCCTTCTGCTGGGGATAAACTGGCTTATTACAAAGGGGAGATTTTCTGCGACCTTGGATTTGAGAATCTGGGAGTGAATTACCAGACTTGCGCTGAAGACGGAACGCTTTTTGGCAACACGGATATCGAGTGCTTGCGTGAGTATTTTTGCGGTTGCTCTTTTATGTAACCGTTAATTAGACGTGACTTTTATACATAGCGACGAAATTGATTTTATACTAGAGGACGCCCGCGGCTTCGCTCGCATTATTTTAGGATAAAATAGCCTATGACACTCTTAAGACCTCATACTACCTATATACTAAAAAAGCATGATGACCCGTTCTGCCGTTGTTGCGTGATGGGCGTTTAAATAAACAGACAAACATGAAAATAGTTGGAACTTATGCTGTTATAAATTCACTTACTTACTAATGTGGCGCTGCGACCCAAAGTGGATCCTGGCCTTCGACACAAAGAGACGCCACTCCTCTCGGTTCTGCGCCATCTCCTGCACTCGGTAGCGTGGAGTTGTTGCAGATCCTCCTCTATCTGGTCCTTCCACTTACGGTACTTGGGACGTCCGACTGGCCGTCGACCAGTTGGTCGTCCCAAGTACGCTTTCTTCAGAGCACGATCCTCTCCCATCCTTTCCATATATTTCGCCTAAGGAAGTAACTATGTATATCCAAACATTTTTTTTATTATCTTCAATTTTCAGACTAACGACCCTCTTTAGCTTTATTGTATGTATAGAATAATTTGAATTGAATTTGACGTTTTCCAGCGTACTGCGAGGCTCAAGCTGACGATAGGATCCTGTCTTGTGGTAGATCTCCGCGATGCGTAAAGTTGCCAGAAACATGTCCAACAATCAAATCGAGGTCCAATTTAGACGCTGTTGAAGATGACGGTAAGTTGTTCTTTTAATTTGTTGTTTTTTTAAGGAAACTGAAAATAGATATATACTGCACAAGATAGATACATTTATTGTTCTTATTCTTCTTCTTTTCGATTGAGAGTGGCCAACTCTAGTGTAGAGAGTTCATCAAGCCGCCCTAAGGGCCTCTGACATGGCTTAACGACTGCCGTACTATAACAAATAGCCGGGACATGGCCGGACCTTCGATTTAATGTGTAATCTAACCCACGGAAGCACCCGAAATGAAATGCCATGTTTGGTCTCCCATTCAAGGACTGACCGCGTCATCAATTATTATGAGATTATATTATGTTACTTAGGATTTTTGCTATTTCGAGCTTCTCACTCACTGTTCAAATTACCGAAACACGACTGATATTTATTTCTAATCTATCGTTATTTAGTACCTACGACACAAGCGTTTGCTTAGTATGGGACTAGATGGCGCTGTGTGCAATGTCCCGGAATATTTGATTATTTTATTTAATTTTCAGAATGCGGCATCGTACACGAAGAAGCCAAAAAATCTGCTCCTATACTGAATTCCGGGTCTTTATCATCAAACTCGGGAGTATATGTTCCTTATGTGTCGGGCGGTCGCAGTGCCACCCGCAGCGAGCTGCCGTGGCACGCGGGGGTTTATACCAAGAGCAAGCGCCCCTTCATGCAGATATGTGGCGGGAGTGTGATCGCACATACTGTGGTTATATCTGGTGAGTGTGATGAGTCATCAGTCATGGGTCATGGGTCATGAGCCATGGGTCGTGCGTGAGTCATTGTTTAGTAGTCATGAGTCACGGGTCATGGGTTATGAATCATGGTTCATGGGGTCATGAGTCATTGGTAATGAGTAATCAAGAGTCTGGGGTCAAGATTAATATATGATTGGTGATTGATGATAACAATGGTAATAATGGCAAGTACACAATATTGATGTAAAATAATTTACAATGTTCTTCGATGGAGGGAGCATTTACCCAATAAGAACCGGTTCACTAACACTTTGAAGTTCGCTAGAATTTTCTTTGAAAGACCTACCAGTCTCTTTATTTATATTAACCTACACTGTCCCACTCCTGAGCAAAGGTCTCCCCCAACTCTCTCCATGCTTCCCGGGCGAAGGCTTCTTCACACCAGGCATCCATTCTCTTATCTACCTTCCTTCTATAATCCATCCTGTGTTGTATTCGCAGCGGCGCACTGTTTCTGGGGCGAGCTGGAGAAGCTGCCAGCGTCTCAGTACGCGGTGGCGGCTGGCAAGGTGTACCGGCCGTGGAACGAGCCGAATGACAAACATGCGCAGAAATCCGACGTAAGTACACTTTCTTGTTCTTCTGAGAGAGAATGAGAGTGGCCAACTCTGGTGTCGAGAGTTTAACAAGTAAGTACTTGGATCTTTTGTAAAAGGCCCGAAAACTTGACCGTACTTATGATATTGAATCAGGCGTTTTCGAAAACCCATTGTAAATTAAACTCTGGAGAAATATGCAGTGTTTTCTGCTGCGACTGCTCTTTAACCGGCTTCAAACAACAAACTTGGTGGTTTTTAGGTGTGTTCCTCCATATACCACAGCCACACCTCTCAAAACTAAAGTGGCCTAACCACCAAGTTTGTTGTTCACAAAACACTTCATATTTTCTTTAGAGTTTCATTTGACCGTACTTAATCGAAACTATGGCTTAAAATGGAGCATGTCTTAACTGAAGAAAAAAACCACTGAGTTAGTGTATAATAAATTTTAAATTAGTGGACGCCCGCAGCTATGCTCGCATTACTTCGGAACAAAAAGTAACCTAAGTCACTCCACGGACCTCATAGCCTACATACCAATTCAGCGAATGTGGCTCAGCGGTTCCAGTGTCTGCCTTTCATCCAGACGCACCCTGGTTTAAATCCAGCCCTACACCAATAACTTGTATTTTCAAGTTATGTGTGGATTTGCACTCGCTTAGCGGTGAAGGAAAACATCGTGAGGAAAGCAATCGGAGGACATTGTGTCTTCCGTGGAAGGTCCTGTGCGCCCACCACGATGTATCTGCCCAAGAAAACTGCGAATTAATTCTGCGGAGGAGTCACGACCCTCAGTCATAAGGATATCCCCAAGAGACATGTTTTTTATTTTTTACAGATTGCTGCTTAGTATTTTTTCATTATTTCAGGTGTTAGAAATAAAAATCCCGCCCTACTTCCGCGGGCACACCACGAACTTGCAAGATGACATAGCACTGTTGATCCTCGCCAGACCGCTCAAGTATACCGAGTACGTGAGGCCTGTCTGCCTTAACTTCGATACGGAGGCAGACAGTAAGGATCTCACACCTGGGACATTAGGAAAGGTAAGATTAATCTAGTTATTTCCTCTGTCAAAAATGATTTGTGAATATTTTTTACCTGAATGTTACCAGATAACATCTGCTGTTAATAAAAATTAACAGCAGATGTTATCTGGCTTCGGCTTTCCCCCATTTTCTTCACCCCTCTCTGTCTGTCTCTCTCTTTTTCACGCTCTCTATGAAAGCCATAGACCTAAAAATGTATTCATTCAAAGTCCATTCCGTTCGCATGCCACTAATTACTATAGGCCCTGTGTAGCAGGATGAAAATCGACGTAGATATGTAGTTTTTCCTAATTACGAAATTATGATGTTGCTATTCTAGTGGCAAGATCCTTGTTTAAGTTCCTACAATTTGAAGCTTAACTCATCACTCAATCATGTACAGTTTTATCGTCTATGATAAACTTATATTCAGGTGGGTGGTTGGGGTCTCACCAGCGAAGACGGCCCAGCCTCTCCTGTACTGAAGGTGGTAGAGCTGCCTGTAGTAGAACTGTCAGAGTGCTTCGACCAATCAGACCCGGCCTTCCGCGCGCACATCACTAGCGACAAGATATGCGCTGGATTCCGTAACGGTAAGGTTTTGTTTTGCGCCTGGGATATTCATTATAGCAATAGATTGTAACGCATATCCGATTTATTTTAGCAGGAAAGTGTGTAAATCTCTGTAGGCATTGAAGCAGTGTGGAGCTGGCAGAATTCTTTTACAAATTAGACCCATCCTTCCGCTCGCACATCACTATTATAGCGACAAGATATGCGATTGATTCCGTAACGATAAGGTTTCTTAGCGCCTTGGAAATTCAACATAGCAATAGACTAAAGCATTTATCACAGCAATAAACTGTAACGCCTGTCTGATTTATCATAGCATCAAGATTCGTGAATATGTGTGTGTGTATGCATTGTCACAGTAATGTGTGTGTGTGTCTGTGTACCAAGAAGTTTATCCCTCTGTCTTGCTGTGTCTCCATATATGTAACGCCTTGTTTTCCGTGGATGAAATGCATTTACGCATCCCCGCACTCTCCCCAGGGGGGGCAGCGGGGTATGTGGAGCTCGGAGCTAATGAGACTCTACAACCGACTAAAACCTGCCACGATGTCCCTTCGTCTTGTCGGTTTTCGCGGGTAAGCGAGCAATTACTCCTGCGCAATTCCCGCCCCTGTATGAAACGCCTGTTTGATTTATCATAGAAATGCGTGAATCACTCGAGCTACTCGCCTGTGTATGTGGGTTCCAAGGATTTAAAATGACTCTCTCCCTCCTACTCCAGGCACAGCAGTGTGCAAGGGCGACAGCGGCGGCGGGCTGGCGTTCCACTCCCGCGGGCGGTACTCCCTGCGCGGGCTAGTTAGCGGTTCCCCGCAGACCGAGCATCTCTGCAACACTCTCGCCTGGGCCTCTTTCACGCATCTACTCACGCACGAGCGGTTTATTAAGGAAACTGTGAGTACTTAGAGACTGTTTTATGAATTAAGTCCCACGGAAAAGTTTGGAAGTAACATTTTATAGTTATTAGATGATATAATCATGCAGTTATGGCGCCTTAACTGAGGGAACTCTTTCGTGAAATGGTCTTTACATCTCTTTTTTTTTTCTTTTGGCCTCTGCCGGTATTGCCGCAATTTCGCCAATGTCACGTCTCAAGATAGCCAAACATATTGCAATAACCGGAGACCCACAGAACAACGATTGGGCCACATCGCCCCCGCGCGCGCCCCCCCAGCGACAAGCATGGACTTCAAAGCTCTGTGCCGGAGACCAGTAGATTTACGGTAACGGAAGTATGAAGTGTACAAAATATCATAATTATTAATTTAATCATGCATGCATGCTTTCTTTGGTACTCGATCTTCAGCCTTTTTCGTATATTAGAGAGCGTATTATTTATATTATCTTGACCTTTTATACTTTGACGATTCCCCATAAGAGAGGGATGAAATGAAAATCCTTGCGATTCCTAGTTTAGTTTGACGTTTCATTTAATTTTAAATTTTAAATTTATTTGAAATTTTAAATTTATTTGACATTTTCATTTTATTCTGACATTTTTATTTAACTATTATAAAAAATTAATACTTTTGTAAAATTTTAGATACTTACCTACCTAACGTGTTTAAAATCTTTTACCTGACATAAATATTTTTGTAAGACGAGACAATAGAATTACTAACTGTTAACTTTTAGTTCATAAGTTGAGTATTTCATCAGCTCATTAATAATCTGTAAATTATGTCTCTTTGTTTATCATTACCTATTATACTTATAATATTATACATATGTATAATGCACCCGTAGCTCAGCTAACGGAAGTAATCGCATGCGATTACCAATGTTAAGCAAAGGTTGGCGCGGTCAGTCCTTGGATGGGTGACCGAAAAGTGGCATTCCATTTTGGGCGCTTCCGCGGGTCGGATGACACGTTAAATTGTAGGTCCAGGCTGTTTGTCTAGTAAAGCAGTCGTTAAGCCATGTCAGGCGGTTTGAAAACTCTCGACACCAGATTTGGCCACTCTCATTCGATAAGAAGAATATCTGAGTCTGTTATCGATTTAAAGTATACCCAAACGTGTTTTATTTACACTGAATAGGCCAACGTTTGACTACAGCCTGCCTGATGTAAAGCACCACTGTAGTCTAAGATGTTGCACGCTTGCCTAGGAGAAACCTATTTACTGTGGATTTGAAGACCCCTGGGTTATAATTTTCAGGAAAAAGAGCTCCAGGTAGGGAGTTCCCTAATCTCGCTGTCCTTACTACGAAGGTAGAAGCAAAGCGCTTCGTGCGAGTTTTTGGTACTTCCACCATGAATCGGCCGAATGAATGTTTATCTAATGTCTTCTGTGTACCGATTTTTGACCCTCTTTAGCTTTATTATAATTATAGAATAGATATAAATAATGTGATACCGTTTTACAGATGGCTGCGGCAGCGGCGATGTGAACAGTAAATTCTCTTCAAGCATCTAGTAATATAAATTGAAAAAAAAAACGATAAAGTTCTATATCTTGGGTGCAAAATGTATCTTACAGTGATACAGAGCACATACTGAATTATGTAACTTAATTTGTTATATATATATTCTGTACATGGTTTGTCCACAAGTTACATAAGTGTCTGTCTCGTGTGGCGTAAATAAATATATTTTGTCAACTAGTAACTGGTTGCTTCGGTACAGGCCTAGTGAAGCAATCTATAGATATGTCTTTAACATGTAAACTTATTTCGTTAATAAATATATTTTCATTTTCATTTTCTAGATATTTTAAAAACAACAAGATAAAGTCCGTTATATCTCTCTATATATACTGTTGTTTACTAGAAATATACGAAGAAAAATCAAATCTAATAAGAGAAGATGTTCATAACTTACGCCACCAAGAATCATTAAAATTACCCTTAACTCGATTGGTTAAAGTACAGAAGCAAGGAATGTATTTATGTGAAAATATGCATGTTTAATAAATTACCTCGTAGCTTTGCTTGATGTCGATGGCTATCGACATACGAATAAAATAATTCGCTGCTAAGAATATTAATTCAAATTTATTAAATGTATACACTTATGCAATAATTAGATATAATATATAAATTATAATGGTACTTGTGTACATGCCATGTATCGTAATAATCTATACAAATATTATGTTACTAGCTGTGACTGCGACTTCGTCCGCGTGAAAAAAATGAACAATTTCCCCCGTTTTTTTCCAGATTTTCCATTGTTTCTTCGCTCCTATTAGTTGCAGCGTGATGTTATATAGCCTAAAGCCTTCCTCGATAAATGATCTATTCAACACAAAAAGAATTTTTAAATTCGCACCAGTAGTTCCGGAGATTAGCGCGTTCAAACAAAGAAACAAATTTTTCAGCTTTATAATATTAGTATAGATTAAAAGGAATTTATGGCCTAAGCAAGCTAGCAGAATTTGGAATTTGAGAGTTCATACATTGTTGAGTAATCATGGATATATACAAAGCAAATGTGAACCGTGTGTAGTGTATATGTCAAAAAGCAAAATGAGCAAATGGTTTATTCCAACTAGTACCAGTAGTTCGACAGTAGAACTGTTTGGAAGGTTTTGTTCCAAGTAGTTCGACTGTCGAACTATTATAAAGAAACTTTGAAAACTTCTTACAGATAAACAAAATAAAACATTACTGAATCTTTCTTATATAGTCCATGGGTGGTTTAACTGTTAGTCCAGAACTTCGAAAATAACTAGTCTGTTTTCGTTGTTTGAAATTTTAATGTCTACTGTCTGTAATAATCAAATTGTCAAAATGTTACCAATGATAATCAACGTTCCAATTTGAAGTTGACATTTTGATTGTTTGTATGTGATGTTTGAACAACAAGAACCGACTTTTTATTTTCAAAGTCTTGTACTTCTTGATACAATTATGTATGTATGTACATTATTTATGTATGTAGTACATATTTGTAACAACTTGTAACACAAAGTTTTGTGCAATAAAGATTTATTTTTGATCTTTAGTTAAACGTGATTTCGAACCAACTGCTGCTACTCTATAAATGTATGAACTACTAAATTTATTACTACTATTTATTATATACTAAAGCTATTAAATAAAATCCTAAATGTATAATAGTCTTTTTATTTTGTTGACTTTATAAGTTTCCTAGATTTTAGTTTGTATTTAGATTATATAGCTTTTAATTTTATTAAGGTTTTGTAAGTAAGTAAGTTTTTTTAGTGTGTGTGTGTGTGTGTGTTGTTATTCTTTTGTTCATAATGTTAATTATTGATATAAATAGACTGGATTAATCTCCATCATCGAATACGATTAGAATTCTTTAGTTTTTTCTTCAAAAGTGTAAAATATTTCTTGGGGCCTTGTTCTTGTATTCGCGATCAAGCATTCCAGCCAATTCGATGACACGTTGTTCTTCATATGTTACCTTCTTTTTGACATCCTGAAAAGAAACAAATACATTATATAAGTACACTAGTGGGTGCTCGCGGCTTCGCTCGCATTAGGAAGCAAAACTTGCATCCCCTTTTTCACCCCTTTAAAAGTGGCATTTCCAAAAATCCTTTCTTAACGGATGCCTACGTCATAACATCTACCTTTATTCCAAATTTCAGCCCGATCCTGTGTACATATCTATATATATAAAACTCAAAGGTGACTGACTGATTGACTGACTGACTCATATAGTGATCTATCAACACACAGCCCAAACCACTGGACAGTGGTAAAAAAAGATAGACTATCCTTTTGGGCAATATACAAGCCAGCATTTCGGTCACGCGCAGCCTCTTTTAATAGTTTTTATGTACATATCTATATATATAAAACTCAAAGGTGACTGACTGATTGACTGACTGACTGATATAGTGATCTATCAACACACAGCCCAAACCACAATTTCAACACAATTTCACAATTTCAGCCCGATCCGTCCAGTGGTTTGTTCGTTATAGACTAAAAATTGGCTGAACCGATTTATCTACGGTTTTCACTAACATGTTGGTGCATTTTAAATTTAACATTTAGTGTTTATTTCATTTCAATCGGTTCGTAAATAAGAAAGTTATGTTCATTTTAAACCTTTTTATCTCTCAATAATGCGAGCGAAGGTGCGAGCGTCCACTCCCAACCAACATTTTGGCGCTAATATTCACCAATTTTATCGTCTGTATTGGTTTAACGGGTATATTAAGGTGTAGAGTAAAACCTTTGTTGCTTTAATGGTCATGAAAATTACTAAATAACTCATCAAGATGAGTAACAGTAACAAGAAGACATATTATGACTTAAGGAATTATAAAAGAGTTATGTTGAACCACAGTAACGCTAGGTATTGTAACTTCAAGTAACTATAAGTACTTTTAGTAATAGTAAGGTTTCTATTATTTCCTACTGTTTTTAAAGAGTGCTAAGTAAAAGTTTTATACCACTTAACTTGGCTAGAAGCGTAATATTACTTGAGAATGTATAAAGGTTATAGTCGCAACCGCCATAGCACCTACTCTTATATAAATTCAAGTACCTAACGCAAAGCACTTAAAGTAATATTATATTTTCTGATAACTCTTTCTAAAGACAAAAGCTCTTGAAAATAGTTAACAAAAAAAATTATCACCTGAATTTGTATAAAGGAAGTAATTGGAACTTATTTACTGCAATTTAACTTAGTAATCACAAACCGCTATATATGATAATAATTGGTATTATGGAGTTATTTTAAAGCCCTGATCGTTACAACGGTGTTCAGATTTACTCTTATGTTATTCTAAGCAATATGAAAATACAATTTAGGTAAACATTGTAACTTTTATTTCACTTGAAATCATAAAACATGATATATTACTTTTATAAATGTATAGTGTCTCTAACCTCAAAATTGTATAAATGTGTGTAGTCTTATTTGCTCTCGAGATTGTTTGCGCTTGTTTGTTTGATTTGCTCTATGAGTTCATGGAAAAAACGAAAAAGATGTGGAGGAGTCAAAAGAAAAATATCAAACGAATACAAATTAATAATTAGATCAAATAAATCCGGGTTACCCTGCGATAAGACCACTACACCGCAAACATTAACCATTGATGCAGTTCAGCATCATAGTTCTTCGTTGAATAGAAGTATTGATGACGCTAGTCCGGGTTGTAGTAGTTTTTGCAACGAATATGTTCATCCAGCACAGCTTAAATGCCAAAGTTATCGCAGAAACTCTACCGAAAATTTCGACCAAGTGCCGGAATTTCATCAAGGTTCCGTACAGTTTTATTTTTTTAAAGTTGGTAAGTACCTAATAGATGACTGATTAATATAATCAGTAAACTCAAATAATTTTATTTTTCACAGAACTAGAAAACCGTAATATTTATGTGAGCAGTAAACATGGTGAAACGCAAGATACGAGTATTGAACCGGGTTCTGTACAGCGAGAGCTTATTTTTACAGAAGAGGGTTCTGCAGAGCGAGAACTTAATATAACAGGAGATGCCTTCCTATCTACTTATCCTCTAAGTAGTTCTCAAAGCTCAGATGAAGAGCAAGAAAGCGAATTTATAAAAAATGCTAAATTTAAAAATGACATAAGAATATGGGCCGTAGAAAAAAATATAAGTCAAGCTGCCTTGAAAGATTTGATATCAATTTTGAATAAAAGATTTGTAAATATTTTACCATCTGATCCTCGTACTATTCTGCAAACTCCAACACAAATTTGTCTCAAAAGTATTGACGGTGGTGAATATTGGCACAACGGAATCATAATTCCTCTTACTAAAATACTTCATAATTTGGACTTGTTGCCCGAAAATGTGTATTTGAATGTTAATTTAGATGGGCTACCTATTTTCAAAAGCTCAAAATTTGAATTCTGGCCTATATTGGCGAATGTGCACGAAATTGATAATGACCCGTTCATTATTGGTATATATTATGGGAAAGGAAAACCGAAAAATTTAAATCTTTATTTAGAAGATTTTGTGAATGAGACTATTATAGTTTTAGAGCAAGGCATTTGTGTAAACGGCATTAAAGTAAACATCAAAATAAGATGTTTTATATGTGATTCCCCTGCTCGCGCTTTCATCAAAGGTGAGGAACTTTCTTGCATCGAATAGTGTCATTTTATTAGCCATTTTATTATGTATCTAGAAGTAAACATATTTTTGTGATAATTGAAACCTAAAGTTACAAATATCTCAAAAGGTTTTATTAATTATTTTTTAATATTTCAACGGAATTGAAAATTTTCGAAATATTGCTTGACATGTTTGAGGTTATTCAATTTCTTGTATTGTTATTATTTATTATTTATTTATTTATTATTTATTATTATTATTTATTTATCTGCTATTGTCGAACAACACAGGTGCACATGTGGTAGCGATGTCGACAGGAAGGGCCTCCACGGACTTTCATGCCTTCGCAGTGCAGGCAGATTCTCCCGCCACGGCTCGCTGAATGACATAGTGAGACGGGCACTTGCCACCGTCAACGTACCATCGGTTCTTGAACCGATTGGCATGGTCCGTGACGATGGTAAGCGTCCCGACGGCCTCACACTGATTCCCTGGGAGCGGGGAAGGGCTCTTGTATGGGACGCAACTTGCGTCGATACACTAGCTCCTTCTCGCCTCAGTGGAACAGTACAAGCGGCAGGAGCCGCGGCGGATGCAGCAGAAGAAGCCAAGCGGCGAAAATATACATCATTATCGACTGATTATATTTTCGTACCGCTTGGCTTCGAAACTTTTGGTCCGTGGGGTAAAAGCACGAAGGCTTTTATAAAAAAATTTAATAAAAGGTTGAATGACATCACTAGAGACAAGAACGCTGGCTGGTTCCTTGCGCAAAGGATTTCTATAGCAATCCAGCGTGGGAATGCAGCCAGCGTTCTTGGCTCCATACCACATGTAGATGTTTTAAATTTAGGTTAAATGTACATACTCTTATTTAGTTTTATTAGTGTATATATGTGTATAATTAATTAAGTTGTACAATATATAAATATAGTAAAATATTTCTTGTATTGTACATTATTTTTACATTCATCAACATTTTTGTCTGAATTTTATATTACCTAATCGCAATTTATTATTTTTACAGGTGTTTGCAATTTCAATGGAAAGCATGGTTGTCTAAAATGCACTACAGTAGGAAATTACTCGCATAATACCCATACAGTAGTATTTTCGACAAAAATATCTCCTCCAAGGACTGATGAAGATTTTAGGGATTTGAAGTATGGTGCTCATCATAAAATAGATTCACCATTATTAAAACTTCCTATTGACATGGTTGAACAATTTCCAGTGTCAGACTCGTTGCATTTGATTCATTTGGGCATTATGAAAAGGTTACTTACGGGATGGAAGGAAGGCAATTTCTTCAATTTAAAGACTAAGTGGTGTGCACGAGATATAGATAGTGTTAATCTATTTCTTAGTAAGTGTAAGTTGCCTTCTGAAATTCATAGAGCAGTAAGAACTCTAGAATGCATCGCCTACTGGAAAGCAACCGAATACCGAACATTCCTTCACTATTTGAGTATAATAATTTTGCAGGAAGTCTTACCAGCAGACGCGTATCATCACTTCTTGAGCCTGTTTTGCAGCGTCACAATTTGTTATTCTCCAAAATACAATCATTTACTTCGGTTAACGAAAGAAATGTTTGAATATTTCGTAGAAAATTATAAACACTTTTATGGTGCCGATTATATTACAAGCAATGTGCATAATTTACTACATGTTGCAGATGAAGTTGAAAGATTTGGTCCGTTGCCAACATTCGATGCATACCCTTTTGAAAACAAACTTAATTTAATAAAAAAAATGCTAAGACATGGAAACAAACCACTGTCTCAAGTAGCCAAAAGGCTATCTGAACAAAATATACATTCAAAATCCCAGAAAACAAAGGGCATTAATGAAAGACCTGTTTTATCGAGACTCAGTGACATTGAGGTCCTTAACTTTGAGCACTTTGTAATTTCTTCTAAAGAGAGAAATAAATACTTTCTATCATCAACTGACGATATAATTGAAGTCCTAAATATATCTAGCAACGCAACAAAGATAAATATACTAGGTAAAAAACTTATGGGGAAAACGCTAGTATTTGAAAAACCTATTCGGTCATCTTTTCTAAATATCTACAAAGTCTGCGAAATAAGTTTAGAGAAAACTGATGTCGTTCTGAGTCCTGACGATGTAAACTGTAAGCTAGTGTGTGTTGTCCACGGCGGATTTCTGTATTTTATACCACTACTACATACTTTATAAATTAAAATTATAGTATGTTGATTTAATGTATAAATAAAAACAAGCTTTTAAAAGTATGTAATTTGTAGTTTTATTCAAAATCTATATATAGTAGTTTGTACATTCTGGATAGAGTTGAGTTGTTCCAATATTTTTGTTTGGTTTTCTATTATGAACGAATTTAAGTTATCTACATTCCCGGTGGTTTCATTACTACACATTGGTATAATGTACTCGTAAGACAATTCACTGTTCAAGTTTTCTGCAGCTGGCTCCATTGTTGTAGCATTTGTATTTTTCTGTTTTAGTACTACGTCATGATGATAAGTCACAGAACTTCCTTGAAAAGGGTTGGAATCTCCGACATTTTGCTGGATACTTGGGTATACCTGCAAGAAAAGGACTTAGTTTAACTCAATGAATAGTTGAGCTATTAATTCATTCGTTATAAAACTTTGTAGACGTATTTGTCTGTTGTTACATGCGAGCTAAGTCAAGCTAGACGTTTGGGCGGCTCTTCAACTATTTTTGTTAGGGCTTTTAAGATCAGTTCTGGATTTAACAACCCACATAATTAAAGAACTGTATTCAAGAGGGAAAATGGCTACTACTCATACTTTAATTATTCGATCGTGGAAAATAGATGTAACGTAAGTACCCATTTTTGTAATGTCAAAGACATCTCTTAATAAATCAAACACATTTACCAAATTTAACCACAAATTAACGTACCTATCTTAGCTTTATTTCTTACATACTCAAGTTAGATGTCCTTAATAGGTAAAGACTTGTTTTTATATAATTATATTTTATAAAAAGCAGAAACAAGTATTAGGTTTCCTTTAGTATAACTTACTCAATGCAAAATTATTATATCTTTTATTTACTTTTCTATCCAAAATATCAACAACAACAAATAACTTACAATGTCATCAGCGATGATATTCAAGTTTAACTCAGGTTTGGACTGCTGAGAAGTAGTAGCTGAATGTGTGGTATCATCTTCAGTGTCAGTATGTAGAATCATTTCTTGAAGGACGTAGATAGGTTTACGATATGCAGCGAGAAGTCTGTAAAAACATTAAAAATTACGTAAGTAAGTATTAATTCTTTGTAAATTTACTTTTATTATAATTAGCATAAGTATTTTAATTATTTGTTTACATGTATAACTTAAATAATATGATATAGTTATTTCTAAGATAAAATAATTCAGAATAAATTTTGCTATGTATCCCAATAAATTCATTTATAAAAATACTAGCGACACTAAGAAACACTTGCTGAATATGCAATCTTACTGATTTTATTAAAAAATCTTCAGCTTTTGATCTCAATCTTACGTTTTTATTCCTTTTTCTTGGTGAAAGGGTTTTATCTATTGAAAAACGGAACCCTAAAATACTACTACCTTTACATCCAAGTCGCACCACAGTGAAAACAAACACTTCAACCTTATGCTCCTTATTACCTTAAAAACTCTTTTCTGGTATAACAAGTGCTACAATAGTGTTAACTACAACCTATCTAGCACTCATCGTTGACAAATAGTAACAATAAGAAACAAGGGTAATAAGAAATAGACGCCATGATAATTCAAACATAACCTAAAAGTAATTTAAGAAAAAACTAAAATAAAATGCATTTTTTACGTGATACGTTACTTAAAACACATTATATTTACAAGAAATACACATCTACTACAAAAGACATAGCCAATAGCCCGTTTTTATCTAAATGTAGATTGATTGTATACCCCGCCTGATAAAATAAAAATTATTTTTACTTAAAATACCACTTATTTTCAAGGCCCTGCAAAATTGAGATGCAAAACATACATGATTCTCTCAATAAAGAAACCCTCGCAATAACTTTTAGGCGTAAATAGAAGAAATCAAACTTGGCTTACCGAGTTATTAGACAAACTTGTTATTCACTTTCACTTCCATGTTTCGCCGTCATATTGAAACGATAACACAAATTAAAAGAAAAAGTTAAAGTTATTGTATGCAAAACTACATAGAAATTTAACGTTTTATAGCCCTGAGTTGCTTATTAATACTAAATCAATGCATAAAGCATGTCCAAGATATAAATGAACCTTAAAAAGAACTACTCTGTCACTATAAAAAATATACCAACAGACTTTAGAACTTGTTTACCACTAATTGTTTTTATTATCACCATAGTACAAACTTTAAGGTGCTTTAGTTGGCAAGATTTATATTGTACCACCAATATATATACAAGAAATAAGTCACAACTGACGCCATTCTATAACTATTATGTAACGTTCAGTGTTAAAATGGTTAAAATTATGACCAATTTTATTACTTGTAGCGCTAAAAAATGGGGCCCAATCGAGGGTTAGTGGGGGGTTAGAGCGTGCTCTAACACCAATTGCTAAAACCTGTGTATGACTCTGGTTTGCCGAAATCACTTTTGAAGAACTCTTTTAACACCAATTCTTATTACCTAAATGTTAGTTGGGCTAGTAATACATACATGATTTGTCTTAGGCCTGTGTTCAGGTGCAGAAATAGCTCGTAACATCCTCTCCAGTAGGAAATAGATGATCTCCACGAAACTGATAAAGCTGGCACCCAGGAACAGGCCTGCCGCTCCTCCGAAAGAAACTAGATAAGAATAAAATTTAAAAATTATTAAGTTTGAACGGTCTTATAGCGAGAACCTCGATCAACACCTTAAGAGGCTCTTTTTTTTACATTAAATAGGCTTACGTTTGACTATAGCCTGCCTGATGTTAAGCACCACTATAGTCTAAGATGTAGCACGCTTGCCTAGAAGAAACCTATTTACTCTAGATTTAAAGACTCCTGGGTTATAATTTTCTGGGAACAGGGCTCCAGGTAGAGAGTTCCATAGTCTCGCTGTCCTTACTATGAAGGTAGAATCAAAGCGCTTCGTGCGAGTCTTTGGAACTTCCACCATAAACTCTCGTTGGAAGGTTGGGTTAAGGGCCAGATACAGAAGGCAGTGATCCTTGACACGGGCCACGGCGCGTATTTTCCGGAGGTTCCTATCTTTCTAGCCTCTACCACTGGTAGCTTGGGTCCTGCCCCGTTGCCGGCGGCATCACTAGTTTTAAGTTTTTCATTATATTTGTTTTTTTTTTATACATAGGTAGGGGAGACTGGGGACACTTGATCCTTACGGGAGACTAGATACACTGGATTTACACAGCTTTTGTGTACACTATATGATTTATAAGTGGCAACATTGATAGTCTATGGTACGTTCAAACTTTCTAAAGTTGGTACTCCTGTCAAATTTGACAGTTGAGCAGATGGCGGATGATTGTGTGTTTCGTGTGGCCAGAAAATATTTTTCGTAAGTTTTTATTTTGATTTCGTAATTAGATGGGAAACATATTTTCTACTAGAATCAATTTTAAACTATTCCTTATCTATGTGTTTAAACGTCTGTTTTATAGAAAAGTTTTAATAGTAGTAGATATTTTTACAATATTCTTTTATAACCTCAATATACCTAGGGTACACATGGTACACTTTCTTATGGGAGATTTGATCCCGGTGGATCAAGTGTCCCCTAATGTAATTTTTTTTAATAATTTCAAGATTAAATATGCCTAGAATATATAAAACAAAAGAAGATGCAAGAAGGTGTCCCCTAATGTTTAGTTTTTTAATAATTTCAGGATTCAATATGCCTAGAATGTATAAAACAAAAGAAGGTGCAAGAAAAAGAATACCAATCAATAAGGAAATCTTGAAGTTGGCTGTCAATGATGTTATAGAGGGTAAGAGTATTCGTGGTACTGCAAAAGGTTACGGGATAGCAGTTATGACATTGAAAAGATATGTCAGAAAAAAGAAAAATGCTACAACTGAAAATATTGACTACACGCCAAATTATCGCCAGTCACAAATTTTTACGTCAACTGAAGAGACAGAACTTGTTAATTATTTAATAATGGCCACTAAATTATACCATGGATTAACTCCTAAGAATGTACGAGACCTTGCATTTCAATATGCTTCTGAAAATAGTAAAAAAATACCACCGAAATGGGTTGAACAGGAAACAGCTACTTATGATTGGTTTTACGGTTTTATGAATCGTCACAAAGAGTTGTCATTGCGTGTACCCGAAGCCACAAGTTTATCTCGCGCTACAGCTTTTAACAGACACAATGTAGGAAATTTCTTTGAGAATTTTAAAAGCTTATTGCAGAGATTTAATTTTGGGCCGGACCAAATCTGGAACGTAGACGAAACTGGAATTACTACAGTTCATAAGCCAAAAAAAGTTGTAGCGTGTAGAGGTCTCAAACAAGTGTCTAAAGTCACATCTGGAGAACGTGGGCAGCTTGTTACTGTATGTGGAGCTATAAATGCTATAGGTAACCACCTGCCACCATTTATTATATTCCCACGTAAAAATTGGCAGCAACGAATGATAGATGGTGGCCCACCGGGTACTGAAGGAGCTCCACATCCGAGTGGATGGATGACTGGGCCAAATTTCCTACTTTTCCTGAAATTTTTCCATAAGCATGTAAGATGCACCAAGGACAGTCCTTGTCTTATTATATTTGATAACCATGAGTCACACATTACTATTGACTCTATAAACTACTGCAAAGATAATGGTATCCATCTTTTAACTATACCACCACATACCTCTCAAAAATTACAACCTTTGGATCGAATAGTATTTGGAGCGTTGAAGTCATACTACAATACTGCATGTGATAATTGGATGGTTAGTCATCCAGGGCGGCCGTTAACCATATATGATTTGGCTGGATGTCTAGGCAGTGCTTACCCCAATGCAATGACTCCTAGAAATATTCAAAAAAGTTTCTCAGTTACTGGAATTTTTCCATTCAACCCTGATATATTCACAGATGACGAATATTTAAGCTCCTACGTTACTGATAGAGAAATTGTACAAACTGAAACAGACAATATTATAACCGCACCATCTGTGTCACCGCCTATTTTACTTGATCAATCTTTAACGGCTGAAAATACTGTGCTTGCTTCCCCTGCCCTCATGCTAAATACAGAAAATGATGCGCCAGTTGCACCAGTGCCAATTCCAGACGACGATGTGACTCCCAATATTTCTGATAATGAAAAGGAAAATGATTCTGCAAAATCTCCCCAAAAGTTGCTTTCCTTATGTATGACCAGTAATAGAGATGCCCTTACGAGTTCCTTCAATAATAACAGACAGACACCAGCTGGTTCTTCACAAATTAGAAATAACGACAGCCCTTACGATCCTAAACCTTCGACATCAGCATTTGTAAAACCTGAAGTAATAAGACCACACCCCAAAGCAGGACCGAGAAAAGGATCTGGAAAGGGGAGAAAAAAAGGTAAAACTAGGATTTTAACAGACACACCGGAAAAACTGGCAATCGAGAATGAGTGGGCAACTAGGAAACAGAAAAAAGAAAAGAAGATTTGCAAAGCGAAAGTAAAAGCAGTAAAACGTAACCTAAATTCACAAGAACAAGAAGTGACGACGTCGGAAGATGAAGAACTACCGCCATCGCCAGAATCAGTTTTAAGTTCGTTTAATGAAAGTGATGTCTCTAATAGCAGTAGTAGCGAATCAGAGAATGAAGACGACTCCAAATACTCCATCATCATTGGAGATTGGGTTATTGTGAACCTAATCTCTCAAAAGAATCTCGTTCATAGATATGTTGGGCAAATACTGAGGGAAAGTCGCGCTGGATATGACATTAAATTCGCAAAAAAAATTAATGATAAGATGTTCAAGTGGCCTGTTAAAGACGATATTAGTTCAGTTGCCAAATATCAAGTTGTGAAGAAACTACCAGTTCCCGAAGTGAAATCATCATCAAAAAGAGTTATTAGTTTTAAGTTTCCAAAATCATTAAGAATATTTAATATTGAGAAATAAAAAGTGAAAAGATAATTGCTATTAGATAAAAAGAAAAGACTGTTTAACTTGAAGAGAGAATAACTATTTTTTAATTTAACCAAAGGGGTATTTTGTTTTGTTGTGCCAATTGCAAAAATTATTTAATGTTTTTTTTTTAGTTTTAAGTAAAAAATTACTAGAACTTAAGTAATATTTTCTTTTTAACTAATTAACATGTGAATTGAGTTCTCAGAAATAAGTTGTCAATAGTTGATTAATAAGCATAGTCATAAATGTCAAAGAATAGATGATGGCTGTAGATAAAAAGCAAATAAATCAATGATTAAAATTCCTATTTTTTCCTTTTCTTCTTTATTAGAATCATATGTCCCCGAATGTGGGAGACTTGTTCCCCCCAGGATCAAGTCTTCCAGAAGGGGGGATCAAGTCAGACACATATATGGGACACATGATATCATTCCCTATACGAAGTTTTCATGGGCTAGTTAGTAAAGTTATGTACACATATCACTTGCTATTATACTTAGTATAACCAATGAAATTCCACATATTTAAGTACCAAAATATTTAAAATCGGATTAATATTTACAAAATAATTGCCAAAAAACAAAAGGGGGGATCAAGTGTCCCCAGTCTCCCCTACATATATTGTAAAAAAAAAAAAAAGTTGTAAATAAATGAATACGAAAACAAAAAATTAAATAATTAAGTAATTAATTGTTTTTAGTTGTAATAAACCGGCTAGCACTTACGTCAAAAATGTCGAACAATGTCGACATGTCGAGCTAATTTTTCGAAATAATTTTTGACGCAAGTGCTAGCCGGTTTATTGCAGCTAAATTTAATCAATTAATTGTGTAATAATTATCATTTATTGTCAGTAAAACTAGGTTTCCTAACAGTTTGCGTTTAATTAATTATGTCCCAACATTGATCTCCATCAGCGTACTTGTACTGATGGAGATCAATGTGTCCCAATCACTTGCATACCTCATGCCGGTCGTGACGTCACCTGCCGGCTCCGACAGAAGGCCAGCGATATGGTAGGTAGTATGAGGTTTTACAAGAGACTTACTGAGTGGCGTACAAGAAGATAGGCCTATGCTCAGCAGTGGGCGATAACAGGCTGATAATAATGATGATGATGAGGTCTTAGGAATGTCATAGGATATTTTTTACCTCAAAATAATGCGAGCGAAGCCGCGAGCGTCCACTAGTACATAAGTAAAAATCTATACTAATATTATAAACTGAAGAGTTTGTTTGTTTGAACGCGCTAATCTCAGGAACTACTGGTGCGATTTGAAAATTATTTTTGTGTTGAATAGACCATTTATCGAGGAAGGTTTTAGGCTATATAAAATCACGCTGCAACTAATAGGAGCGAAGAAACAATGGAAAATGTGGAAAAAACGGGGAAAATTATACATCTTTGAGGGCTTCCGTTGCGTGCGCTGCGAAAACGGTTCAAGATATCAAAAAAATATGTATGAAAGAATTAATGCCCAAAATAACTATTCCACGCGAACGAAGTCGCGGACACAGCTAGTTATAAATACATACCAACAAGATCTTGGAAGTGAAACACTATTTCTCTCGTGTATCGTATCTTGGGAGGTAGCACTACGTACTTCACGGATCCTTGCTCCGACCATGGGCCTTTGTCCCTGGAAAATAATTAAATAAAAAACAACCACTCTACCAAAATCATTCACATTAAACTCTTCTTATTGATGATTCCTATAATGTTTGTTCCTATAATGTTTGAACAGCAAAAACCGACTTACCTATTACTTTCAAAGTTCTAGACCGATATTTAAACCAAGTTTTATAATAAGACGGACTTATTCGTCCGTCACTGACAAGAGACGAGAAACTGACGTTATTTGTTATCTGTGGCGCGTATTTTGACAGTTAGAGTTGACAAATTACCTATTCGGCGCGATTTCTTGTATCGATACAAAATGCACTCGTTTAAAACCACCGTACATATCGATATTTCAATTAAAAAAAATTCTCAGTTTGATGGCCTATCTTCCCACTTGACATTGGCAGAATTGCGAAGTTATATCATCGCAAAAGCCATAATATAAAAAAAAAAAAAAAGATGCACTCGACGTTACGCTTCATAAGCCTACATATTGTCAAATGCTCGACTGTCCAGTGCAAAAAATACATCATACACTTCCGTCTTTTTGCCAGAAAGGTTTTTTTACAACTCACCAGAACACCTGATCATGTCTTGCTATGTCCCTGAACACAGAGTACAGACACTGTGTCCCGCACACACACTTGGCACCGCCAATGCTGGTCAGGTTGCTGGTGTATTTGGACAAACAGGCCATGCCGGCTGGGCTGCAATGCGGACCACCTGTAGTCAAGAACAGTAAATATAATAAAAAAAATAGTGACTATCGCTGGTGTCATGGGTACTAGACTAGATATAGCTTTTATCTAATAAACGCATAATCAAAAAATAAAAATATATCAGAACATTTCTTATTATTTTAATACTCTAGATTCGTATTGGATGTATTGCAACTGAACGAAATGATCTGCCAATAAAGTTCATACGAATCTCGAGTGACCATAAATTAATGTCGAGGTATTTTTTTAACTGCACACGGGCTCCCTCCACGATGTATCTGCACAAGAGAACTCCCCTTACGAATTAATTCTGCGGGGGAGTCACGACCATAGAGTAATATATTATACTGGGTCACGACCCTCAGTCATGAGGAAATACGACTCACAGAGAGAGAGATAGAGAGACAATAGTACTGCAGTGAGATCGACACATTCATACGAATTTACTTACCGTCATAAAAGTAGTAAAAAGGTATGCATTTACACAATTGTAAGGCTAATTTGCTTCTGCAAGACTGACGACATGCATTCGTGCTGTAAACCTGAAAGAAAATAATAATTATATATTCTCCAAAAAGAAAGGTATTTTGGAGAAGAAAAAAAATACTAAACTCCAATTCCATTGGTTCCGGCTGTTTGTTTAGTCACGGCAGTCGTTAAGCTATGTCAGTGGCCTTTAGCCCTAAAGGCCACTGACATAGCTTGATAATCTCTCGACAACAGAGTAGGCCACTCTCATTCGATAAGAAGAAGAAGATTGGGCCAAGTTTTCTCGGAACGTTTATACATATTCTCGGTATTTTTCTTATTAAATTGCAATTCTGTGTACAAAAGTAGCAAGTCTTTCTCGAAAACTCATAAGAAGATTAACTTAGTCGAGACGATATCAATAATATCATGGTAAGTATTCCCTTAAATTGATAACTTTGTAGTAGATATTTTATGAAAATAACAGTGTTATTTAGCTATTTAAAAGGGTGATAGTATTCTTTGATACAATAACGCTGAGTAATTTGTACACGAACGACCGAAATACAAAAAAATGGCCACTCTTGATTATTATGAGGGGCCGAAATAAGGCGCGCTTGGGTGGCGCCATCTCTTAGCAAACTTTTGATACTAAAATCAATTTGGTACAAAAAAATCGCTTTTTAAAATATCAACAATTTTCGTTTTCTAAATGTGTGAAACATTAAAAATATAATTTTATTTCGGTTTATTCTCTCGACCATACACTGCCAACGCCATCTAGATAGCGTTTCTGAGCTACTTTTTTTAAATTTGTAATTTGAAAATTACTCTTCTTACCTTCCTCCGTCCCATAGGTTCATCAGTAAACAGACAGCCGCGTCTCTGAGGCTTCAGATCCTTAACCCCTTTGCCGCAAGTAGTCTCAGTGACACTCAGGTCCAAGCTGAACAGGTGTCCCGGAGACACCTCGATTGGAGGTGTCGTTATGTCTACGATGTCGAATGGTGAGTGGTAGAAAAACTAGAACAGGAAAATATATATTTTTTTAAAACCGATTTTAATATTACGTCATAATAGATAGAGACAGATAGTATCGAATAACACTTGACAAACAAAAGTCTCTTGTCCAGCAAGAGGAATAAGAAAACATATAAAAATATATATTACGTCATATAAAATTTTTACTGTCACTGAAAAGTTTGAAATAATTTGTTTACATTTCAGAGATTTTAAAGTGCAGAGGTAATGAAAAATTTATCAAAACCCAAAATCCAAGGACGTTTGCCATCCGTGAAAGGATCTCGGCGCCCACTACGATGTATCTGCTCCCTGCATATGGAGAATGTCCCCAAGGAATTAATTCCGCGGGAGTCACGACCCTCGGTCATGAGGAAATGCTAATCGAGATGTAAATCTAAAGATTTATCTTTACTTACATTGAAGAAGGATCCGACATCTAGTTTTATGTGACAAGACGACGTCCCTCCATATCTACACGTCAGAGGATACAGAATTGTGTCATTTACATGAGGTTTGCTGGAAGATATAATGATAATTAGTAAGAAGATTAAAAAATGACTCACGAAAGTTTAAATATTAAAGAAGATTAAAAGCGAGAAGTGAAGCTGAAGCGCCCGTAGCTCAGCTAGCGAAGGCAGTCAAAAACTCACTCGATCGCCGTATCAATAATAGCTAGTGAATTAACAGAGTAGCAAGCTCCGAACTCTGTCATGACAGGTATCCATTTTATCATCATGTTGGCATTCTCCACGGTTGTCTTTATCTCTATGTCAGGGAGCACCTGGAAACACAAAAAAATAGTGTGGTTCAGCGGTTCCAGTGACTGTATTTTCAAGTTATGTGTGGATTTGCACTCGCTTAGCGGTGAAGGAAAACATCGTGAGGGAACCGACATGTTTAAGGACCATAATATCCGAGGACATGCGTCTTCCGTGGAAATACCTGTGCGCCCACCACGATGTATCTGCCCAAGAAAACTCCCCTTACGAATGAATTCTGCGAGGGAGTCACGACCCTCAGTCATGAGGAAATACGACTAGAAGAGAGGGATTAAGAAAAATGTGGATTGGCTCTCGTTTGACGGTGGAGGAAAACATCATGAGAAAATTAAAATATTTGAGGACCTCAAAAATACTCAAAATCACATGACATTGTGTCATCCGTGGAAAACCTGGGCGCCCACCACTATTAATCTGCCTAATCGAACTCTCCCAACGAAATGATTCTGAGCGGGAGTTACTACCCTCATGAATGAGGAATACGACTAAGGAGGATGCTTACATCTACTGCCAGTTGGTATAAATCCACGTCCAAGCTGGGATCATCAGTAAATTCTTCATAAGCCCCCAGATTCAACATGCCAGTGTCGCTCACAGTTTGCACGAAGCGTTCGTAGTACGCGTACTTTTCGTCAGATGGCGTTGTACCCCAAGTTTCGAGGATCACATCTTCTATCTTAGATGCGTCGGTTCGGTTCTGGAAATAATTGCTTGATAATAATAATAAATAATAATGTGCGATTTACAGATCTCAAAAAAATGTACTTAAACTTTCGCTACATGGCGCTCCTCACCGCTAGGCCAACCAATAAATAAGTTTTATTTTGTACTTTGGTAGAAAAAGTAAGAATATTGCTAAACTGTTCTCTATGATTTGTAAATGCCATGCTATATTGGACTTCGAAAGCTATCAAGTCGCTTCATAGAGATGGCTCTTTCTTTCTTCTTTCTTTTCATAACTACTTAAACACAAAAGTTTTTTTTTAATTACTCGTAGTATTATAAAATATCTCACCACATGACAAGTAGTAACAGCAGGCAAACTAAACTGCCAGGATCTAAAGTCCTTCTCAAGAGTCACGACAGTTGGATTCTCATTGTATCTTTGCAGCTGACCCAATGACACGTGCACTCCGCACCAGATCGCAAGCGATGTTGCTGCTACCCACAATAACCTGTAGGAGGATGTTGATGATGATTATTATAGCACCTATATTGAAAATACTAGAAAAGCCTTCTCCAAAAAATTACTAAATTCGTAGCAAATCGTGACACTAAAAAAATCAAAAGACTATTGTGGGGTTTTCTATACGGTAAAGATAACGCCTACTTTGCAACTGTCTGGTTCACAATGTGTGATCGTCTTCTGTTATCTTTTATTTCATATCTCAAGCCCTTAATATGTTTGATTTGTGTTGATCATTTCTATAGAAAGATGAGATAGCAAACATAATAATATACTATATGACTGGGTATACTTTAAATCTAAATATATAAAATTCAAAGGTGACTGACTGACTGATTGACTGACTGACTGATATAGTGATCTATCAACGCACAGCTCAAACCACTGGACGGATTGGGCTGAAATTTGGAATGAAGGTAGATGTTATGACGTCGGCATCCGCTAAGAAAGGATTTTTGGATTATGCCACTTTTAAAGGGGGGAAATAGGGGATGCAAGTTTTATTTCTTAATGTGAGCGAAGCCGCGAGCACCCACTAGTTGATAATAAAACACGATACAGCTATTTTTCTTATCTTTGTCTTTTTATCTGTTTATCTGTGTTTCAGTTTATCTCTTTATTTAAATGCCCATCACGCAAAAACAGCTGAACGGATCATCATGATTTTTGGTATGTAGGTAGTATGAGGTCTTAGGAGTGGCATAGTCTACTTTCTATCCTGAAATAATGTGAGCGAAACCGCGGGCATCCACTCGTTTAAGAAAAATAAAATAATCACCTTTCTGCCCAATGTCGTCTCGGCTCGGCGATATGTTTGAAGCCATGCATGCTGGTCTCCATACAGAAGTCTCGGCCGAGTGACACCGCGGGAGTCACTAGTGTTACTACTTCTTTGCATTTTGTGTTCTTGTGCGTACGAGATGAAGATTCTTGCCAGTTCATTTGTTTTGTTTTGAAAGACTAATTTTTAAGTGATAGGTACGTTTTTGAATGAACTTAAGTGATTTTATTTGCCTGATAAGATAAGAATAGTTTTGTTGAAGTTTTTGTTGTCGTTTAGTATGGACGGTGTGCTAAGTTTTTTTTGTAAATTTTAATTATCTGTGTTTTGTAACTTTATGAACTCTTTATTTTTTTCTCTTATATTTATGTAAAATTTGTGTATAGGTAAGGTACATATGTAAATAAAGTACTTGAATTTAGAAGCTTTTCTAGTTTTTTTAAACTATTTACTAACTTTTTTTTTGTTACTTTGGTTTAAAAATAATTTTATTTAACTTTATTGAAAAAAAAGTCTAAATAATGGATGAATGAAAGAAACACGAGGCTAAAAAATGTTATACTACATAGACTAAATATCACATTCTTTTATAGACAGACCTAATTTATAAATTTGATTTCGTGACGAACATACATAATATACATTAATAATATTACATGAAAAAGCTTTTAAGATTTGTTATTGCATGTAACATGCATGTAATTTGATATTTTAAACTAGTGTCGCCACACGGTTTTACTTTGTTTGTAGATAGATTAAGATTAGATTATAGATTTGGATCCGTGGAAGGACCTGAGCGCCCACCACGTTGTATCTGCCCAAGAAAACTCCCTTAACGAATTAGTTCTGCGGGGGTATCTCGACCCTCAGTCATGAGGAATACGACTCAAGAACGAGACAGATATATTTGCAACGAACAATAAGTTCACACTTAATCTATACTTACTAATATTATAAAGCTGAAGAGTTTGTTTGTTTGAACGCGCTAATCTCAGGAACTACTGGTGCGAAATGAAAAAATCTTATTGTGTTGAATAGACCATTTACCGAGGAAGGCTTTTAGCTATATACCATCACGCTGCAACTAATAGGAGCGAAGAAACAATGCAAAATGTGGAAAAAACGGGGAAAATTATTCATCTTTGAGGGCTTCCGTTGCGTGCGCTGCGAAAATGGTTCAAGATATCAAAAAAATATGTAAGAAAGAATTATTCCTCTTGAAATGATCTAACAAAATATTTGCGACAGTATATGTCTATCTTTTAAGATTAACTCACTAGAGCCGTTTTTATGGTAATAACTATCCCATGCGGACGAAGTCGCTGGCACAGCTAGTGTTTTGATAAAACACAAAACATCCTTTATTATAGTCGTAACCTAATATTAGGGTGATATACCATACCTTGCACTTTTCCTTTTCCCCTGAAAATTACTATTTAAATGGATATGACATGCTACAATTCCCTTTACAAAACAATATAATCAAAGATGGCGCTATAGTCGCTGTATACAATGATAATATAATAACTGTAGAATGTTAGTTTCATATTTTGTCCACGGGACTTGCATTGTGAATAGCAAAGCTTCTCAAACTTTGGCTCACGAAACCCGAATATTTCGAGGCTGGCCAAATAATGATATCGAAAAATATTTACTGCCGGAAAGAATCTTAACATTTTTTAGTACCTACCTAGGCATCCAAAATTAAAACTATGGTTACTTTATTCAACTATTTAACATTTTACGATTTAATTAACAAAAATATCATAACATACATAATATCATTAGATAAAATAAATTATTTTCCAGTTTTGAAAAATAAAATATGGGCAAGGTGCATATTGTCGTGTTTTGTTTGGATAAATTGTATTTTGCAAAAGTTACACAGAGTTCATTGCTTTGGTATATATCTGAAAAATACGACACTGATTATGATAGAATTTCGAACTGAAATAAGGAAATCATATCTAGCGATCATATTCTACATACGAAACCTGACTCTACTCACTAATAAATCAAAATCAACTGATCATCATAATAAAAATCTTATCCGAATCCGACTAATAAATAAATATTTCAGGACATATCACACAGCGCCATCTAGCCCCATACTAAGCTAACGCTTGTATCACGGACACTACACAACGTATATAACACTCACATATATACTCATTTTCGTAAAAATATATGTACCTACATTTGTACATAGAAACAACCAGATTAAACAAACATTTGCATATTTACTAACAAACAAGTACATATTTGTCTTGTGCGGGATTCGAACTCGCGACCCCTGGCACTGAAGGCAGACTGACTAGCAACTGAGCTAACAGGCCAGTCTGATTGTTGAAAAAATCATAAGCCACAAAAAGAAGTATTAAGAAGAGTAATATTGCATTTCGAAAAGAAAAAAAACTCTATTGTTAGTTAATTAATTAAAATTGTTATAATTTTTTTTATTATTTAGTTTGTAATTATTTAGAATAATAAAAAAAAACTATTATATAAAAAAATATATAAAAAACTATTATATAAAACTTTTCTATTTTCCAAAACCTCTCGGAGCGCTTGGTTGATGCGACGCATGACCAAAATGCTGGCCTTTTTCTGGCTCAACGTATCAGCATTGCCATCCAGCGTGGTAATGCGGCCAGTATGCTGGGCACGCTGCCCTCTGGTAGTGGGCTGGAGCACTTAGATTATCTTTAGGCTTTTCTAAAGATTTTCTAAGTGCCCCTTTTTTGTAATAGTTAGAAGTAGTATGTTTAGTTTTTCTTCCCTTGTTTTTATATTTTATTATTGTAAATAAAATTATTATTGTTAGTTCATTAATATATATTTCATTCAATCCAATTATATACACTAAACTAAAAAAGAGTATGTACATTTAGCCTAAATTTAAAACATCCACATGTAGGAGCCAAGAACGCTGGCTGCATTCCCACGCTGGATTGCTATAGAAATCGTTTGCGCAAGGAACCAGCCAGCGTTCTTGTCTCTAGTGATGTCTTTCAACATTTATTTTTTATTTTTTAATTAATTAAAATTGTTAAACAAATTAATTCAAAATTGCCAGTCTGATTTTTGAAGTAGTCGGTTGAAAGTTTGAATAACACTGGTAAGGGACTCTACCCTAGTTGCTAACAAGGTTCGTGTTCAGAATAATTGGGTCAGAGTCCTGAAATCGATCACAATTGTGGTTGAAAATGAAATTCGTAGGGGAATACTATTTCTATATTTTGCTTATTGTTGTTTTATAGGGGAAGACACGTTAAATTGTAGGTCCCGGCTGTTTGTCTAGTGCGGCAGTCGTTAAGCCAGGTCAGAGGCCCTTAAGGCGGTTTGAAAACTCTCGACACCAGAGTTGGCCACGCTCATTCGATAAGGAGAAGGGGATGAATAATAATAATTTACGAGTGGGTCAAGCGCAAACCCATTACTTGTTAAAAAAAGGATTTGGCTAAGTTGGAGTTGATCAGTAAAATAATAAGTAGGTAACTAGCTTTTGTCCGTGGCTTCGCACGCGTTATCTATACATAGGTACATAAAGCTGAACATAGAAGATACTAGAAAAAATGTTTGGGTATACTTTACGTCCATTACATAACAGAACACGTTTCAGCAGTTTTTAGGATTTTTGTCTGTTTATTTAAACGCGCATAACGCAAAAATGGCTAATCGGATCATTATTATTTTTGGTATGTAGGTAGTACGAGTCTGCCATAGGTTATTTTTTATCTCAAATCAATGCGAGCGAAGCCGCGGGCGTCCACTAATGATGCAAATAAACCTTCCTATTGAATCACTATCTAAAAAGAAAAAACTGCATCAAAATCCGTTGTGTAGTTTTAAAGATATAAGCATACATATTACATACATACTAACATAGGGACTACATATGTACTGATAGTGATGAGTGTAGCAAGGTATGCTTAAAATAAACTATTGTAAATATTTCAACATAATATTATATACTTGTTATGCTATTTATTTATTATTTACATTATTAAAACGAACAATAAAAAAAGGTGAAATTATTTACCGATGATGAATAAACAAAGCAAACTGCGTAAGCAATATGTTTAGTCTAACAATGTCTCTGACATTCATTGTCGGAGGAAGTATAGACGGAACAACAAAAAAAAATATATAAGTACTTTATTATTCTTTAAAATGAAATAAGTACAAATTCTTACTAATTATTTGAAATCTTATCTCTGTATGTGTTTTTCTAAATATATTTTTAATTAACTCTCCTAACGAATCAACTCTGCGGGGGATTCACGACGACAGTCATAAGGAAATATGTAGGTACTACCACAGACACTACTTCAGCGAGATATTTTAATAAATTATAGGTACTTAATACATATATGTAAAGATTGACAGAACCGAAGAAAGAACTTCATTATCACCGTATATATCATATTTTAAATATTCAATATTCAAATCACAAATACCTAAAGCATATCGTCGTTTTGCTTCATATATGATTTAATTCATCAGATGGCGCCACTTGGTAAATAAAAATAGTATTAATTTGCATACATTTTATCGTGACTTTTACAAATAAAAATAGAGTTAAAAATAAAACGAGTTTATTTTTCAATTAATCTTATTCTAGCTCGTCCCAGCACGACTATCATCATTTGGCTCAATAGCTGGCGCCACTCGTGAATAAAAAAAATATGTTATCAGAGATATGAACTTAAAAAAAAATATCGTGGCTTACGCTTACTTTAGCTTATTATATATAAAAAAACTGCAATTCTAATGTTATTTTTCAGTCCACCCTATCCTAGCTTTTCCAAGCACGACCATGAGTACTTCGTCGTTTGGCTCAATAGATGGCGCCACTCGTGAATGTAAATTAATGTTATTAGAGATGATAAATTAAAAAATGTCGTGGCCTATTTAATATTATTTTATATATAAAAAACAGCAATTCTAATGTTATTTTTCAGTCCACCCTATCCTAGCTCTTCCAAGCACGACCATGAGTACTTCGTCGTTTGGCTCGTGAATGAAAATTTATGTTATTTGAGATGATAACTAAAAAAAAATACGTGCCTTACTTAATTTTATTATATTTATATATAAAAAACAGCAATTCTAATATTATTTTTCAGTCCACCCTATCCTAGCTCTTCCATGCACGACCATGAGCACTTCGTCGTTTGACTCAATACATGGCGCCACTCGTGAATGAAAATTAATGGTTTTAGAGATGATTACTTTAAAAAAAATCGGTCTCACTTAATCTTATTTTATATAAAAAAACAGCAATCCTAATGTTATTTTTCAGTCCACCCTACCCTAGCTCTTCCAAGCACGACCATGAGTACTTCATCGTTTGGCTCAATAGATGGCGCCACTCGTGAGTGAAAAGCGCGCTGCGCGGGCTGCGGCCCGGGTTCTGGTGATGCTGGAAAATTAATATTATAGTTAATTATGCAATAACATAAACTTTTATTGGAAAATGAGCGATAACTCATAATAAAACGCGAAAGTCTCATTTCTCGTCATATCAGGTGTCCAGTCCATCCTATTACCTCGATATGAGTGCTTGTTAGACATATTCTGACACCACAAGTGGCGCCATCAGCCGCTTAGTCTGAAGTGTTTCGAAATGAGTGTGGATTTTCGCACCTGGCAGTTAGTAGACCGTAACCTAGCGGTTAAGGCGTTCTGACGGTTTCAGAATTACGTAGGTTCGAATCCTGCCGTCCGTGGCTATTTTTCGCTCATACATATAATTAAGCTAAAGAGGGTCGAAAGACTAAACATTGAAGATATTTAAAAAAATGTTTGGAGATAGTTAGAATTGATAGCAGAACATGTTCCAACAATTTATAGATATTTTGTCCGTTTATCTGTCTCTGTTTATTTGAACGCTCATCACGCAAACATGGCTTAACGGATCTTCATGATTTTTGGTATGTAGGTAGTGACGGTTCCGGGAAGGTCATAGGCTACTTTTTATCCTGAAATAACGCGAGAGAAGCCGCGGGCGTCCACTTATACAACATATGTATGAAAAACAAAACTCACCGCCGTCAAAACGGCGCTGCGATCGCTAGCTGTGCGAGCGAGACGCACTGCTCCTTCGCCGTATGAGTGAGCAAAGCGTCAGTATTACATGAAACACCGCTAGTGATGTGTAAACCATAGTGCCGTACCGGTCGAGCCAATTTGATATCGTTGGTTTACAATCCTGGAAAAAATAACACTAATAGACCGATTTTCACATCTTAAATTGACAAAATGGATTGTTTACGGTCTGCATATATTGAAGACGTTTTAGGTAAACAAGTAAAGACCGTATTTTTTTTACACGAAATAGGCTTACGTTTGACTATAGCGTGCCTCATGTTAAGCACCGCTATAGTCTAAGATGTAGCACGCTTGCCTAGAAGACACCTATTTACTCTAGATTTGAAGACCCCTGGGTTATAATTTTCTGGGAACAGGACTCCAGGTAGAGAGTTCCATAGTCTCACTGTCCTTACTATGAAGGTAGAAGCAAAGCGTCTTTGGAACTTCCACCATGTACCGGTGACGCCCCGCTGACTTCCTGCTAATTCCGTATACAATCAATTTAATAAATATGGCTTACATTAGTTTACAAAGTGAAATTGATTGTAGTACTAAAACGCTCATAAAGTATGTGTAGTTTATTCGTAGCTCGTAAATAATTTTTAAAAATTACCTTTGGGAATGAGTCCGGTACTGTGCAGTTGACGGGGTAGAAATCCGTGCCACAACATGACCACGGGGGCACGGCAGCGTCACGGTATTGTGATCTGAAAACATATTAATCTAAATACCTATATAAAACTCAAAGGTGACTGATTGACTGACTGACTGATATAGTGATCTATCAACGCACAGCCCAAACCACTGGACGGATCGGGCTGAATTCTAAAATATATATAAAACTCAAAGGTTACTGACTAACTGATATAGTGATCTATCAACGCACAGTCCAAACCACTGGACGGATCGGGCTGAAATTTGGAATGAAGGTATATGCTATGACGTAGGCATCCGCTAAGAAAGGGTTTTTGGAAATGACACTTTTAAAGGGGTGAAATAGGGGATGCAACTTTTACTTCTTAATGCAAGCGAAGCCGCGAGCACCTACTAGTTTTTATAAGGCTCTTACGTTGTTCGGGTATAAAGAGTTAAAGCCCTCGAGCATCAATCAGACGGAGTTGACAAGTAATGAGCGAGTGGGACAACTATATCAAGAAAACCTAAGAGCGAAAGAGACAGGAATCGGATTTTGTCTTTGTCTAAATTTCACTTTTTGTTTCGTTGGTCATTACTCGGTAGCGCCCAACATGGCAGTTGCGTGAAAAATATTTTTGCTTTTATATGGTGATTACGAGTGCTAAGTGTGAAAAAACTTGATTTACATAGTGAATTATTGAAGAAAATTTCATAGAACATGGTGATTTGCTATGTAAAAGGCTGTAAAAGCTGTAGTGAACGGAAAGATGAAAATATATCCTTTCATACGTAAGTACGATACTTTTACGACAATGTGACTTGATTATGACTAATTTAGGAGCAATGAGAGCCCTGCTTTATTGAAACGCTATTTATATGGATTATAAATAGTAAAATAAGACTAAAAACATGAATTGTTTTTATGAGATTACTCGGCTAAATTTAAAGTATAGTAAACTGTTTTACTCGCAAAGCGTTTGTCAAACATAGTTGTCATTTTGCAGTATTTTGAATTTGATCGGGTTAAACGGTTTTTGGTGATACCAGTTTCGTTTTGGCAATTTACCCAAGAAATTAAGGCAAAATATTTTTTTATAAAGATGATTTGAGTCGAAATAGGCATAGCAACATATAGGCATATCACTCTGCAAAGAAGCACTATAATAATGACAAAAAAAACATTTAGAGTTTTTAATTATATACCACATATATATTTATTTTTATTTATATAGATTTCCGATGGATCCAAGCGTTCGTGAAATTTGGATTAAGGTGAGTCACCAGTGAAAAAGCGGAGAAAAACGTTTTACTATATCAAATTTTTTAGGTATTTACTCCTTAATATCGGTCTTGCAAAAAATATACAATATACTTAAGGATATTGTCTGAGGAATGTGCTAATTTGTTACACGATAGGGTATACTTTACTCGATCATAAAAAATTCCAAAGACAGCTTAATGTAAATGTCTAAATCGAATATCTTATTAATAAAATTTCTGACTTTACACATCATTTTTATATAGAAATGTTTCTCTTTAAATACTACAGAGAACCTGCTAAAATTTGGGTTTCAACTAAAGTCCTATAATTTTGAGTTAATTATTAATCCCAAAACTTGAATATTTCCCAGCAGTTTGACAAGGCGCCGCGCCGCCCGCTACCCCGTCAGTCGCAATCGGGCGCTTGCCAACGTTAGACCTGTGCCAAATTTTCTCCGCCCGTTCTTACATTCTTGCCACAGTGTAATAATTGAAAATGGCTAATAAAAAAAATAAAGTTAGGAAGAAATCAGTGTTAATATCTAAAAGAAGGACAGGGAAAGAGAACTATAAGAAACGGTATGTAAATTACTCCCTTTTATAGTAAAATTATGAAGTTTACTCTTTTTTATAAAGTAAAATTACTAAGCACGCAACAATATTTCTAAAAGTGGCCCAATTTTTTTGTTCTTTATGTTTCTCCTCAGGTAAATGAGAATTTTCTATAATTTTAGTTGATTTCGTAAATTTTCGTCATTACTTGCCACAGACTAAATTATATCAGTATGACCAAAAGTATGTACCTATGTACGAGTACCCTATAATTAATTAATTTAGGTCGAAAAATCAGTCTCGAGTATCTAATACTACCAGTCTATTAGTAGAATTGCAACCTGTGAATTTCAATACTTCAACGACAGATGGGTAAGTGGATCATGTACTAAACAATAATACCATAAAATAGGCCGATCTATTTATTTTTTATATTATTTACTATTGACTATAAACTCTACAGCTGATAAAGAATGACTTGCAGAATGTGATGATAAATTATCTCAAAATAATATCAATGATGAGTGAGTATATTATAACATCATTAGTTTGTCACATAATATACAAAACAGAACCAAGTTGAATTTATACAATCATAAACGTAATAATTATGGTAATTTATATTTGTTGTTATTTGTTGTTACGACTGTATGTGTTCGAAATAAATAAAATAATTGTGGCAACAGAAATACATCTTCTAAAAAAAAACTGTCTAACTATCACGGTTTATAAGATACAGCCTGGTGACATACGGACGGACAGACAGACAGACAGCGAAGTCTTAGTAATAGTGTCCCGTTTTTTACCCTTTGGGTACGGAACCCTAAAAACAGATCCAAGCAGAATATCCAAACAGAATGTATACGATAATAAACGTAATAAATGTGGTGATATTTTTTTTGCATGTTATCTAAGCAGCGAACATACAAAGTCACGGCAATTTTATTGATATAACCTATGTATTTTTTTTCAAACAACAAACACGACTTTGTTTTATATTTATAGATATAAAGTAATAAATTATTACTTAGCTTATTTAAAACTGACAAAAATAACATTTTACATTAATAGAAGTTGATCATAGTATAACAGCTGAAATATTTATACTGTGGCGTAGTGCTAACGTTACGAGAAATGGACAGCGCGCGGAGTGAGACGCGCGGGCGGCCCAAAGTCAAAGTCAAAGTATTTATTGTACTATTGTGTTTTCAATAAAATGTTGCAGATCTTTTATGCATAATTTAGTACATGAACAACACAATATACCCTCAAAGGGTGTTTACAAATAATTTTAATTGTTGGGTGCGGGCCGGTCTATTTGTTTTTTTATTATATTGTGTTTGTATAGAAAATCATCATTTAAATTATCATCATTAATATATTCGTCAACTGTATAGTAGCATTTATGTATCAATAATTCTTTTAATTTGTTCTCGAATATGTTGGTTTTGTCAATATTTTTTATTAGGTTGGGTAATTTATTATAAATATTTATGGCCATAGCATTTGGTCCAGAACTATGCATTTTGAGGCGGGATTTTTGAATTTTTAATTTATTAAGGTACTGTGATCTTAGAGGGTATTGTCGGTTTTGGTTTACTTTTTTGAAAAAATCGGGATATTTTTTAATAAATTTACATAATTCTAAAATATAGATACTCGGTACGGTGAGTATCTTATATTTTTTAAAGAATGGTTCGTGAAAGTGATGTTTGGTTATGTCGGGAGCACGGATGTTAGCCAGAATTCGAATTAATTTCTTTTGTCTCAAAAATAAGTTATTTACGTCTGTGCTATTGCCCCATAATATTATACCGTATCTAATCCATGAGTAAGCATATGCATAATATGCCGAGAGCGCTGTAGGCTCGTCGGTAGCACAACGAAGTTCTGCAAATGCGTAGGTGAAGCTTGACAGTTTAGAGTTTATCTTTTTTATATGTTCTTTCCAGTTAACGTGTTTGTCAATTTCTAGGCCTAACAATGTTGCCGCGTCTACACACTGTAATTTGCTATTGTTATATGTAAAATTGATGTCAATGGGTTTTTTTTGATGTGGTCTAAATTGGATTAGTTTCGTTTTGTTTATGTTGATGTCCAGGTTATGATCGGTCAGCCAATTTATAATTATTTTAAAAATGTCAGTAAGTTTATTAGTCAAATTGAAATTATTTACACAAGATGTCAGGATAGAAATGTCGTCGGCGAAAAGAACACAAAAATCATTTATCACTTTAGGAAGATCGTTAATATAAATTAAAAATAGTATACATCCAAGCACCGAGCCTTGGGGTATCGAATGATTAATTAGAAGAGGTGCGGATCGCACTGTTCTTATAAGGCCGGAGTTCTGGTCGAAATGCTCTAATTCTACGTGCTGCTGACGATTTTCTAAATATGACTTAAACCATTTGTGGGTGATTCCTCGTATGCCAATATCGTACAGTTTATTTAGTAATAAATTAAATTGAACTTTGTCGTATGCTTTACTCATATCAAGCAGGCCCCCCACACCTCACCTCCTAAAATCGTAGTTCGCGCGAAAATGCCTCGCCTTAATGCAACAGGGCGACATAACTGGGAACCTCCAAAACATGCACGCATGTGTTCTAGACATTTCGACCAAAACTGTTTTTTAACAAAAAATTGTTAAGAAAAATACAAAAATAAAAGTTAAAAATGAAGTACATGAATTTAGATATTCCAAAGGAAAATTTCTGTTATTTGTAATATTCATGTACAGTTTTAGTTACGACGTTTTGTAAATTTGTAGATATGTTTAAGTAGTTTTTTTTAATATTCTTACTTTAAACCAGAAAAAATATTAACAAATTATTTAAGTAGTTGGTTATTACTTTATTCTTTGTTTTTTCAATGTAAATAGTTTTCCTTGAAATAAATATACATAAAGTTATTTTGTTTACAAATCCTACTTAGTATAATTTATTCCTGCTTAAAATTTTATCGACATACTGTGTGTGTCATTTTTATATGAGTCCCTTTTTCAGGTGATAATAATGATTACGTACAACTTTTATACGTGTGTGTATGTGTGTAAGTATGAACAAAATTAGGGGAATTTTTATGACTCTGGCAGCCCTGAGATTCTACGTCATTTGTCGTCGTCCCTTTCGGGTATACGCGCTTTTTCTGGTCCACAGGATTGATCGTCAAAGGTTAAAGCCAAATCACAATGTCATGATCATCATTTAAAAACAAAAGTATGTACATGTCTTGGGTAGTTCTTTTGTCTTTTTGCTTTTCTATGAATGTGATGGATGATAATTTAGTGTGGTAATAGTATATATATACATAGTAATAGTATGTACAGTAAGTATATGATCTCGAATAAGAAGTTAGTATTTTTATCTTGACACAAGGTGGGCGGAGCTGCAAACATTATCTTGTTTTAAAAAATACCCAATCAAAAAATTGATTAACCTCCACTTCATTATAAAGATGGTAGTAATAAAAGAGATTTTTGTTACTTACGAGTTAAAATCGCAGCATTGAAATACCAGTCGAGTGTAATGCGCCCACTGGCCATCCTCTATTTGTATACCTTTCTGGAAAAAAATACATAATGAAACAAAATTTAGAGAAATTTAATACATTTTCCAATCAGATATCTTCATAGTATTTAAATGCCTGCCTACTATTATGGTTGAACAGATATTTAACTTTTCTCTCTTGAGTCGTATTTCCTAATGACTGAGGGTCGTGACTCCCCCGCTAAATTTATTCGTTAGGGTAGTTTTCTCAGAAACATCATGGTGGGCGCCCAGGTCCTTCCTCGGATCAACTTTTAACTTCATCAAAATCGGTTTAGTGGCTTTTGTAAATTAGAAAAGTGTACTCGTATGTGGATACCAAGGCAATGACATACTCGTATGTAGATACCAAGGCAATGACATACTCGTATGTAGATACCAAGGCAATGACATACTCGTATGTAGATACCAAGGCAATGACATACTCGTATGTAGATACCAAGGCAATGACATACTCGTATGTAGATACCAAGGCAATGACATACTCGCATGTAGATACCAAGGCAATGACATACTCGTATGTAGATACCAAGGCAATGACATACTCGTATGTAGATACCAAGGCAATGACATACTCGTATGTAGATACCAAGGCAATGACATACTCGTATGTAGATACCAAGGCAATGACATACTCGTATGTAGATACCAAGGCAATGACATACTCGCATGTAGATACCAAGGCAATGACATACTCGTATGTAGATACCAAGGCAATGACATACTCGTATGTAGATACCAAGGCAATGACATACTCGTATGTAGATACCAAGGCAATGACATACTCGTAGGTTGAATGTTACAAAAAATATTATCACTTATAAATACTAACCTCTATCAAATTTGACGTGAAGTAAAACATCAAGGCACATTCTAGTAACAGCAGTAGTAGGACTAAGGTAGAATACTGAAACAAACAAAAAACAGTAACATTCAATCAATAAAAATGGCTAGAAAAAAAAATCAAACTATGGCCGAGTGCAAACCCGTTCAAGTTAAAAAATAATAACAATGATCACTCTTGGGTACTATAATATGAGCAGTGTTTCATAAAGACTTGTAACGTTGTTTAAATTGAGTAAATCATTTTAATTTGTTTCAGACTCTGTCCATATTCAATACAATTTATTATAGAGGCACTTTACAATAATAGTAGACCATGTGTTGATTAAATTTTATAAACTAAGAATATATTAACTGGCCCCCGCTGAGGACACTGATACACTTGAAGAAATGATACACAAGTATGAATATACAAGTACATACCATGAACAGCATGAACTGCTGGGGGCACACAGCGCCGTACACTCCCATGCAGGCCACACAGCATGTGAACGTGGCCACCGCCACTGTGGCCCCCGCTGAGGACACTGATACACTTGAAGGGGGGAGGAGGGCCTGGGGACAAAAAGGAATATGAGAATAATTTGTTTCTTTTGTGTGTTACGTTAAGGTTTCATATACTCGTAGTCCTCCTTGGCGTGTCCGCCAATGGCGAATCTCGACTACTTATTTTGTTACGGCTATGAGCCCGTATATGGCTCGCAAAACTTAGTCTTAAAATGCCTGTAGCATGGCTCACAGAGCAATTGACCACTCTCATCGTAAATATATGTATATGAAGGCTTTAGGCGGGTTTTACGAATTCGGCATTTTTTCGTCAAGGTCTTTTAGACGCTTTTCTGCGTAGGTGGTTGACGGCTTTATGCACTGAGTGGCGCCATTTATGTCTGTTTTTGCCAGCGAGGTATTATATATATCGCTAGTCATAAAGTCAGTATTGTATCCAGACACCCTATTTTATCAAATAGTTCAAATATACGAGTACACACGACCAGCATCTGTGGCACCTAGAGGAGGCCTTGACAGTTGACAGATGCTTGAGTAGGGCTGAAGATTATGATGAATACCCAACAAAAATACTCACAAACTTATTAAGAACCACTCCTTCTTTAAGTTCTTTTGCCAAGCATCACGCTTGCCTATTCCTTAACTCTTTATGGAATACGCGTAACTTACAGACCAATAACATTATTATCAACCATCTCCAATCCCCTAACAGCCACTATGCGGCGGCACTCACTCGCTATTAAGCCTATTACCTGTACCTATTAGCTATGATCCGGGTCATACCGGACACACTCGTAGTCGAGCGAGCGAAGTGATTGAGGCGTCTGTGTAACTGGGAAGACATCTTTTACACTTCTTTTTATCGAATGAGAGTGGCCATCTCTGGCGTCGAGAGTATCAAGCCGTCCTAAGGGCCTCTGTCATGAGTTATCTATTGCACTTGGAGGAGGCCTATACTCAGCAGTGAGTTGATGATAGTGATTATGATGTATTAAAAAACGCCAAATTAATATTCACAAACTATGGTATTATGATTTTTTGGAATTTCGCTCATTATTAATTCCTTACCTATATCCGGACTCTTTCTAGACAAGGCTATAAGCGGAACCTTTCTTTGTACTCGTAGATGTCATGATCATCATACTAAAATCGTATCGAATTCTGACAATATCACATACATAGGAAAAACTAATAATCTTCTTTTTCAAAAGACGTCTTTATTCTAAAATATTTAAAATATTTTTTGGTACTCGCGAGGTCTACTGTTCAACGAACTACTACATTTACGCTCACAATAGCCGACCCGGTGAGCCCAATGCATGAATGAATGCATGAATCAAATTGATGAGAAAGAGGTTCTTTTGTGAGTTTTGTTACTAATATTACATACGCTTCAAAGTAGATCAAAGCGAGAGTTAACCTGTTTTAATCGACTTAAAAAATATTCAGACAGAATTGAATACTCTTTATTTCATTTAGTTAAAAAGGAGTATTATGTATACCTAATTTTTGTATCTGTGTATTGTGTGTACAACCTTATAATAATTTTGTTTTTACTTTCAAAATGTGCCTTGCAAAAAATCTATTTAAGTTTTAAAACACGTGTGCCAAATTTTGTAATTAACTTTCGGAAACTATAAGTGATTCTTTTTGTACTAGATTTGCAGTCGCTAAAGTTCGTAAAAAAATCTACCAGTAAGCAACGATTTGTACCTACTTATCATCTGCAAAAATCGATGTCTCAGTACAATATGGCATGACCCGGATATGTATGACCGGGTCGTGCCATTCAGTGCCTTGCACCTGCAATACTGTGCCCTACTTTACTACTATTAATAGTTTATTAGTGAACAATTAGTGGGCATTGATTTTTTGTGATACTTTTTAAAGCCGCAAAAATAAGAAGAAAAGAAATTAACATACTACTTTTAACTACAATTCTAAAGATAGGTAGATATTAATAGTATGCGTGAAACATTTTGCATAACATAATGAAGCAGAGTAGGTATGACTTAAAATTATAATGATCATCTGTAAAAATCAATTTAAGCCATAAATTTTTACAGGTGATAATTATAACCTTTGTTTGTACAATACGGCATGACCCGGATATATATGACCGGGTCGTGCCATTCTGTGCCTTGCACCTGCATTACTGTGTTCTACTTTACAACTATTAATAGAATATTTTTTGACGATTAGTGGGCATCGATTTTTGTGGCATTTACTCGAGTTAACCAAAATGTAAGAAAGGTATGGTTTTTTATATATATTTTTTCACGAAATAGGCTTACGTTTGAATATAGCCTGCCTGATGTTAAGCACCACTGTAGTCTAATATGTAGCACCCTTGCCTAGAAGAAACCTATATGTACCTACCTGTATGCAGTGTTGCTTTGCTGAGACTGCTCCTCATCAGATTCAAACAGTTTCTTCTTCTTCTTATCGAATGAGAGTGGTCAACTCTGGTGTCGAGAGTTTATCAAGCCGCACTAAGGGCTTCTGACATGGCTTAACGACTGCCGTACTAGAACAGCCGGGACCTACAACTCAAACAGAACTAGACCTAGAACTCTATATAAGAATTCAATTGTGTTTTAAATAATTTTATTAGGTATTTTTTATGTAAAATTCTGTATTGTGCTGGTGTTTTTAATAAAGTATATATTTACCTATCTCACGCTTCACCACAACTCGTCTAAGTTAAGATCGTCTGATAGTCAGCATTGTTGTATTGTAAGCCTATGACCTACGTTTGACTAGAAAAAACCGATTAACTAACGATTTGAAGACCGAATTATTACATATCTAAACATAATATTGCTAAAATTGAAAAACTTCTTTAGACTGTAAATAAATTTATACTTCATTCAATTTCAACGTATCAGCATTGCCATCCAGCGTGGTAATGCGGCCAGTATGCTGGGCACGCTGCCCTCTGGCACTGGGCTGGAGCACTTAGACTATCTTTAGGCTTGTCTAAAGATTTGCTAAGTGCCCCTTTTTTATGTTGTAGTTAGAAGTAGTATGTTTAGTTTTTCTTCCCTTGTTTTTATGTTTTATTATTGTAAATAAAAAGTTATTTCACTTAATTCTATTTCCTATTGGACAGTCAGGCGTTTCACCAATATATGTACCTAATTGTTATTTAGTAATTAAATTAAGCCTCTATCCATTAACATATTTCGTTTAAACAATTCCATATTGCACGCTACAGTAATAAACTACATTTTTACTTATTAAATATTTATCATTCGTCCAAACACGCATGTTTGTATGGAATAATAGGATAGTGACATTTTAACTCGCTTTGCTCGCCCTTAATTACCTTTTATTATGTTATCATAACCGGAAAAATTGGGTTAGGGGCTTTATCGTGAAACGACGCGAACTGTATTTTGTAAACTGTTAAAACTAAAAGCTCAAATAATAAGTTTCAATAACTTATAATTTTGTAAATTTGAAAAAATATATTTAAATTTACTGTTTTTTTTATTTGTGGTTAGGCACGCAAAAGCGCCTTAATGTAATTTGTCACTTTTCGGTCACCCATTAACTAATCGCGTTGACATTTGCTTTGAGTACTTTGAATGACTTCATTCTGCATAGCTGAGACCATATTTATTAATATCTTTATTTACAATAATAAAATATAAAAACAAGGGAAGAAAAACTAAGCATACTACTTCTAACTACTACAAAAAGGGGCACTTAGAAAATCTTTAGAAAAGCCTAAAGATAATCCAAGTGCTCCAGCCCACTACCAGAGGGCAGCGTGACCAGCATACTGGCCGCATTACCACGCTGGATGGCAATGCTGATACGTTGAGCATACGAGATAGATACGTTTATCTATCTTAGTTTTTGAGTCTAACTATATAACAGTTTGTATGGAAATAACATACAGGCGACAGCACGTTAAAGACGGTTTTAATATGTGAAAACGTATTATAGAGACTGAGACCATATTATATTACTCTATGGCTGAGACAATATCCATATAGACAAACATCCTCCTCATGTTCTTCGAGTCGCATTTCTAATTACTGCGGGTCGTGACTCCCCCGAAGCATTACTTCATTGCGGAAGTCTTCATGGGTTCGAAAGACACGAATGTTCTCCGATTTATAGACTAACAAGTGGGTGCTCGCGGCTTCGCTCGCATTAAGAAGTAAAACTTGCATCTCCTATTTCACCCCTTTAAAAGTGGCGTTTCCAAAAATTCTTTCTTACCGGATGCCTACGTCATAACATCTACCTTAATTCCAAATTTCAGCCCAATCCGTCCAGTGGTTTGGGCTGTGCGTTGATAGATCACTATATCAGTCAGTCAGTCAATCAGTCACCTTTGAGTTTTATATATTTAGATAGACGTACCTATGATACTTGTACATAAGATATATTAGAAACTAACATCACACTTCTAAGACCTCATACTACTTACAAAAAAAACATGTTGATCCGTTTAGCTGTTTTTGCGTTATGAGCGTTTTAAATAAACAGACCTACAGAAAAACAGACAAAAATTTTAAAAAATGCTGAGACGTGTTCTGCTATGGATTTAAAGCATACCTAAATCATTTTTTTCCTAATACTTATCTTCTATGTTCAGATTTTTGACCCTCTTCAGCTTTATTATACATAATATGAATGTACAGATTTTTATTTTTTGAATTAGTTGGTAAGTATACCTTCACAGAAATGTTGCGCTAAAAATTAAGATTAAAAACTGCAATGAATCAATTTCTCGGTAAATTAATAATCATGGTAAAAACATGGAAAAAATAGCATAGTTATAGGTTATAGGTAAGTAGGTATAATATTAACATGGTATCTATACATATAATAAAGCTGGAGAGATTCGAAAGACTAAACATAAAATATTAAAAAAAAATGATTGGAGATACCTCGAATTGATAGCAGGACACGTTCCAACTATTTCTAGATTTTTTGTCTGTTTAGCTGACTGTCTGTTTATTAAAACGCTCATCACGCAAAAACGTCTGAATAAATCATAATGTTTTTTTGATATGTAGATTGTATGAGGTCTTAGGAGTGTCATAGGCTACTTTTTATCCTGAAGTAATGTTAGCGAAGTCGCGAGCGTCTACTAGTCTATATACATATATAAAACTCAAAGGTGACTGACTGACTGACTGATATAGTGATCTATCAACGCACAGCCCAAACCACGGGACGGATCGGGCTGAAATTTGGAATGAAGGTCGATGTTATGACGTTGGCATCCGCTTAGAAAGGATTTTTGGAAATGCCACTATGAAAGGGGTGAAAAAGAGGATGCAAGTTTTACATCTTAATGCAAGCGAAGCCGCGAGCACCCACTAGTAGGTAATAAAATTAACATGGTTCGTAATTATGATTTAACATTTTCACGTTAGCCAAAATGGGCAAGCTAAAATTCTAACAAGGCAAGAGGCTTGTTCGATTGAAATTCAGTATTAAAAAAGTCTGATATTTTTTCCATAAAATGCGCATTTTTGTTACGATCGTTGTGCTATTATTTGTTTTCATTAATTTATTGACACGTAAGTAAATTAATAAATTATAATTATTATAGCTCATTATTTCTTCATCACTCTCTCTCTCTCTCTCTCTTGTGTCGTATCTCTTCATGACCGAGGGTCGTGACTCCCCCGCAGCAATAATTCGTTAGAGGAGTTCTCATGCGCAGATACAACGTAGTGTGAGCCCAGGTCCTTCCACGGAAGACACATATCCTCGGATATAATTGTGGTCGTCAAACACGTCGATATCCTTACTATGATTTCCTTCGCCGTTTATTTTTAACTAGTGGGTGCTCGCGGCTTCGCTCTCATTAAGAAGTAAAACGTGCATCTTCTATTTCACCCCTTTAACAGTGGTATTCCCAAAAATCCTTTCTTAGCGGATACCTACGTCATAACATCTATCTACATGCCAAATTTCAGCCCAATCCGTCCAGTGGTTTGGGCTGTGCGTTGATAGATCACTATGTCAGTCAGTCAGTCAGTCACCTTTGAGTTTTATATCTAGATATATATAAATAAATTACACTAATTGTTCTTAATTAAATTTCAGAAGCAAACTCGCGCAACTGGCGACGATCAGATATAGATAGATCAGAGAACAGAAAACCAAAGTTACAATACCAACAAAATTATCGTAAACTCATCAATGCACCTTTAAACTACGGAGTACAAAGTACAGTTGTAACCAACCATCACCCATGGCAATATTCAGGGTTTTATGTTGTAAGAACTGAATCTTCTGAATCTTATCAATCTATGTAGTCTGTAGGATAAATCCTATCTTCTTCTTCTTATATATAAAAATGAATCGCAAAATGTGTTGGTAAGCGCATACACAACGCCTGGACCGATTTGGCCTGTACTGGATCTTTTTTTTAATATGCGTTGAAGTTCAAGGATGGTTTATAGGGCGAGAATTTTCTTTTTTTTTTAAAGCGCCCTTTTCTTTTCCCATACATACGTTTTCTAACTAACTAAAGAGTAAAAGTGTCAACAGACAGGACGAAGTCTGTCAGGTCCGCTAGTTAGTAATAAACATGCTTTTTAATATTATTTTTGTTGGTGTTTTACTGAATCTCGCTCTAACATCTCATTTGAGCCCTCTGTTGGGCATAAGCCTCCCTTTTACGCCAATAATCTAATGATATCCAATAGAAATATTTGCTATTATTTATTATTATATTCCACTTCCACTTTTTTATATGGCTTCTGCAGCGTTACCGTATTATTATATTATATCTTAAATCATAATACATATACATAATTATTTGAAATTGACATATAATTGTACAAATTGTCAATAATTGTTTATCTTGTTAATTTGCTCGTTAAATGTGTTTAAAACTGGTAGTACAGTAGACCTCTTAAGAATACTCTCTGTGAGTCGTATTTCCTCATGACTGAGGGTCGTGACTCCCCCGCAGTATTAATTCGTTAGGGGAGTTCTCTATGAACTAACTTATTCTACAACTAAGTATACTAAAAAACTCACAGTCAAAGTTTTGCCTCCGAAAGCTTGTATAGCGGTAGACAGTGTGGTTGGTGAAGCTATAGCCCATAGACTAAACGCGATGAGGACCGAGCAGCACGCCTGAAAGATGGTAAGCGACCTGTTTATATAGTCTTCTGTTATAGTCCTGTAAAAACTATATATTAATGTATTACTTGCAAATTTTTTACAAATTTAAGTTCTTTTTTAAACTAGATAGGCTCACGCTTGACTACAACTTGCTAGGCAACGTTGTAATCTACGATCTAACGCGCTTGCCTAGAAGATACCGATTCACTCTCGACTTGAAGACTGAACTGTTTATAAGACATTTTCACTGTTCCTTAAAATAAAACATATCTTATCTAATAATTACTTCGAAATCACTTACGAGAAATCCATGACGAAAATATTTATATTTATAACTAGTGGACGCCCGCGGTTTCGCTCACATTACTTCAGGATAAAAAGTACCCTATGACACTCTTAAGACCTCATACTACCTACATACCAAAAATCATGATGATCCGTTCAGCCGTTTTTGCGTGATGAGCGTTTATATAAACAGACAAACAGACCAAAATTCTAGAAAATGTTGGAACGTGTTCTGTTATCAATTCGGAAAATCTCCAATTTTTTTAAACATCTTCTATGTTCAGACTTTCGATTCTCTTCAGCTTTATTATATGTATAGATAGATGATTTATTTCACACCTTTTACACGCTAATACATATATTTGCCACGCATACGCTTTTTGCAAGAACGTTAGTTAATACAGTTTTTTTTTTTTTTTTAACTTGAACCGGTTTGCACTTGGCCATAGTTTACCTGATAGCAAGCAAAGGCTATGGCCTAAGATGGAGCGTGCTTACCCGACAAGAACCGATTCACTCTCGCTTTGAAGATCGCTGGATTACAGTAATTTAGCCCGAATAGACAATAAAAGCAAACATTTATAGATAAACAAACCTACGAGCAAGGTAAAAGTAAGTACGTAGGTTCAAGGATAAATCTAGCTTCAATCAACATCAAGGTATTCCTAAATTCAAGGGCTTATACTCAATGTCAATTACTAATTATGAATCAAATCTATAGACATGGAACTTTAATAGATTGGTTCTGCTCAGAAGTGCTCGTAACTGAGCTACAATATATGTATTACAATTATAATTTAATGATGATTCCACAGTCAGACATTACATTAATTCAAATAGTGGGTGGCTCGGAGCTTATGAGACTGCACTACCGACTAAAACCTACCACGATGTCCCTACGTTTCGGAAAGGGCGGGTTTCGCGGGCAAGCGAGCAAAACTCCTCCGAAAATCCCGGCCAGACGTCAGACTTTCTTACTTTTTCTTTCTTTTATTTCCCCTTGAACTATAATTTGTCAGTCTTCAAGACGAGAGTAAACCGGTTTCTTCTAGGCAAGCGCGCTAGATCGTAGATTATAACGTTGCTTAACATCAGGCAAGTTGTAGTCAAGCGTGAGCCTATTTCATGTAAAAAAAAGTCCAGTCCATTAAATCTTCCCTGCATTCTCGGAAAAAACTGAGACTTTCAATAACTATATAGCTTTGCTAACAAGACCAGTTCTTAACAGTACTATGTCTACGATTAAAACCTTGGCCTTCTTACCATAATGTTAGGTATTCCCGTATTTGACGCTCGTACAAGGCTATGGCAATGACTTCAGTGGTATCCTGATAACAATGTTATACTTGTTTAACACCTTCTTGGAAGTACTATTTTTTCTCCCTTTTTTTTCTTAACTAGAACGGGTTTGCACTTGGCCATAGTTTGCCTGATGGTAAGCAAGGTCTATGGCCTAAGATGGAGCGTGCTTACCCGACAAGAACCGGTTTACTCTCGCTTTGAAGATCGCTGGATTATAGTGCGTGGGGAACAGGAAATCAGGCAGGGAGTTCCACAACCTTGCGGTACGAATGATAAAGGTAGAAGCGTACCGTTTCATGCGGGTCTTAGGAACTTTTACCATAAACCGGCGCCGGCGTCGTCCTGCCGTATCTCTGCTTGTCCGGTGATAGAAAGGCGCGGGCGGAATTCGTGCAATTCCGCGGTCGATTACTGAACACGTTTTAGCAGTTTTTAGAATTGTTGTCTATTTTTTTTGTGTGAAAACGATTGAACGATCATCATGTTTTTGGTATACATAAGTAATATGTATGACATCTCTTGTGAGTGACATAGGCTACTTTTTATTCCGAAATAATACGAGCGAAGCCGCGGGCGATTACTAGTAATGTTTTGACTGTATTTCAGTGATCAAAATACTTACAATTGTGATTAAATTGACGATTATCAAAATGGCCGCAGCTATTCTCGATATGCAGCTGGACTTCTTGGATGGTTTCTGAAACAAATAGCAATTATATAAATTTCGCGTTATTAAAATTTATTATTAGCTCGTTTATTAAGTAGGTTAGATTACCTGCGTATGGTTTTTACGAAATAAAATGAAACTTCTTTACCGTGGTGCCTATATTTTTACCCATGTCTTAAAAACTATTGAACCGATTTTGATGAAAAATTGTTTGGTTTGAAGTTAAAACATTGCAAAACGACACTTAGGTACATAATATCTTAATGCAAGTTTTTTTTTCAAACAGGATTATAATATAGTTATAACTAATGGACGCCCCCGGATTCGTTCGTATTATTTCAGGATATAAAGTAGCCTACGACACTCCCAAGACCTCATACTACATACACACAAAATATAATGATGACCCATTAAGCCGTTTTTGCGTGAAGAGTGTTTTAAATAAACAGATAAACAGGCAAAAATTCTAAAAACTGCTGATAAGTGTTTTGTTAAATATTTAAAGTTTTCTGATATCTTCTATGTGAGTACATATTTTTGACCCTCTTCAACTCTATAATATGAATAGAAAAGCTTGTATAACACATATTAATATAACTTTTGAAACGACTCATGTAAAGCCAGAAAATTAAGGTAGCTTTGTCAACAAAGCTCTAATTAAAGTTTATTTAAGTCCAGGTATATTCCCCAGGGAACTAGTGGGCTGTTTCATGAATAATTCAGTGGTATAATGCAGGTAATTCCAGGGAAGGACAATGAACTATCTGTTTATGTAAATTAGTAGTGCAGGTTTGTGGCTTTGTTCGCGTTTTGTAGCGGTAAAATAGCATATTGCACGTCAAGACATTATACTACCTCAAGCAAAAATCACAAATATCTGTCGCTCCATAAAATAGCCTTGAAGTCTATTTCGTGACAATGTGCTAGCTACAAACCAAAAATCACGAAAATCTGTCGCTCCACAAAATAGCCTAAATGTCTCTTTCGTGAGCCTGTGCTAGCTAAAAACCTAAAATCATAATGATCTGTCGCTCCACAAAATAGCCTAAATGTCTTTTTCGTGACCTTGTGCTAACTACAGACCTAAAATCAAGAAGATCAGTCGCCAGTTAACGAGAATCAAACATCAAATACACCATCAAACTTCCTTTCGTTTTTATTTATATTTATTTACCTACGTCTTCACACAAATTATTTTGAGATAAAAAGTAGCCTTATCTTACCTTCAAACCTAAACAAAAAAATAAGGAAAACCCCTTCACAGCGTTGAGGCGTGAATTTGAAACCAACATCAAAAATTAACATGCAAATTTTCGCTTATACTAGTATAATCTCCAAAGATTTTTTTTAAATATCTTCAATGTTATGACTTTCGACACTCTTCAGTTTTATTATATCTATATCTTACTATTTTTAATATTATAAAGCTTAAGTTAGTTTGTTTGTTTGTTTGAACGCGCTAATCTCAGGAACTACTGGTCCGAATTGAAAAATTATTTTTGTGTTGAATAGACCATTTATCGAGAAAGGCTTTAGGCTACATAATATCACACTGCAACTAATAGGAGCGAAAAAACAATGGAAAATGTGGAAAAAACGGGAAAAATTATTCATCTTTGAGGGCTTCCGTTGCGTGCGCTGCGAAAACGGTTCAAGTCGTGGGTAACAGCTATAATTTACAAAGCTGAAAAGGTTGTTTGCAAAAATAAATACCTATGATGCCCGAAATAACTATTCCACGCGGACGAAGTCGCGCGCACAGCTAGTGTATAGATACAGAAACGCTTTCACTTAGAATTAATAGAAGAAAAATGCGCTTACCTTCTCTGCCATAGTATAATCCAAAAACTCAAAACGTTACTATTATCCTAATATTATTTACGAATACAGCAGTATAATAATTCTAATAACTTCCTAATAAAACCATCCATTAAAAATACTAGCGATATATATTCAAACACTATTCAGTAAACTTTTCAATGTTTAGAACAGTTTTCAAAACACTTTTTAACCGGCAAAATGAGTCTCAATTAATACACAAATATTTATATTAGTTCATTAAAAAATTCAAAACTTTTCTAACCAAATTATAACTGACGTAACCCATTCCACGGATTTTCGTAGCAGGTCCCGCGTAGCACCTCTACGTGGCTACGCGGCAAGATCTCGTAGCAAACTAAACTTGTTCTTACATACGCGGGCTTGTGTACTTTACAGTCAAAAAGGTTCTATTACTACGATTCATGTTAAATTTTGTTAAAAAGATAAATTAGATAATGAGATATGGGCTTAGTTTATTACTTGTAAGGTAGTATTTATTTTAGCTGATCATCATCATCTACAGCCGGTTTTGTGCAACTGCTGGGTATAGGCCTCTCTCATAATATGCCATTGGCTAATACAGAAAAATAAAGTTGATAATACAGTTGTTATTTTATTTGATACTTATTGTTGTCCAGTTTTTAAATTCGTTTTAAACAAATTTGTTGTGTAAAGAAACGGAATTTATTGAAAATAGGCTTTAATTTAGCTGTTAATGCAAATTATTTAATAAAAGTATTATGTATTTGCAGTGAAACTAAAGAGCTACAAATATTTAGTTAATCACAATCGGATGTAAACAAACTACCTTATAAAAATTGCTTTAAATTTTTCAGAATAAAGGTACTTGGGTTTAGATAATAAAACACAGATTTACAATACTTAAATATAAAATGTTTTATTTTTACATTTTCTCCTACACCTTAATAAATAAATAACTTTGAATAATTAATTAAAATAAGTTAATATGCAATTTGGAAATTTATCATATCTTAAACATTACCTAGCTATAAAAGAAACAAAAATATTATGTACTACAAACTTTGTTAATTTAAAATAATATTTTTCAGACAGAAAACAGTGGCATTCCATTTTGGCCACTTGCGTGGGTCGGATCACACGTTAAGTTGTAGATCCCAGCTGTTTGTCTAGTACAACAGTGGTTAAGCCTTGTCAGAGGCCCTTAAACCCTTAGTGGTTAACCCTTGATAAACTCTCGACACCAGAATTGCCCACTCTCATTCGATAAGAAGACAGAAAACAGTCGTAATCTATCAATTAATGAATTATTATAATTATATAAAAAACAACTAAATGTCACCAAATGATTCGTTTTTTACTTAGTCAAATAAATTGTAGAAAAAATTTGATAGGTACTACATTTTCTATCTAAAAAATACTATATATAATTATAGTGTTTATGTGAAAGGCCTATTTGCACAACAATTCTTTAAAGTTTAAGTTAAAAAACTATAGTGCGGGTTTAGCACTAACTTAACAAAATAACTCATAATTCTTTAAAGCTTTTTGTGATAAAAGCGTAGAGCAGATAGTTTAGTTTCTTCTAGGCAAGCGTGCTACATCTTAGACTATAGTCGTGCTTAACATCAGGCAGGCTATAGTCAAACAAAAGCCAATTTAGTGTAAAAAAAAAGATAGCCAGCCAGATGGATCAATGACATCTGTTCCATTGAAGGGCCTCTTTGGACAAGAAAAGCACAAGACCAACACCAATGGCACCTAGTGGAGGAGGCCTATACCCAGCAGTGAGTCAAAAAGGGCCAAAGATGATAATAAATATTTCGGGACATTGCACACAACACCATCTAGCCCCACACTAAGCAAACACTTGTGTTGTGGATACTAGATAATGATAATATATGTATTCTTTTCTTATGTAAATACATACATACTTAATGTACATAGAAACGACCAGACTCAACACAAGTAATTACTAATTTTAAATTCATAATTACTTGTGACATGCGGGAATCGAACCCGCAACCATAGATTAGAAGGGCCATTATCAACTAAGCCAACAGGCCAGTCAAAAATAATGATGATGATAAATAAAAGGTTATTAAAAATGGCTAAATGTGTATAAAAATTGATCTGAAAGTGGGCCTAGTAAAGTGTAGTAAGTAATATACATTAAAATGTGACCTCAAAAATAAAAACTACCCAGTGATAAGTAAGAAAAGTAGGTAAACATTGTAACCCTCATGTTAAGGTAATTTCTGCACAAAAAATATGATCATTATGATTAAATTATATAAACATAAACCACTTTAAGAAGATAATACGAATAAGAAGATAAGATAAGAACAAACAATTCTGTGACACCATGGCAATATCATTAAAATATAGTTAAATTTTAGTATTTTAACACACTATTTTAAGCAAAATAGTATGCCTTTTAGTCCAACTCAATGAACATCATATAATAATAATATTTGGCTTATGCTAAAACATTTCATTTTGCACAGAACTGTTCATCATCTCTTGTCCCAGCCAGAATACTTGTCAATCTACATTTTATAACAATTTTATCAGTCTTACATACACAAAACAAATTATTCTCCTTTCCAAACAAATCCACTCAGTCTAAAAGTACCACTCATATCCCAATTGAAGATTCTTTCACCAGCTTTCGAGCCTCCAGCTCCAGCAATCACTATTAAAGGCATAAAATGCTCAGCCGCTCTCATTGGGTGAGCCGCTGTAGCCCCAGTCTGTTTCCTCCAAGACAAAAAACCTTCTTTTCTATCCTCCTCTTTCTCAGCTGTGCAAACTTTTTGTAAATAATCGTCAAACTCCTTGTTTACGACCTCTTTTTGGTACCTGCTGCTACGAAACTCTCTCATGTTGTGGTAAGACATTCCAGAACCAAATACAGCGATTCCCTCTTTGCGAAATTGTTGCAAAACTTGTCCTAACTTATAATGTTGCTCAGAATCTTGGTTATTGAGCACAGAGACTTGTATTATAGGTATATCTGCTGCAGGATTTATCAGCATCATTGGTACGAAAACTCCGTGGTCCCAACCTCTTTTCGGGTCCATTCGGGATGATATTCCCGCGTCTTTTAGCGCTTTGTGTATACGATCAGCTGTTTCGGGATCGCCTGGCGCATCGTACTTGTATTTGTATGATTCTGGCGGGAAACCATAGTAGTCGAAGTAGAGATCGTGATGTTTACCTGAAGATATCGTCACAACATCCTCCTCCCAATGAGCAGTCACTAAGATAATCGCTTTCAACTCTTTGAGGTTAACATGTTTTTTAACTTCGTCTCTCAGGAATGTTGTGAGTCCGGCGTGTTCCTTGTCTCCCAGCAGCGGCATAGGACCGCCTCCGTGGTTAACGAACAAAGCAGGAGCCACTAAAGCCATTTTACGAGCACTTGATGTAAAATAACGAATAATGTTCATGGAAATCAAAGACATAAACACTATGAAGGCCACTTGGACGAGAATGGACAAAGTATTGAGTACGAGCATGTATGCAAGTCCTTATTGACCTTGTACATAAATTAATCGGTGTAATTATCGGCAAAGGTTATAAAACACAAAGAAATAACTTTGCAAAATATAGGTCAACAATCGGACGACAATAGTCAGCTGTTTTGTTGTTCCAATAAAATGTACTGAAAGCATGATAATCACAATAGATTTCTCTGTCTATCTGTTTGTGTTAGACCGAAACGCCGAATATTTCAAATGCTTAATAATATTTCATACTGTAGCTTAATGGAATGAAACATTTTAAATTTTAATAATATTTGACATGTACTAGTGATGTAATTTTACAAAAAACTAAAATATCAACAAAGCATACTTTTTTTCGGTGCTGGCAATAATGTTTTACGGTTTTTTCCGATGTTATGAAAGAGTGACCGAGACAGCTGTATGAATAGAAAGAGATAGCTAATTTCCTAATCGAAAATGGCGTCTTTCTGAGTTGTCCTTTTCGCACGGCATATTTTTTACATTTTCTCAGTCAAGAACAAGTAAAACAAAAATAGATTGTTTTCAAACAATATAAAATGCCATCACACATCATATAAAAGCGTTCTGCGTTCCTAAAAAATATTGTTTGCGTCAGAAATAATGTACCTCGGGCGAGGCGTTCTTTCTCGACCAACACAACATTAGTTCGTGAAAAGTGCAAAAATGGACAAAAAGAGCAAGAAGAAGGTGGTGGTGAAGCGCAAAATCGAGGAGCCAGCCGAGGGCGAGTCCAAGAAGAAGATAATGGTTCGCAAAAATGAGAGTGAAAAGGAAAAAGTGGAAGTTGTGAATCAAGTGGTCGAGGTACCTGTGGAACAAGGACAACAGATAGTTCACGCCGGTCAAATTGTGGAGGGAAACTTTGAACAGCCCGTTTTTGTAAACATGAAAGGAGAACCTGTGCAGCTTGGCCCGAACACGGTCATATTATACGAACAGAGTGGGAATCCATCGAACTTCGCTTTCGGCGGGATGTGGACCATGGATTCTTCTGGCCGTATCGTCATGGCGGAGACCATATACGATGTCAAAGGAGAGCCCGAAGAAGAAAGCGGCAACTTCGTGCAAAATAACGCTGAAGTTACGACTGTAAGTGGTATTTGTATTTTTAAACTTACCTCACTTGATTTACGATTTGTTTTTGTTGTAAAGTTTAGCAGAATTACTCCTGAGATTAGGGGCTGCACTGAACTCATACAAACGTTCAATTATGGTCTTAAATTTAATGAAAAACACCACATGAATGTGATTTTTTTTATGGCATATTACTAGTTTTAGAAGGTAGATCAAGTAAATAGTGGGTATTTAATTTATTTACACTTGACTACCTTCTAAAACTACTTTTGATATCATGCTAGTAAGTAGTACATAATTGAGGTCTGAAAGCATATAAAAAAATCTATACTATAAAACCTGTACTAAACCTAGTCAAGTCATCATTGACGGAGGCGTTGGTATTGTTGATCGAAGACGGAGGCCCTTAGGGTGATTTGGAAATCCTAACAACAGAATTAACCACTCTCATGCAAACATTCTCACAAAGAATTTTGACATAGTGTGATATGGGCACATCAGCAATTTGCTGCTCGCCCATTATTCAAATAAATAAATAAATAAGATGTTTATTGTTAGTATCATCATCATCATCATCCACAGCCCTTGGGATCCCACTGCTGGGTATAGGCCTCCCTTTGCATGTGTCATCTGCGTCGATCTTGTGCAGACCTCATCCAGGTTGGGCCCTCGACTTTGATGATGTAGAAAATAATCTGAATCTGAACAGAAAATAAAACTATAAATAGTTGGAACATGATCTAAGTATCCATTCCAGGTATCTCCGAACAATTCATCTTAAATATCTTCAATATTTGAGACTTTCGACCCTCTTCAACTTTATTATATTACTAGTGGACCCGCCCGCAGCTTCGCTCGCATTATTTTGAGATAAAAAGTTTAAAAATGAACATAACTTTTTTATTTACGAACCGATTGAAATGAAATAAACACTAAATGTTAAGTTAAAAATGCAGCAACATGTTAGTGAAAACCGTAGACAAATCGGTTCAACCGTTTTTGAGTCTATAACGAACAAACATACCCGCAGACAAACAGTTTTTTTTTTAAACATGATTGTAGATGATGAATGAGGCTAAATTTTTTTCAATTATCTTCAATGTACAGACACCGACCTGTTACAGTTTTATTATATGTATAGATGTAAGTATCTTCAGCTTTATATATGTATATATGTATAGATGATTCATAATTTATGTTTATTATTGCAGCAACAAGTCCAAGAAGACCAAGCGAGCACATACCAGCAGTATGAGATATCTAACGCAGCTCAAGTGGAGGGCAACCAGGAGTATGAAGTTGCCATTATTGATAACAGTGCCACCGACAATCAGGAACGGTGAGTGCCAGTGCTATACAAGAAATGTTCATGCTTTCTGAAATAACTATTTCGGTGTTTTTATCACTTAACGCAGGGTGCTATGTGAAATCCACATTTTGTAAAAATCAAATAAAATAGAAGTGTATATAAGATGGAGCTAAATTTTTTTCAGTTTATATAATATTGATTCAGTGCTACAATAAAAAACGCGTATGTATACTTCGCTCGATAGTTTTATTTCTTGAAAAATAGTTGTTATGAAAAAAAAATCACTTTTTTTTCCAAGTGTAGTACAGAAATTTAAACCAATTTAATTTTATTTAAAAGGTAATTCTATTATTTAGAGAAGTAGAAAACCATAAATAGAATATTCTGAATTGCTGATTTTATATGAATTTATTTCGACAAAAACGTCTGCAAAACGGCTCAAATTGTGCAAAATTGTTTGCGTGTAGACAAGACACGTCGGCCGGAGCTACGCGCGCGATGCTCGCCCTTGCTCTCATGTTAATACGGCGTGGAATTGCATGCGAAAAAGCAACTGAAGGCATTTTTCCAAGCGCAAAGCGTTTTCGGGTGAAATTTCGTGGCCTTAAACCATACAGGCAACTTCTGCCAACAAAATAAATACAGAATTATACTAAAGTTTATAAAAGTACTAAAAATTATCAAGAACAATGTAAGAAAATGTATCATATTCTATATAGTCATTTTGTAGCAGTAGAAATAAAGGCTATTTTATTCAGAATGAAACCCTTGAAGATAATGAGCTTTTACTAAAGTTCAAAATTCTAAGTAAGAAGAGCAAGAGTTTTGTAACCAAGTTTCTGGTAGAGATGCTGTTTCCTAAAAATATTAAACCACACAAACTTTCTGGCATGTTAGCTTTGGTAGTAGTAGCTCTGCCTTCTAATCTAGGTTTGATTCCCGCATGAAACAAATAATTATGAATTTTAAATTTCAAATTACTTGTGTAGAGTCCGGTCATTTCTATGTATAATAAGTATGTATTTACAAAAGAAAAGTATTACACCCATTATCTAGTACCCACAGCACAACAGTTTGCTTAGTGTGGGGCTAGATGGTGCTGTGTGCAATGTCCCAAAATATTTATTTTTTACTGTTTTTCTTCTGTACTGTTCATATAAAATATTTCATTTGTTTACAAATCTTAAGCATTATATTAATCCATATATATATATATATATGTATATACAAATAGACAATAGAGATGACATCTAAAACCACATATTTCCCTTGCAGAGTGGTAGAGTCCCCCGTGATAACGAGCGAGGAGCAGTTGACCGCCCTCGGAGCCAACGCTGTGCGCTGGCTCAACCAGAAGTATGATGTTGTTGTTCGGAAACTGCAGCTGAACTTTGGTAAGTTTAACTATTTTTATGTTAAGCTTTAAGAAAAAAAATATATAAATATAAATATTTCAGGGCATATCACACAGCGCCGTCTAGCCCCATACTAAGTGTACACTTGTATCATGGGTACTAGAAAACAGATATCTATGCATATAATAAAGCTGTAACCGGTCGGTGTCTGTACATTGAAGATAATGGAAAAAAATAGTTGAGGGATCTTTATTGATGCACAAGAACACAAAAATCACGTTTAAAAAAAATCTGTTTGTCTGTCGGTATGTTTGTTCTTTATAGAATCAAAAACGGCTGAACCGATTTGTCTACGGTTTTCACTAACATGTTAGTGCATTTTTAACTTAATATTTAGTGTTTATTTCATTTCAATCGGTTCGTAAATAAAATAGTTATGTTCATTTTAAACCTTTTTATCTCAAAATAATGCGAGCGAAGCCGCGGGCGTCCACTTGTAATACATTCATACATACTAGACATAATTATATACTATACTTTTGCTTTTTGCTGCTTCTGCCCAGTATCTCCCTCTTTGAGTCGTATTTCCTCATGACTGAGGGTCGCGACTCCCCCACAAAATCAATTCATTAGGGGAGTTCTTTTGTGCAGATACATCGTGGTGGGCGCCCAGGTCCTTCCACGGAAGACACATGTCCGCGGATATTGTGGTCCTCAACACATATCGATTTCCTCAACACATATCGGTTTCCTCACGATGTTTTCCTTCACCGCTAAGCAAGTGCAAACCCACACTTATGTAACTTGAAAATAGTCAAGTCATTGATGTAGGGCCGGATCCGAACCAGGGTGCGTCTGGATGAAAAGCAGACACTGGAACCGCTGAGCCACACTCGCTTATAGTAAATTATGTATGTACATCTAATGATCATATAATTGTAAACAAATATAGTAGTTACATAAGGTCTCTGACACAATCAGAGGTGAATAATGAACAAAAATAATAACATAAAAATAAATGATCATACAATTATTAACATATTGCAATCTAAATATATAAAACTCAAAGGTGACTGACTGACTGATATAGTGATCTTTCAACGCACAGCCACAGCTATCTAAACTAAATACAAACTAACAACTAAAGTCTAGGAAAGACTATACAACAGTTGGTTTGAAATCACGTTTAACTACAAACCTAAATATATAAAACTCAAAAATTACTGATTAATTGACTGACTGACTGATATAGTGACCTATCAACGCACAGCCCAAACCACTGGACGGATCGGGCTGAAAGTTGGAATGAAGGTAGATGTTATGACGAAGGCATCCACAAGAAAATATTTTTGGAAATGCCACTTTTAAAGGGGTGAAATAGGGGATGCAAGTTTTACTTCTTAAACCGAGCGATGCCGCGAGCACCCACTAGTTCTTATATATGTATGATTGTCCTATCATTTCAGACGCGGGTGTAAAACTCCTACATTCAGCGACAGGTTGCATACAATGCGTGTATCTGACCACTCCGAGCATGCAGCAAGCGTTCAACGCGGTGCCACAGTTCCTGTGCGTTGAGACTGGTAAGCAATACCCAGACAGCAACTAGGAAATTATGATAGTTTGGTCATTATATCAATATTTATATGAATATAAACATAATATAAATATTCCAGGACATTGCACTCAGCGCCATCTAGCCCCACACTAAGCAAACGCTTGTATCGTGGGTACTAGATAGCGGATATAATACTTACATACTTTTCTTAAATGACCAGACTCAACACAAGTAGGTAATTATACATTTTAAAATTCATAATTACTTGTGTCAAGCGGGAATCGAACCCGCAACCTCTAGATTAGAAGGCAGAGCCACTACCAACTAAGCTAACAGGGCATTCAAATATATGTTGCAGGCATAGAGTTCAACAGCTCGGTCCCGACGGTGGGCGGTGGCGGCGGCCAGCCCAGCATCAAGCACAATGTCACTCTGTTCCTGGCGGAGGACGGGAACGGCAAGTCCGTCATAGTTAGCGCCGGTCAGTATATTTATACTCTCTCTCTCTCTTTTGTGTCGTATTCCTCATGCCTGAGGGTCGTGACTCCCCCGCAGAATTAATTCGTTTAAAAAAATAAAATATTATTTATTATTATTACCTATACATCGTGGTGGGCGCCCAGGTCCTTCCACGGAAGATAAATGTCCTCGGATATTGTGGTCCTCAAACTTGTCGGTTTCCTCACGATGTATTCCTTCACCGCTAAGCGAGTGCAAATCCACATATAACTTGAAAATACAAATCATTGGTGTAAGACCAGATTCGAACCATGGTGCGTCTGGATGAAAAGCAGACACTGGAACCGCTAAGCCACACTCGCTTTTATACATAGATAGATTAATATCTATCTTTAGGTACATCAATGGGCAGCCCTATAGTCAGGACTTTTGAAAACTACAGTTTATACTAAAACGCGAAACTTTACCTACCACTTTTATCTAAAAAACCGGGCCGGCAGCAAGGCCTTCTGAATGTGGACGTCGGTCGAGTCCTGGGCGCCCCCTGGCGGCCAGGTAAAGGCTGACTGGGGAACACACACGATCTAATCACAACTAACTTATTTCAAAAATAAGAAATGTTTGACTTCAAAATCATAACTTGCCATAAAATTACACAATAATGTAAAAAATACATTCATCTATACATATGTATGGGTAATAAAGCGAAAGAGGGCCAAAAATTTGTACATAAAAAGTTTAGGAAACATATAGTTAGTGTAGTAAATTCATAATAAATAACGTTTCTGCAGTTTTTAGAATTTTTGTGTTTTTATCTGTTAATTCAAACGCGCACTAAGCAAAAGCGACCAAACGAATTACGATTTTTGGTATTTAGATAGTACAAAGTCCTGGAAATGACATAGGAGAACAGGCTATTGGTTTTTATTTCAAAATAATGCGAGCGAAGCCGCGGGCATTCAGTAGAATGTTAAAAGTTTGCTCAAAAAAGCTTTACTATTATCGTTAATTACAAAATATAACCGTAAAATCTGTGAAGCCAGAAGCTGTGGTTCCTGCGAACTACAATCCAGGGGTTTTCAAATCTAGAGTTAATAGGTATCTTCTAGGTAAACGTGTGGCACCCTAGGCTGCAGCAACGCTTAACATCAGACAGGCTGTAGTCAAACGTAAACCTAGCCCACGTAAAAAAGAAAAAATAAATAAATAAATATATATATGTATATCTTAACAGGAATCTCAACACTAATAGGCGACGAGCTAAGCTGGCTGCTCGACACGTTCAAGTCGTGCAACCCGGCGTGGAGACAAGTACGCTGCGTGGTCTGCGATCCTACTAAATGTCAAACGGTACGTAGAGCTTATTGCCATCTAATAGCTAATTCGGTAATTAAAGGAAGTGGAAAAATATAAACGAGTAGAAGGTTTCTTGCAGGTACTGGTATATAATTCGAGGAGGAGGAGGAGTTATGTAATAAGTAAATGAAAAAAAAATGTAGCGTCCATTTCATACTACCATAGATGTGGTCACAATATGTTAAACATAGTTTATATCTACTACAAATAGGTTTTTTCTAGGCAAGCGTGCTACATCATAGACTACGGTGGTGCTTAACATCAGGAAGGCTGTAGTCAAACGTAAGCCAAGTCAGTGTTAAAAAAAGACTTGACCTGTAGGTCAGACTATTACTTGTCATAAAATATAAAACTAACATGCTTAAAATGCAAAAAAATTGCTAACAATATTCTATGTATAATTAATTCCCCCAGGTGATGCGCACAGCATTCCCGGCCGCCCACGTGACCTGCTCCGTGTGGCAGGCGGCGCGGGGCTGCGCGCGCCTCGCCTGCGCCGCCGCCGGGAGGGAGGACACGGGGCTCGCGCAGGAGGACGTCGCTTCCAGGTGCAAGACGTACGCACTCGCGCTGCTCAAGGGGGAGCATGCACCGCATCAACTGCAGGTGAGGAGATCGAGATAGTAGAAAAACATAATTATACAGGAAAGTGTAAAATGAAAGAAACAAGATCTTTGACATAGATAAGAATTAAAGATAAAAGATAAAAAGATAAAAGATTTTTATTTGTAAACAATTCATGGGTTACAATATAATGTTGCTCTGCCTTCTACTGTAGTGTTAACTGTGTTGTAGAAGGCAGGATCTTCCAGGGGATCAATTTGTTTACAATTTAAATAAATAACATAAAATTACTAATACTAGCCTAAATATAAATATTACTACTAAGTTAATAAAACAAATCAAATCACGCCGTTGTGTATGTATGTGTGTGTGTGTTTGTGTGTGTGTGTGTATGTGTGTGTGTGTGTGTGTGTGTGTGTGGGTGTGTGTGTGTGTGTGTGTGTTTGTGTATGTGGGTATGACAATGTGTGTATGTGAGTGATTGTTTGTATTGAGAAATGTATTAGAGCGAATATAATCAATGAAAATTAAAATATCAAAATATGGGGATGTGAGTGTACAAATAAAAAAGTGAATTATACTAATCTGGAGGTTTTCCAGCAGTTGTTCTATATCGTCATACTTTAGTGTGTCTAGCCATTTGTAAATTAAAATTTTTAGTCTATGTTGTGTCAATTGTCTAGTAGCTTGAATAGTGTTTAATTCATTGTAGAACATAGGTGCAAGATGCAAATAGTGATTCCAGGATACATTACAGTAGTACTTTGGAACTGGACATTTAACTATTCGTTTATCAGTCGTAGAAAGGTGGGGTACTACTTCTCTGTGGTATTTACGCAAACATTGAAAGATAAAAAGTTTACGTACAGTAAGTACATTACACAGTTTATATAATTCATAAGTAGGGTACCGGAAAGGCAACGTAAATGTTACTTTAAGAAGTGCCCTTTGTGCTCTTTCTATAGTTTTCATATTAGTTTTACCAGCACCTCCCCACGAACATATACAATAACTAATTGCACACTCAGCCAGTGCTTTGTATGTTTGTATTAGTAGTTTCCTGTCGGCTACATGTCTAAGAGTTTTGAAGACATGAATTAACTTCCTAGTGCGTTGAGAAACTGTATGTATATGTGCACCCCATTTTAAATGATGATCTATCATAACTCCTAGGTATCTTATTGTGTCTACACTGGCTAGTGTGCTACAGGTACAGGTGCGTGGAAGAGATGTGACATTACAAGGGTAAGAATGGGCTTAAATTGAAACTAAAAACACTTTGCAAAACCAAATAAACTTAAGATCATTTCCATTATAATTGTACTTGTGTACATGTGTGTTCATGTACTTATATCATAACAATTCTGCTATAAATTTACAACATATGTATTCTGTGACTTGTAAGACATTTCTAATGAATAAATGACTTTGACTTTGACATACATTAAGAATAATAGAGGTCCCAAAAGCCCTCTCTAGCTTAGGCATAGACAAGGCTGCGCGGCTGCCGGGAGGGTGGATGCCGTTAACAGAGAAAAGATACCGCCTTAGAACTTCGTGTATTTTTGAACAATCCAAAAATATCATTGTTATGCACTGCATTAATATATACTAATGTATACTATAATATTATAAAGCTGAAGAGTTTGTTTGTTTGTATGTTTGTTTGAACGCGCTAATCTCAGGAACTACTGGTCCGAATCGAAAAATTCTTTTTGTGTTGAAGAGACCATTTATCGAGGAAGGCTTTAGGCTATATAACATCACACTATAACTAATAGGAGCGAAGAAACAACGGAAAATGTGGAAAAAACGGGGAAAATTATTCATCTTTGAGGGTTTTCCGTTACGTGCGCTGCGAAAATAGTTCAGAAAGTCGTGGGTAACAGCTATAATTTATAAAGCTGAAGAGGTTGTTTGTAAAAATAAATATGATACCCAAAATAACTATTCCACGCGGACGAAGTCGCGGGCACAGCTAGTAATAAATATTCCGAGAATGGCGCACAGTTCCATCTAGCCCCACATTAAGCAAATGCTTGTGCAAAACGTAGAACACAAACCATGGAGCAAGAAGATCTTTCTATCTTGAAAGTGTTAACATCTCCCAATTATCTTTTCCAGGTGTACAAACGCGCCATAATAGGTACAGGCGCGGGCACGCTCCGCCTGTGGGAGTTACTCACGCGCCCCAACGGCGCTGTCATCAAACTGGACTCGTGGCTCGAAGCTGACAACTATACTAATATACTGCACAAGGTATGTCTGTCTGTCGTTATAGTATTTGTATAATCTCTTGAGTCGTATTTCCTCATGTTTCCCGCGCGGAATCAATTCGTTTTGATACATCGTGGATGCCCAAAATAGTACAATTTGGTTGTAATAACCGGCTAGCACTTACGTTAATAATCATGTCGAAAATTAGCTCGACAAGTTGCGGAAAACTCCATCATCAGGAGGACGAGTATGCATCTGCACGATGTATCTGCCCAAGAAAACAAAAAATTCTGCGAGGGAGTCATAACCCTCAGTCATGAGGAAATACGACTCAAGAGAGAGATAATTGTATATATTATGTATACTAAAGTATGCCCTATTTCTTGCAGGGCCTAGAACGCCTGCTAGCCAAGTTCTACCCCTCCATCCGCGCCCTCATGCAGCCCGAAGAGTTCGTGTCGCTTCTATTCAGCGTTGTCAACACGCTGGAGGAGGAGCGACGGAGCTTCGCCATCACTAGACTCAGGGTAAGGAGGTAGTCTAGGACCTACAGTTTAAAGTACCATCCACCTCACCGACGCGCATAAATAGAACACTTTCTATCACCGGACGAGCAGAAATACGGCAGGACGACACCGGTTTATGGTGGAAGTCCCTAAGACCCGCACGAAACGGTACGATTCTACCTTTATTGTTCGTACCGCAAGGTTGTGGAACTCCCTGCTTGACTCCCTGTTCCCCACGCACTATCCAGCAATCTTCAAAGCGAGAGTGAATCGGTTCTTATCGGGTAAGCACGCTCCATCTTAGGCCATAGCCTTTGCTTGCTATCAGGCAAACTATGGCCAAGTGCAAACCCGTTCTATGTAGTTTTCTTTTTGGTAACCCATCCATGATGTGACCGCGTTGGCAGTTGCTATACATTTTTAATCGCATGTGAATATATTCACTAGCTGAGCCTCAAGTTATTCAATCATCTATCAACGCACAGCCCAAACCCCTAGACGGATTGGGCTGAAATTTACCATGCAGGTAGATGTTATGACGTAGGCATCCGCTAAAATAGTATCTTTAGAAATTCCACTTTTAAAGGGGTGAACTTACAACCCCCTATGGGTTGTAAGTTTGTGTGAAACTTTAGTTGGTAAAAATATTCCTTAATGCGAGCTAAACCGCGGGCAAAAGCCAGTTTGAGATATGTTAAGCATTTACGCATTTCTAAACGGGGTATGTAGGCATGTTTAATTTTAATTGACTTCAAAAAGAAGTTTTCAATTCGACTCAATGTTTTTCCTTTGTTCAAATTGCTACATGGTTTGTCTAACAATGCCTTGTTGTAAATCGATTTTCACATTTTTCAGGACACAGAAAGCCAAAAGCAATCCCCGACGGATACAATAACACAGTACGCGTACAATTTAATGAGTCATCAGACGAAATTGGCGCAGAAATGTCTCGACGATAGAGCTGGCAGGTTAGTGTACAATTTATATATCTATCTATACTTATAATAAAGCTCTTTCAGAGATACATAGAAATACATATATACATAGACAACACATAGGTATATTCACAATACATATATTATCTTACATATAAATGTACATATTGTTTATCCTATTCAGCTATTATTATATCAGACAATAATGTTTGAGTATACTTTAAATCGATAATATGACACGTTTCAACAGTTTTTATATTTTTATCTGTTTATAATTAACGCTCATTAAAAAAACGACGATTCGTTGACGCAGAAAAGAAAATAAAACATTAACTTGAATTCACACTGAAAATACAGCAAAAATCAAAGACACCTTTTATCTAAGTATTTGGTTCTTATTTATCTTCGTGCCTCAATTTTCCTATTTATCATATTTCTCATGTTATTTAGGGAAATCAAAGATTTGGCCGAAAAAACGGAAAAAATCGCTTATAAAATTAACTAACAAAAAAAAACCCTACCCACCTACCTACTTGCTTACCCATAAAAAATCCCTCCCTTAATATGTTTGGACGACCAGAAGCGATATTGTTTGACGACGAACCTGGACGAGACTGTTGGCATGACAAGAGAGAGGTCTAGGCTCAGTAAAAGAAAGTACAGTAGGAAACAACCGGCTGTGGATGATGATAATATATTTTTTTATGATATTATAACTCTTTTAGACGCCACAGCAGCGCGGCGATATGTAAATACGGAACTTCCACGCAGGAGTGCTCTTGCCTCTTCAGCAAGGTGTTCAAACTGCCGTGCAGGCATATACTCATGCTGACCACTGAATTAAAGGTAAGCGTATGCTGAACAACTACTTGGTGCTTACTAATGTACTTAAAGTAAACATACATTTACATTATAGTAGTTAATAATTACTCTTACAAGTAATCTAAAGTCATATTAGTAATTGCCTATACTCATGCTTACAACTGAATTAAAGGTAAGCGTACACATAACTACGATAGTAGCTTAACAGTGATCATGCTTACCAATCAATTAACGCAACTTGTGAATTTGACATGAAATTAGTAAGTAATTTATGCATTTTGATTTGAGCTCTGTTTTCTCTATGTATGAATTTGTCTATACTGAGGATATAACTTGTAAACAATAAAATTTAAACATATTATATGATTTTTTTCGATACGATACTCAAGTTGTTATCGGATATATAATATATAAATTTATAAAATATGTATATATCGCATTCACTGATAAAAAGAAGCCAAAAATCTATGTCAGAGGCAAAAAAATAATTTTGAACATTGAAAAATCAAATTCATCGGCGTTTAAAATCGATTATCACTAAAACAATGCTTAAGTAGTTAAACACTAAAGATGTAACAATGTTGATGCTTTGTTGCTGGATTTGTGGTCAAGTTATGACCAAGACTTAACAGTCCAAAGGCGCACTTAACTGAGATTCAATTATATCTTGACTCCTTTCATTTGCAAAGATTAGGAAGTAGTAGATATGTACTTTTACTTTCAATTCATTAATTATTATTGACTTTTTATCTATAAATTTGCAGGTGAAAACGCATATTCCGTTCGAGCCGCGGTGGACGGTGCAACATTGCTTGTTCGGCTGCGACGACAACAACCCCACCACCGGTAATACTGCAGGTATGCAATATAATACTATAAGAAATTAATTAATATGGGACACTAAATGTTATTGGAAACTAGTGGGTGCTCGTGGCTTCGCTCGCATTAAGAAGTAAAACTTGCACCCCCTATTTCACCCCTTTAAAAGTGGTATTTCCAAAAATCCTTTCTTAACGGATGCCTACGTCATAACATCTACCTTCATTCCAAATTTCAGCCCAATCCGTCCAGTGGTTTGGGCTGTGCGTTGATAGATCACTATGTCAGTCAGTCAGTTACCTTTTAGTTTTATGTATATGTACTTATATAGATTAAAATAAAAGTATATAAGTGATACGAGTTCTGTTGCATTTATAAACACCCCTAGTAATATGTTTTTTTTTTAATTATCTTCCTCAGGCACCACTGAGTTACAGTTTTTATGAATAGAAAAATAATTAATTATATTTCCCCTTCATTTCAGGCGGTACGTACATGGAGCAGGTGGTGGTTGAAGACAACCAACATAGACAGATACAACAACCGCAGATACACCAGGTAAACACTAACTACACAGCATCATCATGTAATTGTAAGAATTTGAAATGATAATATTATAAATTAATGATAGTAAAATGACGAGATATAATGTAATTACCAATTTCATGTAACATTTAATTCTTAGGTTGGGATTTCAATTTATCAAAATTTTAAATTATTATCTATCTATCAATTAAAAAAGTAAAATAATGATATTGAAAGGAAAGATAATTTATATATTCCCATTATAAAATAAATAAAATAAAATAAAAATAAAATAAAATAGCCTTTATTCTACTGCTACAAAATAAATACGAGTACTCGTATGTTAGTTAAATATTTCACATTTTGAGTTTTAATTTTTGTCAGCAGAAGTTGCCTGCTTGGCAAAGGCCTCCCCTATTGTTTTCCACTCATCTCTTTCTCTCGCCTTCCTCATCCAATCAGGACCGCAGACTTCTTGGAACACATCCCTCCACCTCTTCCTTGGTCTCCCCGGGTTTCTGGCTCTATCCAAGGGTATCCATTCTGTGGCTCTCTTTGTCCACCTGCTGTTGTCTAGTCTACATAAGTGACCTGCCCACTTGAATTTAAGTAGCCGTGTCCTTACAGTCACATCAGATACTTTTGTTTTGCGTTGTATGGTTTTGTTTTCTATTCGATCTGATAGCTTTATACCGAGCATGCTTCGTTCCATTTTTCTTTGGCAGATGGCAATCTTTTCTTCATCTTTTTTCCGAAGTGACCATGTTTGACAGCCGTAGGTTATGCAAGGTAATATAGCAATTTCGTAAAGTTTTCTTTTTATATCTACTTTAATTTCCTTGTTCTTCATGATCTCTTTAAAACTCCAGTACTTCTTCCAAGCTAGGGTGACTCCTCTGTTGATTTCTTTTTCAGTGCAATCCGTAAAAGATACTAGAGCTCCCAGGTATACATACTCTTCCACATAGTCGATCGTTGTACCATTCACTGAGATGGGAACTTGTTCTCTGTTTGTCAATATTTTAGTTTTTGTGGCATTCATCTCCAGGCCCACTTTGAGACTTACATAGGACAGCTCTCTCATCATATCTTCCAAATCTGGCGCTTCTTCTGAGAACAATATTATATCGTCCGCGAACCTTAAGTGGTTGAGATACTCCCCATTTATTCTTATACCTCTACCTTCCCATTGTAGCGATCTGAACACTGTCTCTAGCACAGCCGAGAAAATTTTTGGTGAGACTGGATCGCCCTGTCTGACTCCTTTTTGGATTGGAAATTCTATACTATCGCGTTCTAAACGCACTTTGGCTCTACATTTTGAATATATATCTTTTATTATGTTTATATATTTCTTGTTAACGCCTTGCTGTTCTAGAGCTCTCCATATCGTGTCGTGTAGTAGAAAATCAAATGCTTTTTTGTAGTCTATAAAGCACATGTACACAGGTATTCCATATTCGTTAGATTTTTCGATTACCTGCGTTACCACCTGTACGTGATCCATGGTAGAAAAATGTTTTCTAAAACCAGCTTGTTCTCTAGGTTGATTCGCATCTAAAATTGTTGTTATCCTGCTGAGCAGTATTTTCGAGAATATTTTGTATACGTTCGTCATAATACTTATTGGTCTGTAGTTTCCGAGGTCGTCTCTATCTCCTTTTTTGTGTATCAATGTAATAGTTGATTTTGACCATTCATCGGGTGTTGACTCTACCTCAAGTATTTTATCGAAAATTAGTTTTAGTGGCTTCTGAAGTGGTACGCATAAGGATTTCAGGACTTCATTGGTTATGTTGTCACTTCCTGGAGCTTTTTCATTCTTTTGGGTCTTAATTGCATGAGTGATTTCTGATAAAAGTATGTCTGGTGGTGTGTTTTCAGTCCCTATTTTTGAAAAACTGTAGTCAGATAAATCGCTTTGGGTTGATTTGGGTTTATTCCCATTATATACATACATAATTATAGGCCTATTTTGTTTGACATGATTTTAATAACAATCAATTATTTTATTAATAAAACTAGACATTGTACCTTCTATAATTTTATTAAAGCTGAATCTTATAAATTCAATTTGACGAGGTATTGTAATTTGTGTAGCATATTCTATGATATTAGTACCTATACCTATGTATGTTGCAACTTTACAGTATCAATAAAGATTCTTTATCTTTTATCATACCTGACTGATATAAACCATCAGTCTATCTTTCTTAGTTTTTGAGTCTAACTATACAACAGTTTATTTTTTTACATGAGATAGGCTCACGCTTGACTACAACTTGCCTGTTGTTAAGCATGTCGTTTGAATTTACCATCTAGCTCGCTTGCTTAGAAGGAACCGGTTTACTCTCGACTTGTTAACTAATTAACTAAGACCGACAAATTATAGTTTGTATGTAAATATGGCACTTAATTTAAATATGGTTTTTATCTACAGGTGGGTGGTGTGAGACAGCAGCAATATGTTTTAGCGACGCCCGGACAAACCACCACTCCAGTGTCACAAGTAAGTACTCTCTCGCTTGAGTCGTATTTCCTCATGACTGAGGGTCGTGACTCCCCCGCAGAACTAATTCGTTAGGGGAGTTCTCTTGGCTTTGTCTGTATGTTTGTTGCTTCTTCAAGTTGAACCGGCTGAACCGATTTGTATGATATTTGGTGTTAAGGTAGATTAAACCCTCGATACACTAAGGTTACATTTTGTCCCGGAGTAATGCGGGTAAAATCGCGGGTTACAAGTGTAAGCAAACCTTATTAATGAATAAAGGAGTCAAACCTGAGAATGTAAAACTCTATGGTAATGAAAGACTTTTAATAAGTAAAACCAATTGACAGTTGCAAGATTACAGTTTTAGGTTATTATTATCGTTACCATGGAAACAACCGACTGAAAAAGAATTGTACTGTGATATCAATAAAATGGAAAATAAGAAATACCTATATTATCTGTATTTTCGTGTAAATCTTTGTTAAATTATTCTGAGATTAGCGTAGAGCCTACACAAGTGATGTGTGAATTTGTATTAGCTTAGCGGTAAAAAAAAGACATTTATGAGTATTTGAAAACAATAAAATGAGTACAGAAGTCACACTCGTATTTTTCCCCTAATCATGTTCCCACTTATGTTTTATTTATTGTTTCCCAGGTGATATTCTGCGGCGGCGGCGTGGGCGGCGTGGGGGGCTCGCACGCCGTCAGCGGAGCGCCCGTCATCACGTCCGTGCTGCCCGCCGGGGGCGCCGTGCTCACCCCGCACCACGCTCTGCACCACTAGCCCGCACTACATGGAGACCAAGGAAGAAAGGAAGAACATTGCAATGGTCAAGGGAAAAGGAGGAAAGAAAAACAAATTTTGACGCTGTATCACTAGTAGGCAAGCGTCACCAACCTACATTATGTATAAAAAGAAAAGAAAGAAAGACCATTGTAGTGTTTGATAAAATAGAAAAGAAAGAAAAGGAAAAAGAAAATCAAATTATGAATAACTGACGCTGCACCACTAGGGGCAAGACTAACAGCGTAACACGCGGTAGATAAACACACAAACAGATAAACATTTTTATTAATAAGCAGTGGGTGCTCGTGGCTTCGCTCGCATTAAGAAGTACAACTTGCATCCCCTATTTGTCACCCTTTTAAAACTGGCATGTTTGAAAATCCTTTCTTAGCGGATGCCTACGTCATAACATCTACCTTCATGCCAAGTTTCAGCCCAATCCGTCCAGTGGTTTGGGCTGTGCGAAAGTCGGTCACCTTTGAGTTTTATAAAAACTTGTAAAAAAAAATGCAAGCATATCTGAAGCATTTTGACGTCTCAATGTATTGTAGATTTATTAATCTCTTTTGTATCTATCTAGCGAATGAATTTAGGATAAAAAAATGAAATTTACTTGTACAAGGTTACTGTTGATTAACGTGTAATGTCCCGAACGCAGTTTCATACAAATATTTTGTATGTAACGTACAGTTTGTATGAAAGTGCTATTTGGATATTGTAACTTTCAGAGCATAATTTTGGGGGCTTCAGTACAAGTTACTTATTTTTTTGTTTTACCGCTTTGGGTAGTAAGAAAAGAAATCGTATTGTAATTATTTTTCATAAATTAACGATTACTAACGGCCCTAAGGGCCTCTGACATGTCTTAACGACTGCCGTACTCTGTCAAACAACCGGGACCTACAATTTAACGTGTCATTCGACCCACAGACGTACTAAAACCGAACTAAATTCGTCTCATAAAAGTGGCTTTCTGTAACCTTGTATAAGTATAATAATTACTACTCATTGTACATAGTTATTTAGTTTAATTATGAAAATAAACATAAATTAATATTAAATCTAATTAGTGTTCTAACTATATGGTATTTGTTTCTGTTGAGCCATAGTTTTAAGTTTTTTTTTTAAATTACAATTGGACTTTGGACTTTATTGCCTAAAACGACGACAAGCGACAGTGTGGTTGATAGTGGTCTATGTCTGTAATTAAATGGAACTGATTTTTTTTAAAATAAACTTTTCATACAATAAGTTTGTATGTAACTACTTAATTCCTTAGATCTGCCGTGCTCATTACAAACGCAGTAATCGACAAATGGTGATCTAGACATTTTAAGTGATCTAGACATCTTCTTATCGAATGAGAGTGGCCAACTCTGGTGTCGAGAGTTAATCAAGCCGCCCTAAGGGCCTCTGACATGGCTTAACGACTGCCGTACTAGACAAACATCAATACATGTTATATAACTATTAAATTGTACCAAAAAAAGCTAAGTATATAAATGGTACTTATATTTTAGTGCTTGAAAGTTATATTTTACTTTGTATGGTATTAACAAGATTTAAAAAGTACGCTCTTCTTACATTTGTATACTTATGTATCAATAATATTGTTTTTAGGTTATAAGTAGCGCCTTTTTTTTTAAATATAGAAAGGTTATAAGGAATTTCATGTTTTTTATTCATTTAAAAAGCGAAAGTTTAGTAGACTTGTCCATGAAACAGAGAAAATAGAGTTGTCTATAGTTTGAATGTAAGTAAGTGTGGCTCAGTGGTTCCAGTGTCTGCTTTTTTATCCAGACGCACCCTGGTGCGATGACTTATATTTTCAAGTTAGGTGTGGATAATCGCTTAGCGGTGAAGGAAAACATTGTTAGGCAACCGACATGTTTGAGGACCACAATATCCGAGGATATGTGTCTTCCGTGGCAGGACCTAGGCGCCCACCACGATGTATCAGCAGAAGAGAACTCCTCTAATTAATTGATTCTGCAGGGGAGTTACGACCCTCAGCCATGAGGAAATATGACTCTAAGAGAGAGATAGTTTGTATGTAAGATTATATGTATAAAAGATAAAGAATCTTTATTGATACTATAAAGTTGTAACATACATAGGTATAGGTATAAGTACTAATATCACAGAATATGCTACACAAATTACAATATCTCGTCAAATTGAATTTATAACATTTAGTTTTAATAAAAATTTTGAAGTTACAATCTGTATTGTTAATAAAATAATGAAAATGTTTGTTCTTAAAATCATGTCAAACATAATAGGTATGTAATCATACAATGTGTCAACTTAAATAAATCTACGGTCATTTTAGCTGTATAGGGGCTAAAATGACAATTTGGCATCACACTCCTTACCTAGTAGTTAACTACTTAATTTCTAAGCACTATATCTTACATACAAACTTGTTTTTATCGAATGAGAGTGACCTAATGTGGTGTCGAGAGTTTATCAACCGCCCTAGGGGCCTTTGACATGAGGCACAAATCACTACACTAAATATTACTAATGCGAAAGTTTGTAGGTGTGTTTCTTTCTTCTTCGTGGTCAAACGGATGATTCGATTGGGATGAAATATATTATGGAGGTAAGGTATAGATTGGGATTAACACAAAAGTCTTAAGTACCTACTACCTATGTAGTTGTATTATCACAATTTATACATTGTGAACCTAAGTTTTTTAATACAAATTACTTTTTTTTCTGAAAACTTACAAAAAAAACTGAATAAGTATGTACTACAAGTGGCAACTCTTTTTTATAAAAATACTTTTTTCACACTAAATGTGTGAAAAACGCGGCCAAACGAGGTGAGTCTAAAATAGTATGCATACATACGTAAACTGTAATGTGGATTTCCGTTATCATAGATTGATAATATTCCCGGTAAAGCTGCAGTTTTATTATCACAACGCGAGTACGGTTCTGTATAGATTAGGGCCATTTTTTTTTATTTATGTTCGTTTTTGACTACATTCCGCCTGATGTTAATCATTGCTGCAGCCCAGGTTTATCACCTAGAAGCGATTAACTCTAGGATAGTTGAACAAATGAAGCGAAAACTGATAAAAAATCTTGATCAGTCATAACGCATTATGCTATTCTAACAACGAAATCAGTTATCGCTTGGCAAAATATGTAGTTCTTAAATTTCATCAATTGATAGACATTGATTAAATTTGATAATCGACTTTGTATAGTCTGTTAAAAAGTAGGTTAAGGGTAGGTCTATTTATTTAAGTTAACCCCCTTTTTAACTGACTTCAAATAAAAGGAGGTTATCAAGTGTTCTGAAAGTTTTTTTTATAAAAGGTAGGTAATAGTTTTATGTGACTTAATCTATTTTATATTTAGCGTATGTCACTTTCTTACTCTAAGTGAGAGAAAGAGAGGAATGAAAATCCTTGCTCTAAGTACTCCATAAATTTAATATTTCAAGAATGCAACTGCAGCTTTCGTTGAAAAATATTGTTTTTTAAACGGATTATTTGTCTCTTTCTTCAGGCAACAAATAGTATGGAGTCTGAAGCTTTTTTAAAAAAGGTAATAAGTTTTATTTGGTCTAAAGTCATAGTGGCACAAAAATTTAAATAATCAAATAAATTAAATATTTTTACAAAGGTTTATTTTAGGTAAGCTTGCTTCATCTTAAACTAGGTAATATGTAAAGTTCTTAACAGGCCGACTGTAAACTAACGTTATAGCCTCATCAGAGTTATTAAAAAATGTGCTTTATATTTTTAACCGACTTCCAAAAAGGAGGTTACCAAGTCTTTTGAAAATTTTTTTTGTGGGTATGTTACGCGATTACTCCTTTATTTATGAACCGATTTGAACAATTTTTTTTTCAATTTTGTTGCTTTTTTTTTTTGTATGAAATTGAAGCACCGTACTACCTAACACTAGTAATCATTCAACATGGCGACGGATATCGATCTACTAGTATTTGTATACTGATAAAACTGATAACAGTTTCTAGGTAACACTGGTACGGACTGTCACCGGCGTGGTTTGATTTTACGTAGGTATGTATATTTAGTTTATGTTTTTCAAACCGGCATGGATTGATAGCTTCTAAAACGTATTTTTAGGGAGTAGTGTAATGATATATATGTATGCACACGGGATACACCTATGTATTCTACCTGTTTTTCAATTTTTTTATGTATATATTTTTGTGTCCTGTGTGTCAAAATAAATGCTTTCTTCCTTCTTTCTTTCTTTCTTTCTTTCTTGATGTGATAGTATTTTGGAACTTGAAAGAATCAATATATAAATATTTGTTTTACTTACATATTTTTAGGTTTTAGTTGTTATATGTATTTGTTAAATATGATTAATTAGTAAGTATTAGTTTCAGTATGTACGTCAGCGTTACTGTTTTCCTATCGCTGCTGTCCAAGCTAGGTTGCCTGGAAGAGATCACTCCAAGCGATAAGGCTGCCCTCTATCCCAATCCTTTGTTCTTATTTTCCTTATACTTGTGTTCTTGTGTAATTGGTGTGCAATAAAGTATTTTGATTCGATTTGATATTTGGCAAAAATACAAATGTCTTCTTCGTATCGAATGAGAGTGGCCAACTCTGGTGTCGAGAGTTTATCAAACCGCCCTAAGGACCTCTGACATGGCTTAACGACTGCCGTACTAGACAAACAGCTGGGACCTACAATTTAACGAAAACCACAAGTAAGTAAATTGAAGCATCTCAAGAATTACTTTTATAAGGCATTAAAGATTTAAAAAACTTTCAGAAGACTTGATAACCTCCTTTTTTTGAAGTCGGTTAAAAACTAGGAAAGATAGAGTTATGATTTTCTTTTTAAGTAGATAAGCACTTACCTTAAAATTAAGGTTTTCAAACAAAGATCTCGTCTCAAAATTTTTGGTTTGCAGTTTTCGGCTGCGGCTGAACGGAACATCATGATTTTTTGCATGTAGGTAGTATGAGGTCTGATAAGTGTCATAGGCTACTTTTTATCCAAAAATAATGAGAGAGAAGTCGCGGCCGTTCACTAGTTTTAAATAAATACTGAAATCAATTAGGGGAAAGGGGAAAGTACCTAGTACGAGGGACTCATGCATTACTTTTAATCTAAGTAACGGTTTTGGATAAACCTGTATAAAGTACTTCAAATGTAGATAATAAATAGACATTTTCATTTCATATCTCACCGTCACTGTTTCTACGAATCTTAGTCATGTTTTTTTCTTTGTTTCTTTTAGTATTGATTTCCTTTCATGACGAAATTAAAAGGTACCGGAAGTTATTTATCTGTCAGGATATACTTAATAAAAACATTTCCTAAAACATATGATACATAGGTAATTGGACGGATGTGAATTATAATTTTTCATTATATCATCATCATCATCAGCGGGTGCCTGCCATCTTCATATTGAAGTTCGGAGGTCAGTTGGCAAAACTTCATTGTATGAGAGTGGACAATACTGGTGTCGAGAGTTTTCAAACCACCCTTAGGGCTTCTATCATGACTCAACGACTGCCATACTATTTCTATGAACGTCAACCAAATTCTACAATCTCTATAATGGTCCTGTTATTATCAATTCTGTGCCTACAATGTAACGTCTCTTCTGAACTATAAAAGCGCTGGAATGCCACCTTTTGGTCACCCTTCCAAAGACTGACCGCATCGACAGTTGCTTAACTTTGGCAATCGCATGCGAATAGAATTACGTTTCTTTGTCTAATTGTCTTTCTAATGAATATGAATCAAGGAATGATTAATTGATATAATTAATTATATACCTAACTAGTGGGTGCTCGAGGCTTCGGTCGCTTTAAGAAGTAAAACTTGCATCCCTTATTTCACCCCTTTAAAAGTGGCATTTCCAAAAATCCTTTCTTAGCGGATGCCTACGTCATAACATCTAGGTACCTTCCTTCATTCACATTAGATTAGTTAGTTTATTTCTTAAGAAGGTAAGATGATTTGAGCAAAGCTTAGAAATCACACTAATAACATAAAAAAGTTTGTAGGTGTGTTTGTTTCTTCTTCAAATGGCTTAACCAATTTGAATGAAATTTGGTACTAAGGTAGATTACACACTGTATTATTACGTAGGCTACTTTTTATCACGGATTAACGCGAGTAAAACCGTAGGGCGTCACTAGTTTGCTATAACATCGAGTTTCCGGTATGCTAGCGTAAGAAATTGTAAAAATTACAGGAAAATTATATGAATTATATATTATCTTTCATATCTTATCCCATTTAGACCTCCTATCTTTGGAAATGTACTTACAGTTTTTTTTTTATAACGAACGCATGTTGATAGCCGATGATTTCAAAATTCAAAAATTTGGAGTGAATAGGTACATAGAATTACTTACGAACTTTAAAATTTAAAGATAGGCGTTTTTAAAACCATTTGATTCCGAAGTTGCCAAATTTTCTTGATGCGGTAATGTGTTATATATAATGTTTTATTTACAAATAAGAAGAAAGTATGACAAAATTACGATAATTTTGTTAAATCAATTGTAATGGAAAGCCGAAAAAGAATTTTATTGCAAGAAGCTGTTTCCTGCGAACTACAATCCAGGGGTCTTCAAATCTAGAGTTAATAGGTATCTTCTAGGTAAGCGTGTTACACCCTAGGCTGCAGCAATGCTTAACATCAGGCGGGCTGCGCTTGTAGCACAGCTAGTGGAGGCAATCGTTGCGATCATCAATATTAAGCAATTGTTGACGAGGTCAGTCCTCGGATGGGTGACCGAAAAGTGCCATTCGCTTCCATGGGTCGGAATTCGGGGATCTCGGCTGTTTGTCACAGTACGGCAGTCGTTAAGCCATGTCAGCGGACCTTAGGGCGGCTCGAAAGGATAAATGTACGCTAACGCCTTTAAGCCTATTTCCAATATATCATGTGCCAAACCACGGACATCCACTAGTGTAGGTACTACAATTATTTAACTATACATATGTAGATATTGAATATTCTTATACCAAGGTCACATTGTCAGTTAAGTTTGTAGACGTGATATCATATTTTAAACGCTTATCTGTTATCAGATTGATAAGGATTATCCTGCATATTTGAACGGACTAGTTTATTTTAAAAACCCTTTAAGCTTAAAAATACTATGGCTTTTCACTTAACACAGCGACGCATTTTCATTATTTTTGGTAGGATACTTAAAGTAGTACCGATACTAATATTTATAATATCTTTAGGAGCCGCAAGAGGTGTCAACTGAATTTTAAGATCCTTATTTATTTATTTACATGCAAAACGAAATATAAATCTAGATTTATACATTAGATCTCTGGATTTACCTATACAATTTTCTGAGCTATACACCCAAATATGTATGCTAAGTATATAAAATATACACCCTTGATCACATTACTTGAGCGCTTAAACTCGTTAGTATGTTCGTATGAAAGCGATCAACTCTAGTGCCAGAATTTTTCAAATCGCCTTTGGCATGCCTTAACGATTTAGTCTATCCATAATATAAAAATGCATCGCAAAATGGTAAGCGTATAAAACTCAACAACGCCTGGACCAATTTGGCTAATTCTTTTTTCAAATGTTCGTTGAAGTTCAATGATGGTTTTTACGGTGAGAAAAAATCGAATAAACGTCAGGAAAACCATAAAAACAGCCCCTTTCTTATTCCCACATAAACGTTTTCTAACTAAAACGTAGAGTCAATTTAAGCTTTATTGCTATTGTGTAAAACTGCCACATTAAAAATTTTCTTGACAGGACAAAGTCTGTCGGGTCCGCTAGTACTTAATAAAATGTGATCTATAAATAGGTAGTAAAATATGTCCGTCCCAGTAAACTCCCCTGCAGAACGCCGCTCGCTGGCCTGCGTCTCTGCATTATCAACGCTATCAGCAACAAAATATCACCTACCTTTACGCTGAATTTCGAAACCGTGATAAGATAAAGTACACACTAACATACAAAACCTTTTCAACGGCTTATAGAAGTAACGATTCAGTGTTGCAAGCTTTAGTCGAATCGAGCGGACGCGTCAGGACATCAGTCCTGAGTTATTTATTTATCATAGTGTTGTGATAGTGTTTAGTTTTAATTCAAAATGGGTGGGAAGGAACTGTTTTTGGCGTTTCTGCTGATAGCTTCAGCCTCGGCGCAAACTTGTAAGTTTTAATTTGTTTTTTTTTCTTATGTAATGTATTAGTCATAACCAATCGAAGGTGACCGTTATCATTAGTTGGTAATCTTTTCAAAATGGTGTACCGGTTGAGTTTACATTTGTGTTTTTTATGAGTAAAATAAAACTGAATCTATGATGGCAGATTCTAGATTTAATGTTGTTTTAATTGCAATTATAGGTTTAATGTAAAATGAATGGAGGAAAACCAGATTGAATCGGTCTTTTATCAATCACATTGCTTTGACCACACCCTTGCCGCCATTCTATAATTATTCTTACTTACTTATAACATTTTTAGTAGTTGTTTGCTTGCGGGCTTACGAGATTAAAAGTAGAAAAGAAAGAAAATCATTTATTAAGACAGTCTTCAAACATACACACACATATATATACAATAAATAAATAAATAAGTCTGCCTCAACACAGCCCCAACTCAGCATAATGCTGATTACTGGAAGTAATCAGCGCTGGTCTTCCGTTAAGTAGCCAATGCTATGTAGGTAATTTTTTATAAGTACATCAAAGCGAGAGTGAATCGGTTCTTACTGGGTAAGCACGCTCCATCCTAGGCCGTAATGATTGCTTACCATCAGGCGAATTATGGTCAAGTGCAATACCATTCCTTGCGAAAAAAATATAACAGTAGTAGGTAGTACTTAAATGCAGGATTATACCTACTCGTTACATTCGTACACTGTAGTTAAAGATGAAAAATTATAATGATAGTGCATATCATGTCTTTGATAACAGTTTTTTTTTTCTTTCTCGCGTATGCATATAGTTTTGAAAATAACGGATCGGTAGCAGCTTGGCAGCTTAGGATAATTTAACCATAATAAGTAGACTGAATCTCATAAAGTAGGTAGGCATTTAATTTCCGGAATCCTATTAATCTCATCTTTAGACTTCTGTTGGTTTTTTAAATCTTAAGCACTTTTAGGGTTCGATCCATACTTGTATAATGAGAACCATAGAGTAATTGATGAGAACCATGTCTGTCACCAGACAATATCTTCGGAAACCGTGATAGTTAATGTAATTTTTATTGTTAATTATACAAACTAAAGTTTTTCGTAGATGTTGCTGTTTACAATAAATAAGCCTATTAAAAGCGATTTAAACGAATATTTAAGGAGGCTCCTATACAGTATACAGCAAACGTAATATTTTGTTATTTTCTTTCAATATGTACATATATACAAGACCCTTAGTACGACTCGTACTTGACCAGTTCTTAATTAGGTAATCAAACGCCATGTTATCTGATAAGAACACTATCTCTTACGTACTTTATTATTACGTTAATGACCACTTAATACAATTGCATTAATGCAAGGATGCTTTTGAGATTCTTAGCGTTTATCGGTATTTAGTTACTATAATACCGATAAACGCTAAGAATCGTTTACATATGTAAACGATTGTGAATAAATCTGTCTTTTCGAATCCTAATCCTCATTACTGAAAGTCGTGGCTCTTCCTTAGAATTAGTTCATTTTCTCACTCGCAATTTTGACAATCGCAATTTCACATTAAATTTGCAAAAAAATATATATTGTGATGACAACATAAAATATCCTATGATGGAAAAATCAAAACAACGAATTAAATGAGGGTCTGAAAAGAAATTACCATCTTTTTATTAATTGACTAAATTGAGCAGTTAATTATCAAAAAAGATGTAGGTACTATGATGATAATTTAAATGATGATTTCCTACACAAACGCAATATAATTTAAAAAAAAAAAACAAATAGACCGGCCCGCACACAATTAACAATTAAATTTATTTGTAAACACTCTTTGAGGGTACCTATATTGTGTTCTTCATGTACCAATTTGACTTTACTCAAGCATAAACTGTTATTTTAATCTTAGCATAGGTATTACCCTATTATTGTGCACATATTTTAATTTAACTATTTATTACTTGTGTTCCCAATAAATACTCATTTCAGTCTATTATAAGACTTTCAAAACAATTCAACCTAAACCAGAATATACCGAGTAAAACTGTTTTTCAAGCTAACCCGTCATATGACTACCTAATGTTATAATAAACACAATATTGTTATCAGATCGCAGTACCTATCGTAAGTGTGATAAAAAGAAAGGATTGGCTACATAGTATGAATCATTTATATATTTGCAGTTCTAAGAATGGAATACTTTAGACTTTTGATTCATTACTTGTTCTAAAAACGCCCGCAGCTGAGTTAACATTAAGCAACTCGACACGGTCAGTCCTTGAATGGGTGAACGAAAAGTTGCATTCAATTTTGAGCGCTTATGAAATCGTAGCCACTATACGAATGAACCTAGGTACATAATACTATAGAATAGTAACGATTAGTAAGACCGAATAATGTTTTATTAGTAAAATTATTTATTATCTATGTCAGTAGGTACTTTTATTTTCATACTAGAGGACGCCCGCGGCTTCGCTCGCATTATTTCAGGAGTATAAAGTAGTCTATGACACTCCTAAGACCTCATACTACCTACATACCAAAATCATGATGATCCGTTCAGAAACCCTTAGAGCGGTTTGTAAACTCTCGACACCAGAGTTGGCCACTCTCATTCGATAAGAAGAAGAAGAAGATTAGAGTATACTTATTGAAATCCGTAATATATTTTGTAGTCAGTGAACCTGTTTTTTTTTGAAGTCGGTTAAAAATAAACCTCGCTTAGAAAAAGTATATAAACTACGTTATGTAACATTTACTGTATTCACTTTTTTATTCACTTCTTCCCATTATTTTTCAGACAAAGTATGCGTGTCATCCTCGAGCCCTACCGTTTGTCAAAGTTTGGACAAGGATGGCAGCCAAGCGGTTTGTCAAAGCGTGGAGTCCAGGTAACAATAATAAATTAACTTATTATCTTTTTATTATAAACTAAGCTAGGTACATACATATATGAAAGTCGCGTGAAAAACCTGTTTATTCCATCTAGTCCTACCAGTAGTTCGATAGTCGAACTGTTTGGATTTTTTAATTCCAATTTGTTATACTGACTTGTTGACCCATACATGTGGTGGTGTCACTGACCTTGCAACACAGGTCCTCTGGTACCTTGCGCAGGAGTCAGTCATTCCACCACGTACCAAACACTTATTGAATTTGCATATCCTACATAAAATAGGTACGTTTTTCACATTTGTATTTTTGATCAATAAACTATTTGTATTATATTTGTTACTAGTGGGTGCTCGCGGCTTCGCTCGCATTAAGAAGTAAAACTTGCATCCCCTATTTCACCCCTTTAAAAGTGGCATTTCCAAAAATCCTTTCTTAGCGGATGCCTACGTCATAACATCTACCTTCATGCCATGCCATATTTCAGCCCAATCCATCCAGTGGTTTGGGCGGTGCGTTAAAAGATCACTATATCAGTCAGCCAGTCAGTCAGTCACCTTTGAGTTATATATTTAGATTTGTATTATATTTTTCAGAGTGGACTGCGCTCTAAAAATGGCTCGCGGAGAAGCTGATATCGGCTACTTCACGGAGGAGGAAGTGATGTTGCTCTCGCAGCAACAACCCAACGACAACCGAGTCATTGCTTCTGTCAGAGATGTTAGCAGGATGGGTACGTTTTGTTTATTTAGACAAGAAAACTTACATGTACAAGTATAATTCCGTAAAACATATCCGCATTACTGAGTCATGATTCCCGCGCAGAATGAATTCGTAGGGGCAGTTCTCCCGGAGAGTATGATGGTACTACCACGGCAGAAACCGATTCTTGGATTTCGTAATCTTCAAACATCCTTCCTTCCTTCGATTGCCTCACGATATTTTCATTCACTGCTAAGCGAGTGTAAATCCACAATACTAAGAAATACAAGCCATTGACGTAGAGCTGGTTTTAAATGCTAAGTAGGTCAGACATTTATTTTACCTATTTTTATTTATTTCATCACAATTTTCTTTATCCAGGTTTGTCTAGACAAAACATTTCAATTTTCAACTATCAAGCAACATTCGCTTATGCAATTTGAAATTAATAATTGCGTATTATTAGAGTATTTGAGTCTAACTAAACACGACGTCACGCGACGTGTGACCAAAATGCTGGCCTTTTTCTGGCTCAACGTATCAGCATTGCCTTCCAGCGTGGTAATGCGGCCAGTATGCTGAGCACACTGCCCTCTGGCAGTGGGCTGGAGCACTTAGACTATCTTTAGGCTTTTCTAAAGATTTTCTAAGTGCCCCCCCCCCCCCTTTTTTATGTTGTAGTTAGAAGTAATATGTACATATAGTTTTTCTTCCCTTGTTTTTATGTGTTATTATTGTATGTAAAGATTTTTTTTCTCTAATAAAAAAAGGAAAGGTTACAAACTAAACCCTAAAGTGTAATTCTAGAGCCCTACGCCTTCGAAGCAGTGGCCGTGGTCCCCGCGAACCACACCGGTGGGCTGGAGGGCCTGCGGGGGGGCCGGTACTGCCACCCTGGCTTCGACCAGACTGACAACCGCTGGTCACTGCGTGTGTTGAAGACTCTGGAACAAAGCGTACGTTTTTATTTTCATACTAGCTGACCCGGCGAACTCTGTTCCGCCTAGAGGCATAGAGGCAATAAATAATCAGATATTGGATTTTATTAAATTCAATTAAATAAAGAAAAGAATAAACGGCATAAAACGTATCCTATGTCCGTCTCCTGGTTCTAAGCTACCTTCCCACCATTTTTCAGCTAAATCCTTTCAGCCGTTCTTGAGTTATAAATGGTGTAACTCACACCACTTTCTTTTATATGACCAATCAATCAATAATTCTTTATTGTACACCAATAACAAAAAGAATACAAGCATAAAGAAATTTAGATCATAGTGTGGGACAGAGCGCGGCCATATCACTTGGAGTGATCTCTTCCAGGCAACCTAGTTTGGAAAACAACGATAGGAAAACAGTAAAGCTGGCGTACCTACTAAAACTATATACCTAGTCAAGTCATAAGTATTGTCACACAGTAAAAACTTTTCTTTTACAATGCTGGCCACAAAAAAGTTTATTGAATTCGAATTTCGAATTGTTCATGAAAATATAAATTATAGAATTTTACTCATTTTTAAATATGGAGTGGACGCTTAAAGAAGATCGTGTTGCAGTTATTGCATTGCATCGTTGCGGTTACGCGCCAATTCAAATTTTTGACATACTGAAAAATTTGAATATAACCAAAAGATTCGTTTATCGTACCATCAAACGATACAATGAAGACTCTAGTGTCAGATGACAGATCAAGAAGTGGTCGCCCTCGGTCTGTTAGGACTCCAGCAGTGATAAAAGCTGTGAAGGCGCGAATTCAAAGAAATCCCAAACGTAAGCAGAAACTGTTGGCCCTTCAGATGGGGTTAAGCAGAACCACGGTGAAAAGGGTGTTAAATGAAGACTTAGGGCTTCGGGCATATCGAAAAAAAAACAGGACATCGTTTGAATGCTCGTCTAATGGACCTGAGACTGAAGAGATGCCGCGCTTTGTTGAAGCGGTACGCGGGAAAAAAATATCGGGAAATTCTTTTATCGGATGAAAAAATTTTTACCGTAGAAGAGAGCTACAACAAACAAAATGATAAGGTGTACGCACACAGTAGTGAAGAAGCGAGCAAACGTATTCCGCGTGTCCAACGAGGTCATTTTCCATCCTCGCTCATGGTATGGTTGGGAGTTTCTTATTGGGGCTTAACAGAGGTACATTTTTGTGAGAAAGGTGTAAAAACGAATGCAGTTGTGTATCAAAATACAGTCCTGACGAACCTTGTGGAACCTGTTTCTCATATCATGTTCAATAACAAGCGCTGGGTATTCCAACAAGATTCGGCGCCAGCTCATAGAGCGAAGAGCACACAAGTCTGGCTGGCGGCGCGTGAAATCGACTTCATCCGGCACGAAGACTGGCCCTCCTCCAGTCCAGATTTGAATCCGTTAGATTACAAGATATGGCAACACTTGGAGCAAAAGGCGTGCTCAAAGCCTCATCCCAATTTGGAGTCACTCAAGACATTCTTGATTAAGGCAGCCGCCGATATTGACATGGACCTCGTTCGTGCAGCGATAGACGACTGGCCGCGCAGATTGAAGGCCTGTATTCAAAATCACGGAGGTCATTTTGAATAAACTTTATTGTCATAAGAATCTATGTTTTGTTAAGTTCATTTTGGTATATAAATGGTTACATAAAGAATAAAGTTGTTTCAATTATTTTATATTAAACATGTGACAGAATTTATGACCTGACTAGGTATATATATATATATATATATATATATATATTATATATTTATAATATTCTCTATCCCCAGATTGTATCAATATTGGCATTCGTCAAGTATAGTTAATATTTGTCCTCGTGTTGCTGAATTATTAAAATGTTCTGATAAAAGGAATCCGAGTTTCCTAGGACAAATATAATGATCGGGCGTCAGAAATCCCATATCCTAAAACCTAGCCCAGATCGGATCCAAATTTACAATGTCATTAATACTTCCAGGCGGCTCAAACCGACCACTGTCCCCCCGGCGAGGTGGCAGACAAGACAGCAGAGCAGCTGGAAGTAGACCACCTCAACCACTTCTTCTCTGCCGGCTGCAGACCCGGTGCCTGGTCGCCCAACAGTACCGTCGATGCAGCGCTTAGTAAGTCTTAAAATACGCTGCAGCTTTATACCACTCTATGCTTCGTTCCCCTGTCCAAAAGAAAATTAGCTCGCTTCACTATCAATTATAAACAATGCATTTCCACCTTGTAAGATGTAGGTACGTATCTAAAAGAAAGGCGCTCTGCTCAACGCAAATTGACTATGTTAAATTTAAATGTTAACATGTTAAATATTCCATGACATTGCACACAGCGCCATCTAGCCCCGCACTAAGCAAACGCTTGTATCGCGGGTACTAGATAACGGATATATGTACTTATATACTTTTTTTTTTAAATGCATACTTAATATACCTACTTAGAAACGACCAGACTCAACACAAGTAATTATAAATTTTTAAAGTTCACAATGTCTGCGGTATATACATTTCGAGCCAATTTTCATCATGATGGACACGCCGAGAAAAATTAGACACACTTGGAAAACAGCAGGGTGTTTCAATTAATTGGAAACTATTTTCTAAACTATTATATCTCTGTCCAATGACAGTGATCCACAAATTATACAAGTTCCAAGGACTTCTATGATGGGAGTTCTATTTTATTTTTAATTTGCAAAGCACATCCAAATGATGAAACAAAGTTTTAAGAAACTTTTTTCTCTTCCAGAGAGCCAATACCCCAACCTGTGCGCGCTCTGCGGCGGCAACTGCAACAGCTACAATCTCAACATGGGCATCGACGTCGCGGGAGTCAACAACAACAACCGACACATTCAGACTCTGGAGTGTTTGAGAGTTAACACTAACAGCTCTGGACCATCAGTAGCTTACGTTGCTTGGCTCCATGTCAGGGAGTTTTTCACGGTAAGTTGTCAATGTATGATTAGCGGATTTTGATTGTCCTTAGTTAGAGTAGCAGTCTAAAGACGCATTCGATCCTCAATAGTCCGGTCTTTTTGCTATAAAGCATATTTTGAGACTTGGGCGTTGACGTCGCCGGCGTCAACAACAAAAACCGACACATACAGACTCTTGAGTGCTTAAGAGTTAATACTAACAGCTCTAAAACGTCAGTGGCGTATGGCGCTTAGCTCCATGTTAGGGAGATTTTCACGGTAAGTCTTCTGAACACGATTGCCGCGTTTTGATTGTGCTTGGTTTGAGTATAGATCGAACGGTACATGGTTCGATCCCCGATGCAGTCAGGTAGTTTGCAATAGCAACATCATACGCAGCGAAACGTACTGTACTTTTATGTAACTAAGCCAAAAGATTTGTATTACTAGTAATTATTATTTAATACCTACCAATTTAGTAATTTAAATATGAATATGTCTAATTTTGCTCTTAAACGAATAATTATTTATCGGTAGATTTCTATAATAGGAACATAAACTTAAATTTAATCATTTTTTCTCAAATTTTCAGACACGCAACCCGCAAGACGCGGCCAACTTCGCCCTGCTCTGTCCGGACGGCTCCGTACAACCTCTCACCACATTAGTCCTTGCTAACACCACCTCACCGTGCGCTTTCGTTCGTCAGCCTTGGGGAGCTATTGTTACTAGCACGTAAGTATACTTGCTCTATATGAAGCTGTAACTTGACAACCACTTGACCGATTTTGATCATACTTTAACTAACACTTTTCGTTAAAATGATTTCTACAATTGCTAATTTTAGTGGCGTAGACCTCGCTTCGGTCGCTAGCTAACATAATAACATAATAATAATAATAATTTTCTATTTTTCTTTCCCCAGCTCTAATTCCGCCGCCATCTTGTCTTCAATGCGCACGTGGTGGCCAAACGGCGCGACCCCCAACGACAACTCGTGGCAAGCTGTCCTTTTCACCGCCGTAGCAGGCGGGGCCAACGCCAGGGTCGTGTTCGAGACTTCACCATTGACTCTAACCAACTACACCAGCCCTAGTAAGTACTAGTGTCAATCGGCCAATCACAGCGCGCGGTTTAAATCGCACAAATGAAATTACTTCACAACTCACGACAGTCACGACTCAATTGCAAATGCGAAATCTCATTGACAGTCCCTGGGCCCAGCGAACAACGCCTAACCGGAGAGTGTACCTAATTCCTACTAAACACACTGCCACCTCATAGCAGCATCCCTCGCATTGTTCCTTACCTTATTACATAATATACTTACCATACCTACTAAAAATAAATGAAACGAAAAAATTGGTAAGGGCATTGAAGAATCCCAAACTTATGCGCTAAGTTTCCCTACATTTTGTTTATTTATGGTATATAATAAATATTTTTGATTTGATTTGAAGAACAAACAGATCAACTTACTTTCGCTCTCGTATAATGGTCTGTAATATGCCTTATACCAAATTCTATTCTGACATTAAATTTTCTTCTTCCAGTCCGCACAATCAGCAACATTGACTCCACCGTGAACTGCCTCCCAGCCCGTCGCTGGTGCACCCTCAGCGCTGCGGAGCAGACCAAGTGTTCCTGGGTCCGCCAAGCTGCTTACTCCCTGGGCATCCAACCAGCTATATCCTGTCAGCAGAGGAGCGATATGTTCGCTTGTCTGAGCGATATCAGAGACGAGAGGGCTGATTTCATCTCTTCGCCTTCTAACTATGGATTCTTGGCTAGACAGTGAGTTTTGTTGAGTCAGTTTATTGTAAATGAAACTCTGGAGAAATATGTAACGTTTTTCCGCTGCGACTGCTCCTTAGCCAAATCAAACAACTCATTCATTCATTCAGTCATCATTTTTGTATCCAAAAAATCCTAACCCCAATCCGTCTCTTTACAAAACGCGGTTTAAATATTAGTCTAGAACTTTGAAAATAAAAAGTCGGTTCTTGTTGTTCAAACATTACATACAAACAATCAAAATGTGTAGACATTTTTCAACCGGAACGTTGATTATCCTTGGTAACAATTTGACAGTTTGACTAAGTATAATGACAGTAGACAGACAAATTTCAAACAACAAAAACCGACTTGGTTTATCAAAGTCCTGGACTAATAGTTAATCCATGTTTTGTAATAAGGCCCATTTTATCTATCCGCAGACACTACAGACTGACCCCGGTGAAGTTGGTGCAGAACCAGCGTGCCGCCGCGTCCCGCATTGCAGCTTTTGTAAAAGAGACCTCTGCTCAGAGCAACGTCACCAGATTCGAGAACTTGAGGAATGGACGCGCTTGCTTCCCTGAATATGGCGGTTTGGGTAAGTTATTTTTCAGGACATATCACACAGCGCCATCTAGCCTTATACTAAGCTTACGCTTGTATCATGATAACGGGTCATATCTTGATAACGGGTATAATACATATACCTATACTTTTCTTTTGTAAAGGAAAGAAAGAAAGAGCTTTAGTTACATTAGTAGTTAAGGATTGGATTGGGTAAGTATTAGTATTATAGTGCCTATGTTTTACGTTTTATATTCTACAGTTTTTCTAGTAGTCACATACCACAACAGCATTATGTACCTTCTACCAACATAATATACCAATTATGCAGAGTACTTCACAAATCCAGAGACTATTCGAAAACGGAACGCCAATCAACGCAACGACGTGTCTGTAATGTCACATTTTAATCAATGACAGTGACATTTATTTGTGACATCGCTTCTATGATTGGGGTTTCATTTTCAAGTATAATTTTCCGATTTTGTTACACAGCTAAGTGGTAAATTGGAGTCTAATCGACATATCTTCGCCAGACGGTACTTCCTGTCTAGTTACCCATAGATCTGTCTCTTTTTTCCATGCATCCATTGAAACCCAAGCCCTTTAATTTACAGCTTGATTTAAAGAATTATTCCTACTTTTCTAGCGTACGTAGCCTTCGTCCGCGCCGCACAAGAGCGCGGAGTACTGAGCGAGCAGGAATGTGACTACGGTAAGGCTGTGAGCGAGCTGTTCAGCGCGGCCTGCGCTCCGGGCGCCCTCGACGCGAGCCACTCACTGGCTGACACTGTAAGTAGCCACTAATAAGAAGAAAGAAAGAAAATCATTTATTGTGGCAAATAATAAGCAAATAAGTTCAAGCATGAAAATACTACTAATGCTACTTAAATAAAATACATATTTGCATAGCAACGAGCGCTGGTCTTCCGTTGGGGTTGGTGATGACGTCATGCACGCATACATGGAATTATATAATAGTGTTTTTAACAGAAACAACAGGGTATTGGGTTTTAATAGTAAGTATTTTATGCAATTGAGGGTAGTTGTGAACTGCACAAACTGACTGGAAGTCTGCGCGTCGCAGACCCGGAGTTAGTTGCCAATATCGCGCTGTGCGCGTTGGTTGTGTCCGTGACACACCAGCACTCCAAACTTCACCGGACCACAGAATACATAATACAAACCGGACTCAGTGTCTGCTATTCGACTATAAGAATTTATTTATGTTGTACACAATTCAACATTACATTTTAGAACTAATTCTAAAAAAAGGATTGAATTATGTGACCCTGTTGCTTGTTTGAAGTTTTTAAGAATTCAAACTAGAAGGGGGCCATTCTAGTAACTATCGCGCGTGATTGCGCGATAGTTACCCTATTATTACTATTAGTCTATCCCCGACGTAGCGTCGTGGATGGAAGGTGCTTTAAAAGAAAGAAATGTCCTTTATGATTACCTTCTTTGCATTAATTCTTCAACGTCTAAAATCAACCCCATACAAGTCCACTTTAGTATCGAACACAGAGAGACTAAGGGCAAGTAGCATGTGTATATTAAATAAATAAGATTTTATGTTGATGTGTATCGATTGTAATGTGAATTTCAAATATGGGGTCCCGATAACCCGAAATAAATAAATTTTATTGTTATGTACCTAATTATTTTATTTTAATTTATTAATCAGCGACTAGCTTTATAGCACAGCACATCACTGGGGCAAATAACCTATGTGACTTTATAACGCTATGCTATTTACCTACACAACGTTTACTTTGTTTACTTGCAGAACTTCAACGCTGCTAACATGTGTTCCCTGTGCAAGCCTGCCAACTACGTCACTGCTCTCAACGCGTCAGCCAGTGAGTGCTTGTTATAATATTTAAATTATAAATACAAATCATTTATTAATAACTCCAAAGTTACAGGTCATAAGTAGATGTACAGCACATGTTGTATACAATAGGAAAAATAATAAATATAAAAATGTAAGTATTTCATAAAAAAAATACAGTTATCATTCGCATAATTAAATACAGTGCAATGTTGATTATGACAAAACTATAACTGTCAATAATATCAAAAGTATGTCAAAACAATATTTTCTTAAGCTTATTCTTATGTCCGCGCTATAAGCATTATTATTCGTTAATTTAATGTTATTCAAGTTTGAGGTAATCGTCTATCTATGTCATAAAATAATTTACCTATCTAACAGCCACTTTTTAGCCTAGTTTTGCAGCATGCGGTGGATGTTCCCTCGCATTTTTCTTTGCATTGAAACTAGTTTGATTTTACAATGACAAGTTTGAATTTACAAATAATATAGTTTTTTAATTGAGTTTCCACCGTGTAATCGTTGCCATCTTTCTCGGGACCCTTCTTTCCACAACTGGACTTTCAAATAAGTTGTACCTAGTTATAATTTTTTCTTTATTCGTGTTTTTTTGTATTATTTTACAGCTACATGCGCCTACGACTACTCCAACATGTACTACGGCAACAACGGCTCCTTGGCGTGCCTCGCCGACCCCAACACAGATGTCGCTTTTGTTAACATTCAGAATATCAACAGTGAGTTTTTCATCCCTTATTACCGTTATTACAGATTCTCCCCTTGTGTTAAACAATATCAGTAGTTAAACTCTATACATATAAGCACTATTATACCTAATACCTATATTTGCCATCTAGTGCAAGCTCTACTAAAAATAATTTTAAAATATTGGTACACCTTCTATCTAGCAGCCGTCTAATACCAACTAACAACACGATTTTTACGGAAACGGCTTACAGAAAATACTTACTTAAAAATTCAATTTCAGTAAATTCTATGCTTACCCTGGCAGTATTCTACAATAGATATGAGATGAAGTGACAGATCTTTTACTTGAAAAAAAAATCTTTTAGAAGACTTCATAACCTCCTTTTTTGGAAGTCAGTTAATAACATAGCAGATTTTTTCTCGCACTTTTATGTAGGTGCTAATAATATCTAATGTAATTTCTTTCCCCCAGCCCACCTGACAGCACTGAACCTGCAAGCGAGCCAGTTCCGCGCCCTCTGCCGCAACAACTCGCTGGCGACAACCGCGGGCGTCTCTATCGACGATAACTGCGCGCTCGCTTACGTCGTCGACGCGGAGGTCATTACACGAAGGTATGGATATTGAGGGATTATTTATTTATTGCATCAAATAAGAAGACTAAAGTCATTTTCTACGTCACTGTTGCGCCACTTAGGTGACTGTGATCGTAATACCTAAGCAATAACTTACTTTTTGCGAGGATGATTATTGTACGAGACACTATTGTAAGTTTACCTACAGATATTATAGTGACCAACTCTAGTGACGAGAGTTTTAAAACCGCCCACAGGGTCTCTGATTTGAGTAAGTGACTGGCGTACTATGAACCTACAATTTAACGCATTATCCGACCCACGGAAGTGTCTAAATGGAAGGCCACTTTTCAGTCACCCATCCTTAGACTGAATGTTACTTAACATAAATAAATAACGCCAGCTGAGCTACGAGCATCTCTGTGGTATATTCACTTCTTTGTGAAAATAATATAAGTTCTAAGTCTCTATATGTTTTGTTTCAGACAAGACCCCCTATACAACAGTTTGAACGTGCTCCTCGACAACTTGGACCTCTATTTCGGCTACAACGCCGCTACTGGCAACCAACTTATCAACTTGGAAATATTCTCACCATTCGACGGAGTATCCAACCTCCTTTTCAAGGACTCCACGATTGGTCTGACAGAGCCATCTATCGCCAGCTCACACGAAGCTGCTAGGAACTACATAGAACTGTTCAGACATTTGCAAGCGTGTACCGGGTCAGCGCCACCTGTTGGCGGACTAGCGACTCGCAGTGTCTATTCGATTGTTTCGATGGTCGTGCTCAGTGTGCTGACTCGATTCTTGTATTAAATTGTCGATTAATCCCGATTTGAATCTTCTAGAGCTGTCAAATAATAAATAAATTTTAATTTAATTACAACGTTATGCTCTTTAGCATAGTTTTTTGTAGGTATTTGATTACTATCCATATTTACGCTGCAAAAGAGAGCGCTATTTAGACCCATGTCAAGTGATGATATCGGCCAAATCGGGATTAAAACATCGATAATCTTCAGCACATCACTTATCTATAAATACGCGGTAAATAGGTAGTTTGATAGCTGTCAAAGTACAGAAAAAGAGGTGGAGAGTTTTTCGACATTTTAAAAATATCCCATTTCCCCACCCAGTAATAATTTTCATCTATTAACCGATTTCAAAAAAGGAGGTTATCAAGTCTTATGGAAGTTTTTTTATCTAGTTTTTTCTAATTATTTAATTATGTGTTTTAGGATCAAATATAATAAATTAGTGAGGTAAGTGTTTCAATTATGGAAGTTTGTAATATCAAGTGTGAATAATGTAAGTACAATTTATATTTTTGCGATTTATTGAATAAAAGGTTTTTTATAATGAAATGTTTGGTTATTTTATTTAACTCTTTTTCAAATTATTATGACGGCGTTATCTTTTGACATGTCAAAGGCCAAAGGGGCGGTTTGTAAACTAATTAGCTGGTAGACCACACTCATAAGAACTTATTTATCTAAGTTATACATTAATAGTTAGTACATAATTTTGACGAGGGTCCAGGACATTGAAGATAAAAAGTGGGTTCTTGTTGTTCAAACATCACATATAAACATAGTCTAAGACACTTCTTAACAGGTCTTAGAAGAACAGCGCAAGACATTATAATATATTGGCGTAAGAGGAAGGAGGCCTATAACCTGCAGTAGGTCTCATTAGACTGATGATCTTGATAATATATATGGGTATACTTTAAATCCACAACAGAACACGTTTTAACAGTTTTTAGTATTTTTATCTGTTTATTTAATTCAAATAACTCAAAAACGGCTGAACGGATCGTTATGATTTTTGGTATGTAGGTAGTGTGAGGTCTTTGAAGTGTCATAGGCTACTTTTTATCTTAATATAATGCGAGCGAAGCCGCGGGTGTCCACTAGTAATTGGTAGTCACCGACTTCTTTTGTTTGACGCATTATCTATGCTTATCTTACACGCAGTCACACTAAATACAGGTCAAGGAAACAGACATAATATAATGTTTATAACATTATAATCAGCATTACTATTTAAAATGTGTGTATATTGTAGTTGTTGACCTGTTAGTCAATAATTTAATTATTTTCTTTTCTCTATGAAAGTTCAATAATCACTTTGCTTAACTTTTATGCATACACTTTAATTTATTATCAATATTTTCCTTGTGCGTGTTTGCTTGATAAACTTCCATTGGTTTCATTTTTTTTTATTGTTATTTTTTATTTTCTCTTATTTCTTATTTCTCATAATGGGAGTTTTGTGAAGGTAGGAAGTCAGCAGTAGAGCCACAGAAATCTAAATAAACAGGTACTTATTTAGATTTCTGTGAGTAGAGCGAGGTGGTTCTATTCTATTTCTTTGCTGTTACAAACCACAAATGGTACCTATTTAAGACATAATAACTGATTTTGCAGGAGAGCTTGATAGAAAAAAACGCGCCTTTTCAATGTCTTTTTTTTCAGTGTATTTCATTGCTATGTGAAATCGACATTTCATAAAAATCAAATAAAATAGAAGTAGGTACATATATAAGATAGATCTACATTGTTTTTAGTTTATATAATTTTGATTCAATGTTAAGTAAAAAAACGCCAAAACACGATTACGTATACTTCGCTCGATAGTTTTATTTTTTTTTAAATACCTAGGTAGTTGTATTGAAATATTTTTCACCTATTTTTCCAAAAGTAGTACAGAAATTTAAACCAATTTAATTATATCTAAAAGGTAATGTTATTATTTAGAGGAGTAGAAAACCACAAATAGAATATTCTGAATTGCTGATTTTATATTAATTTATTTCGTCAGAAACGTCTGCAAAACTGCTCAAATTTTGCAAAGTTGTTTGCGTGTAGACAAAGCTCGTCGGTCGGAGCTATGCGCGCGATGCTCGCCCTTGCTTTCATGTTAATACGGCGTGGAATTGCATGCGAAATAGCAACTGTAGTAATTTTTCCAAGCGCAAAGCGTTTTCGGGTGAAATATCGTGGCCTCGAGTACCTACTTTAAAAATAAGCATGTGATCTGGGGGTCAATCAAACAAGCTACTGATAAAATACTAACTTATACCAGCTTTGCTCCACACTTTTTGCTAACTAATTATTATTACAAACTAGTAGACGCCCGTTGCTTCGTGCGCATTATTTTGAGATAAAAATACCCTTTGACACTTCTAAGAGCTACATCAAAAATCATGATGATCCGTTCAGCCGTTTTTTGTGTTATGAGCGTTTAAATAAACAGACGAACAGATAAACAGACAACAATTCTAAAAACGGCTGAAACGTGGTTTGTTATGGATTTGTTAAATGCAATACACTTACAATGTCACAATTTTAGACTTATTCTAAAATAAATTGCTGTGTTACTTTGTCACTAGGTAGGTTTAGGGTATATAGCATTTACTTGGGATTGGTTTGCGTTTTACTACAGCATTGCTGCAGCCTAGGTAAATACGCTTGCCTAGAAAGTATCTACTAACTCTAGATTTGAAGACCTCTAAGCTACATATATGTTGATTTTGACATTAGCAATTATGAATTTTATGATTTATAATTACCTAGTCGTTTCTATGTAGGTATATAAATATACAAAAAATATAAATATTATATCCGTCATCTAGTACCCACGACACAAGCGTTTGCTTAGTGTGGGGTTAGATGGCGCTGTGTGCAATGTCCCGGAATATTTATTTATTTTGGGAAAATATGTTTCTTTTCGGCAAATTTTATTAAAATCGGTTCAGACTTTATTATAATTTCTGTGGATTTAGCTTCGGTTCCGCTAACTAGGTGACAGACTGACGAATATACAAACAGTTACGTACATATGTTACCGATTAAAAATACATTATCTATCTAAAGATATAAAACTCAAAGGTGACTGACTGTGAGTGCTATAAATTTGTAGTTTTAACTCGGTTGCGCCAGACCACTATAGTAAGCTTGTCAAAAAATAACTTCTAAATTTAAAAAAAACGTGTTTTTTTTAATAATATAGATATACTAGGTACTTACTCGCTGTAAATTAAGTTAAAAAAATCTTACAAAAGTACAATTAGTTAATAAATAAATCAGTAAATAATATTTAAAAAACTTGTGACATCAAAACAATGATTCGTAACAAGAGATACGTTTACGGTGAAGACTTGGAGATTCCTTCACATGTACACTTCGGACAGGAAATGTTGCATCGAATGATGGAGTATGGGGAACAGCCTGCGCTGGTAAGTAAGCGAAGTCTTACTAAGAAGCGCCCGTAGATCAGCTAGCGGGTGCAATCGCGTGCGATTATCATTAAGCAAAGGTAGACGCGGTCAGTCCTTGGACTGACCTGACCTGAGAAAAACTGATAATGAATTTTATTTACGAAAATAACTAACAAATATTTACATATATTTCACAAGTATATACGAAAAAGACTTAAACATACAGAAAAACTAAAAAAAAAAAACAGATATTTACATAAAATTCAGCACACCGTCCATGTTGTCGCTGTGCGGCAGGGATCCCAGGATGCTGGCAGTATTTTGCTCTTTGAATGGAAAGACTCAATCGTTGAGAAAAATAGCTGCCAGCCCTGAGATCTCCTGCGGCAAGGACAAAACGTTGGCTTATATCTGCTTCACTAATAAATTTAGAAAGGGCTATTATATTGTCTATAATATCTATGTATATCAATACGCCGCTGGGCCCGCGGCGTTGCTCACGTTTGAATTCGCTATTTGCAAGTCGAAGCCTGCATTATCGAGATAGCTAACCACAGTGGGACACTGTTACGCGAGCGAAGCGAACCCGAGATCGCAGCGAACGCATTTCATAAACGGAGGTTATCTAGTCTTCTGAAAGTTTTTTTGTTTATTTAAAATAATATGATATCATGTTAGCTCCATTATATATGAAAAAATATCCATAGGTCTCCTGGGGAAAGTGATGGTGCTCGGCCTTCAGCCTCGCTTCCTCGATTTCAAATTCAAATTCAAAGCATTTATTTCGACACACAGGACACAACAATATATACTTACATACAAAAGTTGACAACAGTTGTTGTGATTTGACATCACAGCACTTGCTCCGTCTTAAATTCATCCTGAACCATCAAAGTGATAGTGAAGCCTTCGGCCTCGCATCTCCCTCACTTTGACGTCGCGAGTGCTGCGGTTCGGCCTTCATCCTCACCGCATCACTTGCTCCGTCGTTTTGTTCGGCCGTGGGCAAATGGATGGGATTTGTACTGAGACATTTTTTTTTATGAAAGCAACATTTTTTTAGCTATTGGGGACATGCATGGAGTTCTCTCCAATATTAGTTCAAGCATCACCCCCTTAACTCTAATAGTTTTTGAGATCCCTTAGGGTACTCAAGGGTCTGATGGTCAATGTGATAGTGATGCTCGGCCTTCGGCCTCGCATCTCCCTCACTTTGACGTCGCAAGTGCTGCAGTTCGGCCTTTGGCCTCACCGCTGCGCTTGCTCCGTTTTGTTCGGCCGTGGGCAAATGTATGGTTATATATATGATTTGTATGAAGTTTTTTTTTTGTATGAAAGCCAAAAATGTTTTGTATGATTGGAAACATGCAAGCAGTTCTCATCATATTTAGTTCAAACACCAACCCGCTATCTCTTATAGTTTTTGAGATCCCATGGGGTACTCCAAGGTCTGATGGTCAAAGTGATGGTGATGATCAGCCTTCGTCCTCACATCACCCTCCCTTGGCCTCACCACAGTACTTGCTCCGTCGTTTTGTTCATCCCTAGGAAAATGTATGGGATTTGTACGAAGATTTTTTTTGTATGAAAGCCAAAAATTTTTGTATGATTGAAAACATGCATGCAGTTTCCTCCAAAATTAGTAAAGCATCACCCGCCTATCACCTATAGTTTTCGAGATCCCTTGGGGTACTCCAGGGTCAGTTCCACCTGTCCCCAACTTTTCATTTTTCTATACATTCTAGAGCCATCCCTATACATTGGCACCAAAAATGTCAACCCTGCACCCCAGCAACATGGAGATCTACTCCCCACCCCCTCGAAATTTTCACATGTATGGCGGCCATCTTTATTTTTTGACATTTCGGAATTTCTATTTCAGATATAGAATCTGGACCCCAAAATACCCCCGAATGCAAAAAATCAGCCCCCTGAGGCCATTTTGAAAATCGGCCGCCATTTTGACGACGCCATCTTGAATTTTTGTTACCACCATGAAACGTCCTCCTTGGCCTTCTATGATATTTGGTCGAACACTCTCCACCTATCTCCAACCGTTCCAGAGTTGTAAGCATTTGAAATTTGTATAGCGGCCATGTTTTTTTGTATGGCAGCTATCTTGATTTTTAATTTTCTGAAACCTACAAGCAGTTCCTACCAAAATTAGTTCAAGCACCTCCCCTCCAAGTGTCATAGGTTCTGAGATCCCCTACCCTACTCCATGACCAGTTCCACTTTCTCCAAGTTTCAGATTTTTCCCCAGGTCCTTGGAGCCATACCTATACGATGACATATGAAACATGCACCCCACAAAACTCCTTCCTGGAGAACTACTATGTCAATCAGTGTATATATTATTGTACTATACGAGTATATGTATGGATGAATAAATGGCAATCCAATTATATTATAACTAGCCTAGCTGTGCTCGCGACTTTGTCCGCGTGGATATATTAGATATATTTATTTTTACAAACAACCTCTTCAGCTTTATAAATTATAGCTGTTACACACGACTTTCTAAACCATTTTCGCAGCGCACGTAACGGAAAACCCTCAAAGATGAATAACTTTCCCCGTTGTTTCCACATTTTCCGTTGTTTCTTCGCTCCTATTAGTTATAGTGTGATGTTATATAGCCTAAAGCCTTCCTCGATAAATGGTCTCTTCAACACAAAAAGAATTTTTCAATTCGGACCAGTAGTTCCTGAGATTAGCGCGTTCAAACAAACAAACAAACTCTTCAGCTTTATAATATTAGTATAGATAAGTAATAATATAATATGTAGTATTATCTAAAGGAGAATAAGGTACCTACCTACATACATACATTTGATATTTCAGACCGAAGGTACGCTACAGCGGTGATATTAGACACTGCAGCCCTTTAATATTCAAATCACCTCTTTATTTCATTTGCAGATTGACGCCGAAAACGACCAAACTATGACATTCAGCGAACTAGTCCAAAAAACCATCGATATTGCTCTCTCGCTCACTCGTATTGGAGTGAGAAAAGGAGATGTGATAACAATTTCCAGTGAAATGAGGATGGAGTACATTCCAACGGTTTTAGGAGCAATCTGCGCCGGAGCAGCCTTCACATTTTTTAATTTTAGTAAGTTTTTCCGAACATAAATGTAATAAGTGCTTCTGAATCAAATTAGGACACTAATTTTAAGCTTTGTATGTTTCATTGTGTTTATTCCTGTTCGTTGGTGTTTATAAAAAACGTATTTCCATCTGAACTAGTATTTTTGGGGCCGCCAAAGCGGCCCTGCGTGTTTTTAGGACTGTCTTGGACTTTTAATTTTTTGTATAAGAAATACAATTAGTATAAGTATTGCATTATAAAAAAAATTGGCGCTAGAAAAAGGGTAGAGATAAAATGCGGTAAAAAGTGGGCTGAGGATGATGATGATAATAGATAACCTGTGACTTTGAATGACCAAGGCAGTCGAATGCAACTAAATCTCCATATGGTTTGAAAACGCAAACTAATCATCAATCTCGGTAGGTTAGATATTTAAAAAAAACTCGTGTCCAATTTGTTTAGGGCTGTAGATGATGATGATGAAAAATGTAGTCAAAATATCTTGAAGTTGTAAAAAATCGGTAACTATTAATCGGATAAAATATATAGAGATTGAATGCAATAGAAAGTTGGCTGAGGATGATGATGATTTGGTATGATCCAATACATACAACCAGTTCTCATCATATTTAGTTCAATCATCTACCCGCTATCTCTTATAGTTTTCGAGATCCCTTGTGGTACTCCAAGGTCTGATGGCCAAAGTGATTGTGATACTCAGCCTTCAGCCTTGCATCCCGCTCACTTAAACGTCGCAAGTACTGCATGCTCTGTCGTTGTGTTCATCCTAAGTCTTTTATTTTGTATGAAATTTGTATGAAAACATTTTTTTGTATGAAATCTTTTTTTTTGTATGATTGGTAACATGCAAGCAGTTCTAATCATATTTAGTTTAAACACCAACTACTCTTGTCCGTCCCTAAAAAGTATAAATAATTTATATACCTACTTGGTCGTAAAATTATTAATTTTTTTTAGCCGATCCAGAAACTTTGAAAGCAACGAGGCCAAAAGTAATGTTCATATCAGTAAAATCTTTAGTACTTCACAAAAAGGCATTCGACTCTGTTGGATGTATAGAGAAATACATTATCTATGACAAAGAGATCGAAGATGGCGGCCAAAATCGAGACGGCCATGAAAATCAAGATGGTTGCGTATGCAAAGATGGCGGAATTTGGTTCCATGATTTTTTAACAGAGACTGCTAACATATTATCTGAATTTATACCAACTCCAGTGGAAGGGTGGAAAGATTATGCGCTAATTAAATTTACATCTGGTACAACAGGGGCGCCGAAATGTGTACCATACACTCATTTGGGTACACTTCTTGACACTTATTCTCGTGCTAACAAAAGGTGTGTTAGAATTTACCCATCATCATCATCATCATCATCCACAGCCCTTGGGATCCCACTGCTGGGTATAAACCTTCCTTTGCACGTGCCGTCTGCGTCGATCTTGTGCAGACAAATTAATTTAATTTACAGAATTTACCCTAAGTACTTCTTTTAAAATTAAGTATTTTAATTCGAGCTGTAAGCGTGATACGAACAAACAAAGTGATTAAAATTTGGCAAACGTGTTTTCGAAGCGCATAATATATAAGTATACACAGGCTTCCAAATTCCAAACATTATGTACCTAATATGACTATGTATCCGCCCCAGTCGCACAACTGACTTCCATGGGCACAGCTAGTTCCCATATATTCAAATTCTACCCAATTTAGGCCATATTACTTACACACATACTTGTATTTTAAAAGCAACCTCATTTATTAAAGAATTCTGAATTTTAAGAATTTATCAAAAAGTATGTTTTCGTACAAAATGTTTTAACTACAAAACCTTTGGTTTCTTCGAGATCTTTGTTTAGATACCAACAATTGAGATATCTGTCTTATTACAAAACGTGGTTTATATATTAGTCTAGAACTTTGAATTTAAGAAGTCGATTCTTGTTGTTCAAGCATCACATACAAACCATTAATTTTGATGGTTTGTATGTGATGAATTTGATATTTATCAACAATATTCTTTTTTTTACATGAGATAGGCTTACGCTTGACTACGCTTGCCTGATGTTACTAAGCAACGTTATAATCTACGATCTAGCGCGCTTGCCTAGAAGAAATCGGTTTACTCTCTTTATCGTTGGTAACATTTTGACAGTTTGATTCAAACAATAAAAATGGACTTAGTATTTTCATAGTTCTGGACTAATAGTTTTGTAATCTTTCTTGAGTCACTATAGGTACAACAGTTTGTATGGAAATAGCACATGGAACTGCACCTTAAAGGCTCGTATAGTTCAGTCACTGAACATATAATACTGTTCAATATAACCTTCTAAAGAGTTCTGTTTAAAAGAAGTTTCTTCCAGGTTCAAAGGCTCCTCAATGCTAATAACCCGTGACTGGTGTGTCTCCTCCGGCGCCACGACGACGGTCAGCTGCCTGAGGCAAGGAGTCACCTGCGTGTTCACGCGGAGCCGCGCGGAGGGGGTGTTGCTGCGAGCTGTGGAGAAGTATAAAGTTAGTGTCTTTTAGTACATTATTCAGATCAGCGCCTAGATGGCGCTAGAATAATGTACTGGTTGCTGGCAGCGTTTGGTTGTGCGAGGAGCATAAGGCGACATCTTCTTATCTGCATATGGGAAGGAAAGAAAGGGATGAAATAAAAAATCCTTGGCATATGCGGATAGATCGCATCATATGCAGATAAGAAGATGTCGCCTTTATGTTTATGTAGTAAAATAACGTAAAAACCATGTAGTAAAAACGCCAAGATGGACGCTCTACATCAAAAAGTTAAAAGAGTTTATCAAAAAATATATTTTTAACTAGTGAACGCCCGCGGCTCCACTCGCAATATTTAGGAATAAAACAAAGCCTAACTTCTAAGACCTCATAGGTACTACCTATAAACCAAGAATCATGATGATTCGTTCAGCCGTTTATGCGAGATGAGCGAAAGGAACAAAATGAGAGAAAATCATGGAAGAAAATATAAAAAATTCAAATGCTGACTGACATAGTGATTTAACAACGTAGAGCCCAAACCACTGGACGGATCGGGCTGAAATTTGGCATGCAGGTAGATGTTATGACGTAGCATCCGCTGAGAAAGAATGTTTGGAAATGCCACTTTTAAAGGAGTGAAATAGGGGATGCAAGTTTTACTTCTAAATGCAAGCGAAGCCGCTAGCACCCAGTAGTATCTTATAAGTATGAAAGTTTAATTGATTCCAGATACCAATCCTACAAGCGGTGCCGATCCTTATAAATCAACTGATCAAGTCTACGATACTGGATAACTACGACGTGTCCTCGGTAGAGACTATTGCTAGCAGCATTGCCCCGCTGGCTAAACTTCAGACGACAGCAGTCAAAAAGCGGTAAGCTTTTGCGAAGAATTCGCAAAAAAGATGCCTACAACTACTCGTACCTATATATAACCATTTGCTTATTTTTTTTCTTTAGTTTAGTGTATATATACATAAAAATTGTTTATTTTTTTATTGAGAATAAATTTATTTAATTATTAAAGTTAATATTTATCTGGCTTGTACTTTGCCCAAACCAAAAGGTTAGCCTAGCTAGTCAACGGGGCAATGCAGCCAGCATTTTAGGTAGGTACTATGCCTTTTGATAATGTAGATTAGTTAGATTGTATAATTATATCTAGTGCGTATAATATTTATTTTTAGGGTTCCGTACCCAAAGGGTAAAACGGGACCCTATTACTAAGCCTCCGCTGTCTGTCTGTCGGTCTGTCTCCAGGCTGTATCTCATTAACCGTGATAGCTAGAAAACTGAAATTTTCACAAATGATTTCCGTTGCCGCTAACCCAACATTTTATTTTCGTATTTTTTGCTCAATATTAAAAACAGTAACAGATAAAAGCTTCAAATTTTTCCAGGATACTAACTTGTATATTTTATTTCAAAATAAACAGTGAAATAACAATAAAGTAAATATTAAAGGGGGGCTCCCATACAACAAACGTAATTTTTAAGCAATTTTTACTCGACCTTAATAAACAGGTTGAAACTTGAATATGTGTAAGTAAATATTTAGAAATATATGAACTATAAAAAATATATATAATCTTATACATAAAAACTCACAAAATGAAAATAATCCGTGCATCTAAACGCGGTGCGAGCGCCGCGCCACGGTGTGGTGTTGGCGCGAGCGCGATGAAACAGACTAAATATTAATGTAATGTAATGTGTGTATGTATATACCTACAACAAACGTGATTTTCTATTAAAGATGATAGTACGGAACCCTTCGTGCGCGTGTCTGACTCGCACTTGGCCGGTTTTTATAATTATGTAATTTTGTTGTTCAATAAATAATTACTGATTGCTTTATCTTACTAATTTAGGGATTAAATATGTCTAAACATGTGCCCTGTTGTTTGTGACAAACAGAGAAACAGATAAACAGACAAAATTCCTAGATATTGTTGGAACATGTTCTGTTATCAATTCGAAGTATCACCAAACATTTATTCTTAAATATTTTCAATGTCTTCGACCCTCTTCAGTTTTATTATATGCCGATGTATTTGTTTTCTTTGCCAGGTTTCCAAATCTCCGCGACGTATATCAGTTGTACGGCACAGCGGAAGCAGGCTGCATGTGTAACAGCCTACACGCTCCGCTCGGTACGAGGGATGGAAGCGTCGGCATACCCTCTCATGGATTTGTTATTAAGGTACCTGAGTACTAGGGTCTCCTATCCTAACCTCCTTGTCAATAAATAGCTCAGCATACTTGTATTGCATTTAATTAGCTAGCTTTGTTTCCGTAAAATGAGGTTTCCAACCTACTAAAAAAATGTTTCCCTGAAGGAATCTGTTAAAATAGAAACCCCTTAGTGCTTTGTAGAGTTCCGTGTGTCTATGGTAGAATTTAGAATGAGGCTTTTTCTGACAGCTGAATTAAAAAATAAAAAAAGGGTTAAAAAATGCTTAACAGATGGCGTTGTATGTTGCCCCTGTACAAGCGAGTTCTTCATAATACGTGAAACGGAACGTTACATAAACTTTACAATGCAATTCTATTTATATTCAGTATGAGTGAGACAAGTTTTTGGTAAAATTAATTTATTCTGGTAATCAATTTACAAAATACTAATATAAAAGTTAGACAACGATGTCTTTAAAAATATTCCACATTTTTTTTGTAAGAAATGGAACGTTTTTTTCTGACATGACATATATTTTGACATCCCACCATCCAGATGGTATGTTAATCCTAAAAACAGTGTCAGGTTCCGTTAAAAGTGGCCCAAACAGGCTGTCATAATCTTGCAGCCTGAAACAATACAACAAAAGTATTTATATCTTAGAACAAAATACAGATCTAGTATATACATATGTACAATATATATACAGATCTACTATATATAAATACATACATACATATACAGTTCTGTGGAATAAGCAATGCATATTGGTCTTTAGAAAGAGATATTCAGTTATGTTGTGTTGTCTTTGTCGAGTTTCAGCTTTGTCAAGCTTTGTAGTGTTTTTTGTAAACAGTAGTGAAATCTCAATCTGAGACCGATGTGCATTATATTTATACCCGGAAACTGTACAGTACATAGGAATGGTTTGTATGTACATAATGTAGGTAAGTATCCCTTATTTCTATAACAGCCATATAGCCATTCATTGCAATACCTGTACCTATTTTCTTAGGGTTGTAAGTCAAAAACTACCATGCTGTACGTATGTTGGTTAGAGGGTCAACCTAGGTAGGTAGCGTCATTCTTGTTTAGGTATTTGGAATCTTTCTTAACTTGAACAAAAATTAAAAGGGAATCACAAGTTAGGTGTTTGATGATTTCTTTTGTCAAAATTAATAGGTAACTAAAACATTTTTGGACATACCTTTGCACTAATATTGCTTTTTTTCCAGTTGTCTTCGCGTTACGCTTTCGTAATTCGTTTTTTAGTGCCAGTAAAGTCCAAGAATCATAATCCTTGCTCATGATATCAACAAGTAACCAAAACAATAACAACGAACAACAAAGTAACAACAGTAACAGGTGAAAAACTTAACAAAACCAAAATAACAAGATAACAAATTTGAGCAACGAAAGATGAAAACAGTGCACCGAAATTGAGATTCAAGAGCAATGTGAGTGATGTGATATGACGACACGCCACACTAGTTGTCAAACAAATGTCAACCATCAACGAAATGACAACAAAAACCATAATTTTTACTTGCTCTTTGGTGTACATTAACAGTATACAGCGACATCTATTGAACCTATTTTAAACATTTTTTTTTTAATTGGCTTCCGGAAAAAGCATCATTGTCAAAAACCTCTTTTGTTTTTCTGAGTTCTGTCACTTGTGTAAAAATACGTTTGCTGAATATACTTTTACTATTTATTTCCATGTGTATTTCTATAATTAGATATTTCCAAGTCCTAAATCACCTCAAACTTCAACAGAATCAGCTGCTACAACACGAAAGACCACTTTCTCTCGGTGTAGCAGCTGCTCGACATATCGTTTGTTTTCTAAAATGCCCTATTTTGAATTACATTATTAATAAGTGTTAATATTATAATAATTTGTGTGTCCAATAAACATTTTTATTATTATTATAATTGAGCTTATAAAACTCAGCAAAAAAAAATTTCGATGCTGGCAAAGAACCGTGAAATGTTCATTTTAACATTAACATTACATTTCCGGGTACTTTCAGGATTTTCGGTCCTGACAATTTATTCAAAACTAGCGGACCCGACAGACTTCGTTCGTCCTGTCTGTTGACTTTTTACTCTTTAGTTAGTTAAAAAACGTTTGTATAGGAACAAGAAAAGGGCGGTTTTTAGGGAATTTCCGGCATCTTTTCGAATTTTTCTCGCCGTAAAAATCATCCTTGAACTTCAACGACTATTAAAAAAAAGAATTGGCCAAATCGGTCCAGGCGTTGTTGAGTTATGCGCTTACCAACACATTTTGCGATTCATTTTTATATTTAAGAAGAAGAATATACTCGTATGTATATATTTTTAACTGAGTCTTATTTTAAAACTAAAAAAAACTTAGTGCGTTATGGATGGAATAATTTTCACCGCTTTTTATATTCACGTAAACCGAGTTCAACTAAAATTGAAGGTAAGTATTCAAATCAAGTTCTCGCATGTAGAGGATAGAAGATGGGGAATATTTTTTAGATTTTTACGTATACCCCGACCAAAAAGTTTTCAATTTATTTCTTCTTTTCTTCGCGATTACTCTGTTGTGATCACAAAATAAAAAGTTTTCTTTAATAAACTTTTGCTTCTATAAATTTTGACAACATTCGTGATTATATTAAGTTTATAAGAAGATTTTTTTTACATGAAATAGGCTTACGTTTGACTCTAGCCTGCCTGATGTTAAAACAGATAAACAGATAAACATTTTATTGATCCTAATTTGTTCGAATTACATGTCAGATTATGATTAAAATTAAAGATGTATTCTAAATATGTACAGTTATATAAACATATTTAATTATTTAAATGTCAACTCGATAATTCTATTATTTCAATCAATAGTCATATACAAATAAAAATAAAATTTGGCGTTAGTACAAAAAAGTATTAACGAGACATAACATGGTGTCCAAAATTATTTAGAAAATTTTTCTTTTGACTCCCAAAAAATTCACTGATGCTATAGAACGTTCTTTGAATGAGCCAGTTTTTGAGTTTCAATTTGAACACGTTATCACTTACAGCGTTTCTTATATCCTCCGGCAAGCAATTGTACACTTCCGTCCCATAACATGCGTCAACCGTCGAGACTTCTCAAGTCTCATCCACACTGACGCTAGCTTTCCATCACTGCGGAGAGCCATATCTAAATTATTTAGCACCACTATAGTCTAAGATGTAGCACGCTTGCCTAGAAGAAACCTATTTACTCTAGATTTGAAGACCCCTGGGTTACTGGGAACAGGGCTCCAGGTAGAGAGTTCCATAGTCACGCCGTCCTTACTACGAAGGTAGAAGCAAGACGCTTCGTGCGAGTCTTTGGAACTTCCATCATGAACCGGTGACGCCCCGCTGACTTCATGCTTGTTCTACGGTGGAATGGAGACGGAGGAATTACATATGTTGTGAAGCTCCGTTGCACACTCACCGAAATGTAACCGATAGAAGACATTAGTTCCATTTCTACACTTTTTGTGTCGATTTAAGTATATAGCTTACAACAATATATGAATAATTATTCTAAAAAAAGTTACAAATATTTACGTGTATTTTATGTAAGTATAAGAAATATAGTTTTAACTGCGTAATTTATAATAATACAATATTATTTTAACAATAATAAAATATAAAAACAAGGGAAGAAAAACCAAACATACTTCTTCTAACTACTACAAAAAAGGGGCACTCAGAATATGTTTAGAAAAGCCTAAAGATAATCTAAGCCCACTACCAGAGGACAGCGTGCCCAGCATACTGGCCGCATTACCACGCTGGATGGCAATGCTGATACGTTGCGCCAGAAAAGCGACATTATTTTAACTGACTTCAAAAATATGAGGTTATCAAGTCTTCTGAAAGTTTATTTTTTGTGGGTGTTTTTTTTAGTTAAGTACATAAACAAAACACAGATATTGTAAACCAGTAATGAAAGCTTATTTATTTATTTCAGGTAGTAGATATTAAAACTAGAGAAGTTCTGGGACCCAATCAGCGAGGGGAAATTTGTATCAAATCACCGACGCTTACACCAGGTATCTAATAATAATTGCCCTATTTCGGTCATCCATCCTCGGATTGGCGCACCAACCGTCTTGACGAGTTGTAAGCCATATAGTTCTTCTTCTAATTGAATGCGAGTGGTCAACTCTGGTGTCAAGATTTTATAAGGGCGTAATTTAAATTTATATTTTTATTTTTCTAACTTAATTTCGCACCTCTTGTGGAAGATTGCAGTATCTAGTTGAGACCAACTTTACAGGAGACGAAAAAAACTATCCTGTAAATTTGTTATAAGCGCTAAAAATACCTAACGAATGACACTTAAAAGCTTAAAATAGCCTGGAGTTGCTAATGTTTCTTATATTTGAATTCGTCCAGTATACTAAGAGAAAAACTTAATATGGAGTGTTCTACGAAATAGAAAGAATACGTTCAGAAGTAACTACGGATATTGTCTTGCTCCTACCCATTATAAGCCACACTGACTGGTGTTATTCCACTTACCTCTTTGTTCACTTCCATTAAGAATGTCCAAACTTCCATCCAACTAACACTTACAACTCCAGATTATTTAATTATAATCTGGAGTTGTAAGAGTTAGATACGCAGTTATTCCACGAGCAACCCATTTTTGTAATAAGATTTACGTACTTCTTACCAGCGAAAACAATTTATCAGTTTAATCGTTACTTTAGTTACATGTTTTTTTATCAGAAAAACATCGAAATATTTTTGTGCTTCTCTTTGTAAGTAGTTTTTAAACAATGTAATCGAGTATGTGTTAGTGTGTATGTAATATTTTTGTATGGTCAAATAATCAAAATAGACGTAATATTAAAAATACGCTAATTTATTAAAAATATTGTTGATCAAATTTGGACTGTAAAAAATTATTTCGTAAATTTAATAAAATGTTTTTATTGCATGCAGAATCAATCAAAAGTAAGTACTTATGTAGATATTTATAGTAAGTGCTTTTAACTATTTGAATTCCTAATATAGAATTTAAAAAAAATTAATTACACAATAATATAATATGTTTTAATTTTAATTAGCAGTGTTGTTTTCGTCTTTGGAATTTGACAAATTCGTTTCAGATACACATAGCACGTCAGTTCTTGTAAAACATATTTTGATAATGCGGTGGTATATATTTTTTTACAAAGGCTCTTCAAGTCTTGATAAATTTACAGAAATTGCGCGTTGTAAAATTTGCAGCAAGGCAGCCGATCTTTCTGTATTTTTGACTTCTCCAGTTTTTTTCCTAATCACAGCTCTACCACCGTTTCAAATCGGGTAAACAACAAGTGTTTCTAGTCATTAAAATTAAAAAAAAACGAAACTAACTTACCTACGTCAAATCAAGTGATTTACGCAAGTGTGTAAACACACGTCATTAAAATTCAAACTAACGAAACTAACTTACGTCAAACCAAGTGATTTACTGAATAAAACAAAGTCATTTAGTTTAGTAATAGTTAGGTACTTAGTCCATAGATAGTAGGTAAAAATGAATGTAAATGAAGAAGAACTAACTTACCTTCTTTTATGTCGTCCATATTAAGTATTCGCTTAACTCGAGCATATTTTACCCTTAATTATAAAGGACGACGACGCTTTTTTGTTAACTTGAACGCACTTGACCATAGTTTGCTTAATGTTAAGCAAAGATAGAGCGTGCTTACCTGGTAAGAACCGATTCACTCTTGCTTCGAAGATCGCTGGATTATAGTGCGTAGGGAATTTTTTGGGTGTCAATGTTAGAAAGCATATGAACTCGGCACTTTCCCGGTCTCAAGATAAAACCGAAAGAGGCGCACCAACACAGGAGCCAGCTTAGGCGCACAAGTTATACTATATATACGAATTAATTAATTCCCTACTCGGCCAATGTGATCGAAGCGTGCCTTTTGAAGAACCGGTGGCTTTGTTGTATGCCATCTTCTTCTTACTGATAATCCTAGCCTTGCTGTGGCGAGCATCAACCCATGTATTCTGATCCAAACCATGGGTGAACTTTCCCAGACTGGAATACATTCGAGTAAGGTATGAAATATTCCATACCTAGACGAATAGTATCCAGTACGACATCCGCACAGACTGTAGGGTCTTCAGAAGAGAAACAGACAGGCTGCCAAGGATAGATGCATACAAAAACATCATCTCATCCCAATTCGCTGACCTGTATCTCCACATCCGCTGACTACCCTTAGGGCTAGGATCGGATGGGTAATATACGGAGACAGACTTCACCAGACGATGGTCGGATTGGGATTGTCACTCAGTACCAGTCTGGATCTATTGTCAGCAGAAGGTCCATGCAGTCAGGTGTATGAGTTTCAACATCAGGTACCTTAGTAACGCCTTAAGCCAGCCTGGTGAGATCTAACGCTAAAGCAAGCTTACGCGTCTCTCTCCCAGCATTGTCAGTGATCTGGTATGGGTATAGCCACTCTGGGTGGCGTTCATTGAAAACCCCCCGAGAACTCTAACTGGGCTGTAGGGTATATAGCCTTATCCGCCGCTTCACTGAAGTATTCAATGAGCCTGGTTATGTCTTGGTTGCCGCTGTGTGATTGGTAAATAAATATGGTAATAAAATAATAACAAAGCACACCCCAGCTCCAGCTTTGAATTTATGCTCTAAGCTTTACTACAGCTTAGAGGACGGATATTTGATCTGCGTCTCCGTCAAAATCATGAGTGCAGGTTGTGGACCGGAACGAGATTGAAGTGGAATCCTCGGACGTTTACGAGGCACTTTAAGCGATAGGGCAGACTGTCGTTGTGGTACGCTTTTCCTTCTTCTCTTTGCGTTCATGATACTGCGAATGTGGGGGTCGGTGAGGAAATGGCACCAGGATAATAGTTTGCGTAGCTACCTAGTCACACACGAACAATTCAAGATATCGAAGGAGGACTTAGTCCGGAGATCGCGGGCACGCCCGTGCCCCCCATAAGAGTCCAACGTGCCCTTTCATAGGTCGCCAACTGGCACGTTGGCACAACCTCAGGATTTATGCAAGTTGGCGGGATAACCTTTCACGAATGGCTATTTCGCTACTTGGGTCCCCTACTAACTGTGGTCGGCCAGCGACGAACCGTGCCACGGATCCCGCTACCCTACTAGCTCGATGTCCAATGTCTCGATATGCATGCGTGTGGAAACAACGAACTGCTACGAACAAACAACTATCCCGACCCATCTCCTCGGACGTATACAAATATCATTATCTGGATTATTTTCGTCTTCCGTCACAATTTGTATTTATATTTGCGTTTTGTAAAAAAATCTTCACGCGTAAGTAAATGAGTAGTACGACGCGGCGACGTGAGTAACGCGAAATGTTTCGCGGAAGAAGTAGGTATCTGCAGCTACACGCCAGATATAATAAATAGTTGCTGGTAAAAGTACATAACACCTGGAAGAGATCACTCAAGGTGATAAGGCCGCCCACTTGTACATTATTTTTAGTTTAAGTCCTTTTATTTTAATTCATTTATTTTGGTGTGCAATAAAGATATATTGTATTGTATTGTATTGTATAACACTTCTTGTAAAAAAAGGCTATAACAAAAATGTCGTGGAAGAAGTAAGTACTTATCTGATTTTACACAAATTTTATTTTCTGTAATGTTCTGGAGAAGGCATTTAACGACATTAATTACATATGAAGTGTTCTGATACAAATTTGTTGAAAAGTCATGTAAGTATGATTATACTCTTATTGTAAAGGAAATTTGTGAAGTAAACAAGTGTACTTATGTGTATGTATTTCCTTCTTGCGATGGAATAAAAAAATAAAATATTTTTTAATGTTGCAAAATAATCTTTTTTTTTGCGTTTATTCTCTAATTTTTACCCCTAAATTCGTAAAAAAAATTGAGGAGTTGTATTCCTTTACGCTTGATTTTTTGATGTAATAATAAAAAATTGACGCAAGTGTAATTACTGCTTTCTTCCAGGAAGGGTGCGATTTAGTTCTTGAGAGTTGAGTATTAGTTATATTTTCCTATACCTACACGTTTGTACGAAATAACGCTAATGGTACTTACTACAATAAAAATCACTACATAGTATAAAGCGAAGTCGGTTCCTGCGTCTGTCCCTATGTCTGTATTTATGATTGTGAGATATTTAAAACTACACAACATATTTTGATGCAGTTTTTTAATATATAGAATAATTCCAGAAGGGTTAAAACTTGTCTCCTATTTCACCCCTTTGAAACTAGCATAGTATCCGAAAACCCTTTCTTAGCGGATGTATGCTATGTAGACGTAAGCATCTGCCTACGTCATAACATCTACCTGCATGTCAAATTTCAGCCCGATCCGTCCAGTGGTTTGGGCTGTGCGTTGATAGATCACTATGTCATTCAGTCAGTCAGTCGCTTAAGTTTTATATATTTATATGATCATATACCGCCTTATTTAAAAAAAACGTGGTAAAACCACGTTTTTTTATGTATATGTTAGTCCAGGACTTAAATAATAAAAAGTCAGTTCTTGTTTTTCAAACATCATAATACAAAGTTTGCATAATTCTGATGTTTGAACAACAAGAACTGTTTGTATATATTACAAACATTCAAAATATAACTTGAAGTTAGAAGTATCATTATCATCATCATCATCACAAATTTAAGGGCAGGGCCCTTGTCTGTGGAGGTGCCATCATTCCCGATCTTCTGCCAATTCCTTGACCTCCTCGATATGACACCCACCTTTTCTTTTACTTGGTCCATGTATGACCTTCTCGGCCTTCCTCTTCCTCTTCGGTCTTCCAATTTTCCTTCCATGATGTTTTTCATAAATTCGTAAGTATTAATAGAAGTATTAGAACGATATTTTATCTTGGGTAACATTTTGACAAATTGATTTTATTATTGTAGAAGAAAACATATAACAACATTTTTTTAACAACAAGAACAGTCTGCATATTTTCAAAGTTCTGGACCAACAATTAAACTACGTTTTGCAATAAGACCCTGATGGGTGACTGAAAAGTGGCATTCCATTTTGGGCGCTTCCGTAGGTCGGATGACACGTTAAATTTTAGGTCCCGTCTGTTAGTCTAGTACCTCAGTCGTTAAGCCATGTCAGAGGCCCATGGGGCGGTTTGAAAACTCTCGATACCAGAGTTGGCCACTCTCATTCGACAAGAAGAATAAGACCCTGTATCTAAATATATCGCAGGTTACCTAGGCGACTGCTCGGCGTCTCTGCAGCACGACTCCTCTGGCTTCTACCTGACGGGGGACGTAGGGTACTACGATGCTGACGGATACTTCTACATTGTTGATAGGATTCGGAACATTATACAGTGGAATGGAGAGACGGTATGTATTTTTCTATACCAATATAATCTCGCGGATCTCATATAACATTCTCTTGAGTCGTATTCCAAATGACTGAGGGTCGTGACTCCCCCGCAGAATTAATTCGTTCGGGGAGTTTTCTTGGGCAGATACATCGTGGTGGGTGCCCAGGTCCTTCCACGGAAGACACATGTCCTCGGATATTGTGGTCCTCAAAGATCGGCTTCGTCACGATGTTTTCCTTCACCGCTAAGCGAGTGCAAATCCACAATTAACTTGAAACTACAAGTTATTGGTAAGGCTGGATTCGAACTAGGGTACGTCTGGATGAAAAGCAGACACTGGAACCGCTAAGCCACACTCACTTTAAATATATGTACCTACCTAGTCAGGTCATAAGTATTGTCACACAGTAAAAACTTTTCTTTTAGAATGCTGGCCACAAAAAAGTTTATTAAATTCGAATTTCGAATTGTTCATATAAATAAAAATGTATACTTTTTAGAATTTTACTCATTTTTAAATATGGAGTGGACGCTTAAAGAAGACCGTGTTGCAGTTATTGCATTGCATCGTTGCGGTTACGCACCAATTCAAATTTTTGACATACTGTAAAATTTGAATATAACCAAAAGATTCGTTTATCGTACCATCAAACGATACAATGAAGACTCTAGTGTAGACGACAGGTCAAGAAGTGGTCGCCCTCTGTCTGTTAGGACTCCAGCAGTGATAAAAGCTGTGAAGGCGCGAATTCAAAGAAATCCCAAACGTAAGCAGAAACTGTTGGCCCTTCAGATGGGGTTAAGCAGAACCACGGTGAAAAGGGTGTTAAATGAAGACTTAGGGCTTCGGGCATATCGAAGAAAAACAGGACATCGTTTGAATGCTCGTCTAATGGACCTGAGACTGAAGAGATGCCGCGCTTTGTTGAAGCGGTACGCGGGAAAAAAATATCGGGAAATTCTTTTTTCGGATGAAAAAATTTTTACCGTAGAAGAGAGCTACAACAAACAAAATGATAAGGTGTACGCACACCGTAGTGAAGAAGCGAGCAAACGTATTCCGCGTGTCCAACGAGGTCATTTTCCATCCTCGCTCATGGTATGGTTGGGAGTTTCTTATTGGGGCTTAACAGAGGTACATTTTTGTGAGAAAGGTGTAAAAACGAATGCAGTTGTGTATCAAAATACAGTCCTGACGAACCTTGTGGAACCTGTTTCTCATATCATGTTCAATAACAAGCACTGGGTATTCCAACAAGATTCGGCGCCAGCTCATAGAGCGAAGAGCACACAAGACTGGCTGGCGGCGCGTGAAATCGACTTCATCCGGCACGAAGACTGGCCCTCCTCCAGTCCAGATTTGAATCCGTTAGATTACAAGATATGGCAACACTTGGAGGAAAAGGTGTGCTCAAAGCCTCATCCCAATTTGGAGTCACTCAAGACATCCTTGATTAAGGCAGCCGCCGATATTGACATGGACTTCGTTCGTGCAGCGATAGACGACTGGCCGCGCAGATTGAAGGCTTGTATTCAAAATCACGGAGGTCATTTTGAATAAACTTTATTGTCATAAGAATCTATGTTTTGTTAAGTTCATTTTGGTATATAAATGGTTACATAAAGAATAAAGTTGTTTCAATTATTTTATATTAAACATGTGACAGAATTTATGACCTGACTAGGTATATTGCATATCTACTTACATAGCTTATTACACATTGAATTGAGTTCTTGATTGGTGTGTTTTAATATTTTTTTATATCAGGGCTCCCAAAAGCGGGTCCACTAATATCTATACTAAACTTAATATTGGATCTTATTACAAAACGTGGTTTTACTATTCGTACAGAACCTCGCAAATACCAAGTCCGTTTTCGTTGTTTGAAATTTGTCTGTCTACTGTCTGTTTGTGTCTTCTGTTTCCTTTTTCACAAATTCGAAACATTTCCGCTCGAAAACGAAACGCCAATCGCAGAACTCCTTGTGACTTCTATTTTTGGTGAATGACTGTTATTGGTTAAATTAAGTCAGTTTTGACGTCTTTGATTGGGGTTTCGTTTACGAACGGAAAAGTTCCGAATTTGTGAAACACCCTGAGACTATTATTTAAACCACGTTTTGTAATAAAACGGTATGTCCTCAGATCAGTCCAGTGGAGATAGAGTCCTGCCTAATCTCCCTAGATGAAGTGAAAGAGGCCGGAGTTAGTTCGGTAGAGGGCGCGCTCGCTGCAGCCGTCGTGCTGCAACCTGGTGCCACCATGACTCAGGAACAGGTGGCTGACTATATAAACTCCATGGTAAGACATCATCTATCCCGTACCTCAGCTAGCTGAGGCAATCGCATGCGATTACCAATGTCGGCGCGGTCAGTACGCGGATGGGTGACCGAAAAGTGGCATTCCTTTTTGGGCGCTTCTCGTTAAATTGCAGGTCCTGGCTGTTTGTCTAGTACAATAGTCGTTAAGCTATGACAGAGGCCCTGAGGGCGGCTTGATTAACTCTGGACACCAGAGTTGGCCACTCTCATTCGATAAGATCTGTCTATACATATAATAAAGTTGAAGAGGGTCAATAGTCTAAACAGAGATATTTAAAAAAATGATAGTAGCTACCTGGATACTTAAAATTGATAGCAGAATACGTTCCAACAATTTCTAGATTTTTCGTCTGTTTATATATAAACGCTCATCACGCAAAAACGGCCGAACGGATCATCATGATTTTTGGTGTGTATGTAGTAAGATGTCTTAGGAGTGTCATAGGCTACTTTTTATCCTGAAATAAGGCGAGCGAAGCCGCGGGCGTGTAATGTGTATGTATATATATATAAATTAAATAAATTTTTATTTCCTCTACAGGCAAAAACCCCTATTGAATGTGACATTTATTTCGTGCAGAAGATTCCACGGAACCCAGCTGAGAAGATCGACAGAGTGGCGTTGAAAATCATGTTGAAGGAATTAGCCAATAGAAAGTAGACTAATCTACGTACATCTACGTAATCATTTAATCTTTTTTTTTATATTTGAAGTGTATTTCTTATGTAATTTTGTTGTTTAATAAACAAATCTGCTTAACACATTCAAACAAATAAATATATCAGGACATACCACACAGCGCCATCTAGCCCCATACTAAGCTTAGGTACGCTTGTATCATGGGTACTAGATAACGGATATAATACATATAAGTTTACTTTTCTTTTGCATATATGTACATACATACCTACTTATTATACATAGAAACGACCAGACTCAACACAAGTAATAACTAATTATTCATACATACTTGTGTCACGCGGGAATCGATCCCGAACCCCTAGATTAGAAGGCAGAGCCACTACCAACTAAGCTAACAGAGCAGCCAATCGGCCCTGAGTAGTGTTTAAACTGTTTAAAAAATATTATAATTATATTATAAGGCACATACTTTTATGATAAATATCTGTGAGATCAGTCTCATTTACTTACGGCCGTTTGCAATAACCTACCTATCTTTAATCTCCGGTTGCTATCTACAGTTCTTTAAAGATTAAACACCTATCCATACTTGCATTTCAATAATCTATCTGCGAAATGTCTATCCGAGTCAACCGATAGATCGACAGTCCTCCCGGGCGTTTCGTTTATGGATTGTAAAGATTCTGAACCCTCATTTTATTTGTGTAACAAAAGCTCACAAAACAATTTCATTTCATTTCCGACCAAAAGAGTGAACCTTTATTGAGTGTAAAATTTCATAATTCAATTTTAAGATGTATTTTTATAAAAATATTTTTTCATAGAGAAAAAAAACATATGAAATTGATAAAGTAAAAACGAAACGCACTGATGACATTTCAAAGCACACCAGTGTTGCCGATTTAGCTCTTTTAGAGCTAAAATTAGCTTTATTATCTGATATTTAGCAATAATTAAATAAAATAAAAGCAAGAATTATAGTTCTTTTATTTTACATTTTAACTTGAATCATGATAATTCTAAAAGCAACGGAACAGCAAAAATATGTGGACTTCATTTTAAGAAGGACACAACCAATGCATTATTATTGAGTTATTTGTAGATATGAGATTAAAAAAAGGAGTATAAAAGTTTTATATGAAGATAAGAGTAGGTAATGTTACGATTTTCTGTTTTAATATTGATACTTACCTAATTTAGTTGCTATCAAAATGTTAACGCTATAAATATGTGGGTCAACCTAGCCTTTTTTTTTAATTCAACTGGCAGCACTAAAGTGTATATTTTCAATTTTGTTTGTTAGACGTCATGATCAGCTGTTGCCTGACTTTTCTAGGGTTCATAAAATAATACATCTTGTATTAAGTATATTACAAATATATATGTTTTGAGATAAAATCATTTTCATAGCATGCGGATTACAGGCATACAGTTGTGTTTATAGTCATAGTAATTCATTGATAGTGCATTGCTTTTCTATGGACCAAATAATACATTTTCAGTGTTAATAAATTGTGATAACTATAGTCAATCAGTGATTAAGCTACAAGAACTTTACCTTATCAATAAAGATTCCTTATTGTGTTTCATTCTGTGTAGGTATATGTATGTCTGTGATTAGTGGTAGATATTGGGGTGTATGCTCGATGGGTAGATATAAGAATAAATTATCCAATTGTAATTTTACAGTGATTTTATTTATAAAATACCTAACTACCTACTTACACCTATTACTTAGGTCAGAATTTAAGTAAATAATAGTATAGGTAAAGTGCATATATTAATATAAATTAAACAACAATTATGAGTTAAATGTGTAATTATCAATCAGGTTTTGTCGCTCAGAGTGACCTACACTCACTCACATATTACTTGTTGATGGTGCCGGTGAGATAAGTAACTCAGGTGATAGATGAACTTCGGGGTGCACTTCAGCTACACCTTGCATTCTGCATATATTGTGTAATACTGCAGTTGCAATTATTACTGCCTGTGTAGTTTTTAATGCAAGTCGAATTTTTAAAGAAAGCACAGGTAAACACCTTTTCCAAACTCTGAAACACCTGTGAATAAATACAAAAATGTGAATAAAATGCTAGAAATAATTAGATATGAAGTAGTTGACAAGTTTGTTACCTTTCAATGGGGTTCCTGGTTAGCACATGTGCATCATTATACTGGTGCTCATTTGATGTTGCTGGACTAGCACCGGTGTCATCAAATATGACTTGCTAGGATAGGTACTATCTTCTATGAGCCACCTGTTGCCAAAAACTCCATCTTCACATTGCACTGAAAACAATTTTACTTAATAATTATATATTAAAGAAGTTGTGACTTTAACAGGATAATTAAATAAGTTTTAAGACTAATAAGCTAAAGGAAGGTGTATATATGCAACATTTTAGCTACTTATGTATTCTTAAAATGTAATTTTGTAAGAATTTGTAATAGTATTTAGTTACCTTTCAAATAAAAGTTATTGAATATGGTAGCATCATGGGAAGACCTCAGCCACCGAGCTACAACATGCATGAGTCTTTGTTGCATACTGCTTGCATATTGAGGGAACATATGCCCTTTCTATTTCTGAATTCCTGCCTTACAGTAGAACCTGAAAAGTATATTACAAATAAGCACATCTTTGGCATGTATCTGAGTAGTCATTGAGAAAAAAGTTATAAGTACCTACTAACTTGGAGACTGTATAAGTAGGTACATGTGTACAGTCCAAGGGCATAGAACCGGAGTGCCAAGAGCAGTTGGTGGAGAGGAATAACTCCGTGATTACTGGAATGATAGAAAGAAAAAGTTAGCAAGATCGTACCTGTAGTTTGTAGGTTATGTGGAATGTAAACAAGTCAACTCACCGGGAGGATTGCACTGATAGAAATGGTGATATTTCTGTCAGCAGCATTTCCACAGCCTCCTTGGCCGAAATCTATATGTAAATTCATGATTATTTAATTCGGCGAAATGGTTTACGCGCACGTAACTCCTTGGACTCTCATGTCGGCAATTGGAGACGAATCAAAGAACCCGGCTTCGTAAAACTCATTGTCCGAATCGTCACTAAACTCCATTTTAAACTTTAATAACAAAATTCACACACGATAATTACAAAAAATTCAAATACGATAGAGTTCTTTTGAACAATCCGTCAACAAAACCCCCGTTTCAGTCGGATAGGCCAAAACCCAATCTGTCAGTCGTTCTAGCTACTGACAGTTACGGATAGCATGATATTGAAATGCGATTATTTCATCTTCTATGAAAATAGTAATCTATGGATAGAAATATTCCCTCCGAGCCCTCTGACAGATAGTTAGGCATGACGGACAGATAAGCCGTATCTATCCATGGTTATTGAAACGCAAATAAGCAAAATTAGTTACTATTGGTAGGATATTTAATCTGAGATTGAAGATAGGTAGGTTATTGCAAACGGCCGTTACTCGTATATTCATTATCTGTGTGAAATATGCCAAATATCGTATAGACATAAGAAGAGTTTGAAATATCATTAAGTCCCATGTCAGCGGAGATCATTGTGTTAAATTCAAGGATTTTCATCCCTCGTTAAATTTACCTGTCCGGAATGCAACGCTGGATTCCCAAGTCGAGATAATTTTAACAAACATGTCAAGGAATGGCATCAGAGTAGCTATTTTGATTATATTGTGCACTAGTGGACGCCCGCGGCTTCGTTCGCATTATTTCGAAATAAATCATTCCCCCATCCAAAGCAGATCGCATCGAGTACTATTGCTACTATTTTTCTTAAAAAGCTTGGTAATAAAATTTTAAATGGTGATTTATTTTGTTTCATACAATATCGGCTGTTCCAAAGTGTACCTACATATACATAGTACCGAGAAAAAGCCTTAATAAAAGTGATTTAGGTATAAGTGATATAAAATTGTAAAATTATAATAATGTAAAATTCCATTACCTACGCCAAAGTATACCATTTTTGGATTCATTTATTTCCAGGCAATATCATTTCAGTATGAAGCAACATATACTATCATCATCATCATCATCAGCTTCTTATCGTCCACAGCTGAGCATAGGCCTCCTCTTGTCGTTGTGTGATGACAACGTAATACCATAGGGAGGTATATAAATTTAAAATAAATTAATACAATTTAAGTACTTATCGATATTCATTTTAATAAATATTGTTTTACTCACATAAAAAATATTGTAAAATACAACAGATGTACACCTAGATAAAATAATGTATGTACATTCCTTTTTGTTAAAACCAAATAAGTAGGATTTTCAGAAACAATGTAAGTCGCGTTTCCATTTAAAAAAACATTAAATTAAAAAGCGCACTAAGTCCGTAAAAGTACCAGAATATTAACAAAAAAAACAAAGTAAAAGAACTGGAATGCGCCTTAATGAATAAAAATTAATTTAATAACAGGTAAATTTTCAAATAAACACAAATTAATTTCAACACAACCCCAATGTTTAACATAACAAAATAATATATATACTTATACCTATATCTAACATCACATAACTTATAAACTTAATTTATAACTTAAACGTATTCGCTAACAATCATTACATTTAGATTAATTTTAATTTTTTTTTACAACACATATACAAAGTGACTTATAAACAACGCATAACCTTTGTTTTAATTTTAAAGTTATTGCTTTAGACATCCTAAACCACCTTTAAGGTTATGCGTTATTTACCACTAACTATGTATACAATACACATTATATAATAACAATTGTATACTTATACAGTTTTACTAATCTTATGAAGTCATTGAATAGACCAATATTTTACTATTTTTATTTACACATTGCATTTATACATTATTATTTCGTATAGGCTAAAACCTAACATCATGCTGTAAACGCTAAATAGGTTATTACATTGCTTGATAGTAAACATCATTAATTCATATAAATATTCATATTTTATTTGTGATTCTTTTAATAAGTAAAAATAGAATGAGCGCCTTTTTTCCTGACTAAAAATGGCGTCAGCGCCAAAAACTAAAACAAAATTCATATATATTCGCCGTTTTGATTTTTGCAAAAATAAACACAAAAATAAAAAAAAAACAAATTTCATTAATCCTAATAAAAAAAATCCTATTTCATTTATAATTCTTTTCTTATGTTAAAATAGTTTAATACCGAAAATTTACATCAATCATTCAATTTTTATTTTGTGATTGCATACTTAAACAAAGTTAAGATTGGTCCGAACGCCAAAAACTAAATTTCATTCATTAATTAATTCATATTTCAGTACCTGATATACCTGATTATTTTCACAGGTGAAAATGGCGTGCACTTTAACAACTTTTCCAACAGGTTATAACACTATTCTATAAATAGTAGTTGACTCTAGTGTCAATGTTTTTGACTGCATCAATCTGATTAATTTTATAGACTGCACAAATAATTCCTAGCGATCTTTATTAATGTACCTAGGTTAAGTAATGTTTCTGTAAATTGTTTTGTAGTTTTGTTTTCTGGTGTACAATAAACCTATATTGATTGATTGATTATATTGAATGCAACGGCTGAGCGACGCGGTCATCTAAATCGACTTTCCTTTCATGCACTTTCAAATGTCCCTTCAGAGTGCATTTCTGTGTGAACGCCCTCCCACAGACGGGACAAACAAACCTTTTATCATTATCATGTATCCTCATATGCTCTCTTAAAGTCTTCTTCCTCTGATACGATTTCTGGCAAACGTTGCAAACGTGAATTCTCTCCCCGTCGTGTTTTATCATATGCATTTTCAACGCATTCCTCGTATAAAACGCTAAATCGCATTTGTCGCATTTGTGATTGCGTTCGTTCAAATGATCCCTTCGCACATGGCTGGATAAATGTCCCGGCGTTATATAGCTTTGTGGACACGCTTTGCATTTATAACGTTTCAATTCCTCATTATGCACCTCGGCTAGATGTTTTTGACGCGCGTAAAACGACGTCAAAGATATATTGCACCGTTTACAAGCGTACCTAACGCCCGCCTTATGCTCTTTGGAAACGTGGTTTTCTCTTTTGGTAATTCTATCGAAAACGGCGTCGCAATATCGGCACGGAAATTGGCCTTCCTCGTGAGTACGCATGTGACCTCTAAGCCGAGCTTTCGACGCGAAAGCTTTGCCGCAACTCTCACAAATATAGTTCGGATAATGTACGTTCATGTGCGTGTTCAAACTGACAAAGTTCAGAAAGCGTTTTTTACACACCGGACAGTCGACCTGGTCCTTTTCCAATTTGAACGGCAAATTATTCCACTTATTAACTCGAGATGATTTAATTCTAAACGTACAGCTGCAATTTTCCAAATGTTGCTTCAATTCGTCAAAATTCGATATATCGGCCGTACAAATTTTGCATCGCAATTTGTTCGTCGATTTATAAAACCTATGTGAATCCGAGAACATCATTTTGTTGAATGCTATATGAATGTTACGTTTCGTGTGCTGACATATATGTATCTTTATATCGTCTATGTTCGTCGATGTTTCTGGACATATAGAGCAGGCGAACGCGTTTTTCTTCATTTTGAAAGGAAACAAGCCGATTTCGAGCATTTCTTCTGTTTCGTGCATGTCGACGGGATATTTTCGAGAGTATTTGATAGGTTTGACCTTTTTTGTTTTGACCTTATTTGTGATGACATGACTCTCCTTCTTGATTGGTGGCTTGAAATCTGGAAAGCAATATCAAATATTTTAATTGATACCCAAACATTGATTGATTACAAAATGTAAATGTGTCTTCCATGGTAGGACCTGGGTGCCCACCACGATGTATCAGCACACAACAGTATCCCGGGTTGAAGAGAGCTTTTGTGACATTTCATTTCAGTGTAAGGAAGTAGAGAAAGTATTGTTAAGTTTGAATATTCAATCTGCTCCTGGTCCAGATTTGCTTCCAGGTTGCATCTTCAAGAATTGTGCAACTACTATTGCTCCAGCATTGACTGTGCTTATGAATAGCTCCTTTGAATCAGAGTACTTGCCGCAGGACTGGAGACATGTAATTGTTACTCCCATATTCAAGAAAGGTGACAAAACTAACCCAGCAAATTTTCGGCCTATCAGTCTTACTAGCATAGTAGTTAAAGTAATGGAGAAAATAATATGTAAACACCTCACACACTTCTTGAATAGGGAATGCATCATAACTGTGAAGCAACATGGATTTATGGAGAAGCGATCAACGGTGACCAATCTGCTCTCCTGTGTTCAAGGAACTGGACAGTGGAAATCCGGTCGACGTTGTGTATCTTGATTTTGAACGGGCATTCGACAAAGTCCCGCACCAACGACTATTAGCAAAACTGGATCACTTTGGTGTAAGGGGACTCTTAACATGGATAAAAAACTATTTGTTAGATAGAACATTTCAAGTTCGAGTCGGAGACCACTTGTCGCAGTGCAGACAGGTGTTTAGTGGCGTTCCTCAAGGCTCAGTGTTGGCGCCCTTGCTGTTTGGACTCTTCATAACTGACCTTGTTGAGCTCATAGAGTGTCATACAGCGTTCTTTTCTGACGACGCGAAACTCTTTGCTAACCCTCTCATCAGATCAGAACGCCTACAGGAACATCTTGAACGGATACAAGACTGGACCAGAGACTGGGTTATCAAACTAAATGCTGCCAAGTGTAGTGTGCTTCATTTGGGACGGAATAATCCCTGCGTGGGTTACAGCCTAGATGGGAATACCATAGGCCATAGCTGTAGTCAAAGAACAGAAAGACTTGGGGGTTACCATCTCAGAAGATCTTAAATGGGCAGATCACTTCAATATAATTGTCAGGAAGGCTAACTCTTTTATGTATGTAATCCGTAAACCATTCCCTACTATGATTATTGACCTATTCATAAAGATATACATGACTTACATCAGGCCACTATTAGAGTATGGGTTCCAAGTCTGGAGCCCATATTTCCGGAAGGACATTAATCTCCTTGAAAGTGTCCAAAGAAGACCGACCAGGATGCCGTTAGCCTTACGCCGCAAAACCTACGAACAAAGGCTGGAAATCTTGCGGCTTACCACTCTTGAAGAAAGGCAACTACGTGGAGACCTTATTGAGACTTAAAAGAAAATAGGTACTCAGCAACAGAGTGGTACATAACTGGACCAGGTTGCCAAAAGAGGTGGTCAGTTCAACATCTGTAAACAACTTTAAGAACCGGCTTGATGACTGGTTACAGAAAACCAAAAAATCTCTTGTTAACTTGTGATCATTGCACCAGTGGACTGTATAAATTTGAACTTTGTGTGGACTATATAAAATAATTTTGACAGTGTGATATGGGCACATCAGCAATTTGCTGCTCGTCGCCATTAATCAAATAAATAAATTTTACATACTTAATTTAACATGTACATGTAGGTGACTCAACATTTATTTATCACTATGTAGTATATTTTACTATTAAATATTTTATTCTAAACATTTTCAATATAAAATATTTATTTCTATATATTCATTTACATACTATATTAACACTCCACATTCATTACTCACTTATATTCCACAAACATTCATACATCACACTAAACCTAATAAATATTATTTACACAAGCATAGCCGCGAGTAAACTGTTGTTTAGCATCGCTATTGTTCTCGCGGCTGTCGCGGAGATACCGAGCTCGAAACCGGTTCCGACGCCGGCCCGCGCTCGGCCACCAGTGCCTCACTGATCGTACCTAAGCACACACGCGCCGCCTTTCTATTTCGCATTCCGTATTTCTCGTCATATTGTAATTGTGTTTTATTGTTTTAATAGTATTGTGGATATTCAAATAGACTTTGGATTTATGGGAATTTGGTGTTTACTTTCATCATCCACCGTCACCCACACCACAACCACTAAACTGGTGACCCCGAAATTTGAACCTGCCACGCGGATTCAAAATACACCTGGCGAGACAACTGGAACCTGGATCTGAACCTGGAATTTGTACCATCATCATCCGTGTTTTGGAATGAAATGTGATTGATTGCCCACCACACCTACCTGCATTTCGACGGAGACATAATTTAATATTTACGAAAATTATATACATATAAAAAAAATGTTTTGTCCGGACAAATCGGATGTACTGAGGACAATTTGGAGCAGCAGCATCGAATCACAAATTGCGCAACCACTCGACGCGCTTGCTATCATGGCAGACCACCACCACGACATCGCGACGCCAGCTGACCACCACGTCGCCACAGCATCATCGCGGACAGCTGCCAGCCCTCCTTCAGAATCAATGACCATCGACCTGTTGCTGAGTCAAGTGACGCAGCTCACGCGGATAGTGGATGCACTCACACAATCAGCATCATCATCAGCACGATCCCGACCTACCAACCGACGAGATACTTCGTATCGCAGCCGCAGCCCTTCTCACAGTTTGCACCGATCCGCTTCGAGCTACAGGAGGTACCCCATCTGCTGGTACCACACCAAGTTCGAAGAGAAGTCCATGAAGTGCACAAAGCCGTGTGATTACGCTTCGGGAAACGCGAGGGGCGGTCAGTAGCTGCGACGGACGACTGCCCAGGAGGATCTCGTCGCCTATTCATCCTCGATATCAGGATCAGGATTTCTTTCCTCATCGACTCCGGGAGCGACGTTTGCGTCTACCCGGTATCTGAGCTGAAAGAAAAGAGACAGAAGACACCTTTTCAACTCTGTGCTGCAAATGGGTCGGCTATTGACACTTATGGCCACCTGCAGCTGTGTCTCAACCTGGGCCTGCGCCGAGACTTCAAATGGCGCTTCATCGTCGCTGACGTCACCAAGGCGATCATCGGCGCCGACTTCCTGGCGCACTACCGCCTTCTCGTGGACCTCGGCGGGAAGAAGTTAGTCGACGGAACAACGAGCCTCAGCGCAGCAGCGTCAGTGTATAACAAAAACGATGTAATGAGTGTGAAGGTACCGAATGGCGGTGATTCTGTGTATCACAAAATATTGTCTGAGTTCCCGGATATAACGCGCCCTTCAGGCATTCCCGGTTCTCCTAAACACACCACCACACACCACATTCGCACTACACCTGGGCCTCCCATATCATGCTCACCCAGACGACTCGCTCCAGACAAGCTCAAAATTGCCAAACAAGAGTTTGAGGACATGCTAGCCAACGGGACCGCACGACCGTCCGACAGCCCTTGGGCCTCTCCACTCCACCTGGTGAGTAAAAAAGACAATGGTTGGCGCCCTTGTGGCGATTACCGCCTGCTCAACGCCCGAACGATCCCAGACCAATACCCGATTCGTCACATCCATGATTTTGCGCACAGCCTATCTGGATGTAAGGTATTCTCTGTGATCGACTTAGTAAAAGCCTACCACCAGATCCCAGTCCAGGAAGAAGACATTCTGAAAACGGCCATCACCACCCCGTTTGGTTTGTATGAGTTCCCGTACATGACTTTTGGTCTCAGGAACGCAGGCCAAACCTTTCAGAGGTTTGTTGACGAGCTTACCCGTGGCCTAGACTTCTGTTACCCATACCTTGACGACTTCCTAGTCTTCTCAAAGTCGCCAAGCCAGCACGAAGACCACCTGCGCCAACTCTTCGAACGAATGCGCGAGTATGGCGTACTGGTGAACACTGCCAAGTGCGTCTTCGGGAAACCTGCGGTAACATTTCTGGGCTACCAAATCTCGGAAGAAGGCACCAAACCTCTGGACAGCAAGGTAAAGGCAATCTCTGAGTTCCCTGCACCAAAAACTGTCCGAGAACTCAGACGCTTCCTGGGCATGGTGAACTTTTACAGGCGATTCTTACCCAAAGCCGCTCAGATTCAGGCACCTCTTAATGCTCTGCTCACAGGCTCTGTCAAAGCCTCCCACCCCGTGACATTAGAGGGAGACGCTTTACGCGCATTCGAGGCCTGCAAACAGAACCTCTGTGACGCAGCATTATTAGCCCACCCTGATCCTGAGTCCAAACTTGGACTTGTAACTGACGCCTCCGACACCGCAATAGGCGCAGTACTTCAGCAGCGCAAAGATGGACACTGGCAGCCGCTAGCATTTTTCTCACGCAAGTTGAGCCCATCACAGAGTAAATACTCTCCATACGATCGGGAGCTCCTTGCCATCTACGAGAGTATAAAATACTTCCGGCACATGCTAGAAGCCACTCACTTCACCATCTATACTGACCACAAGCCTCTCTGTTACGCTTTCCATCAGCGGAAAAGTAACTGTTCGCCCCGGCAGTATAGACACCTCGACTTCATCTCTCAGTTCACCACCGACATAGTGCACATCGCAGGTAAGGACAACTTAGTTGCCGATACTTTGTCGCGCATTGACGAACTCGAGAAACCAGTCGATCTCGAAGTGATGGCCCAACTGCAGACCAGTGATCCAGACCTTTCTGCTCATCTCGCAGGTGAAACTTCACTTCGCCTGGTAAAAACGGACATTCCTGGTAGTCGTGCATCTTTGTACTGCGACGTCAGTACAGCGACTCCCAGGCCATTCGTCCCACAACAACTTCGACAGCAAGTTTTCAATAGCTTGCACTCGCTCAGTCATCCCGGTCCAAACGCCTCAGCCAAGCTCGTTGCCCAACGTTTTGTTTGGCCACTGATGAGGAAAAACTGCCGTGACTGGTCTAAGGCGTGTTTGACTTGCCAGCGCTCGAAGGTAAGCAGACACGTTGCCTCACCACTTGGTACGCACGACTTACCTTCAGCGCGTTTCAAACACGTCCACATAGACCTCATCGGCCCACTTCCTCCAGCTGGAAATTATCGATATTGCCTCACAGCCATTGATCGCTTCACGCGATGGCCTGAAGTAGTACCAATCACCGACATTTCCGCCGAAACAGTGGCCAAAGCATTCGTATCCTGCTGGGTGGCTCGATATGGTTGTCCTGTCGAGATCGTTACTGATCGAGGTGGACAATTTCAATCAGCACTGTTCGAACAGCTGTCCAAATTTATAGGGTTTGATCACCGCAAAACGACGGCATACCACCCGCAGTGCAACGGCTTAGTCGAGCGTTTTCACCGGCAGCTCAAAGCAGCCATCACATGCCATGCAGATGCTAACTGGATCGAGTCACTCCCACTCGTCCTCCTCGGCATCCGCAGTGCAATCAAGGAAGATCTCCAAGCATCTTCAGCCGAGCTTATGTACGGTGAGCCTCTTCGTCTGCCTGGCGAGTTTTTCGCTACCAAAGTTGGCAATAACACCACCGACATAACCGATTTCTCAGCTCGGATGAGATCTTTCGCTGAAATGGTAAAACCCGTACCTCCACAGCACCATTCTGCCTCTCGTCGCTCCTTTGTATTCAAAGATCTAGCCACATGTGACTATGTATTCCTAAGGGAAGAAATACTCCGTGGCGCACTTCAACCGGCCTACACTGGCCCATACAAAGTACTTCGACGAGGAGGCAAAACGTACAAAATACTGGTAAGGAACACAGAGCAGACTGTATCTATTGACCGCCTCAAGCCGGCCTACATATTGTCTGACACCACTCCTACCCCAACTCCTACTCCTCTTCCACCTCCCACTCCTCCAACATCAACCCAGGATACCGCTCCCACACTTCCTGTTCGGACCACTCGCTCCGGACGGCGCGTACGGTTCCCAGATTTTTATCGCCCTTAGCCGGTCTCTGGAGGGGAGTGATGTAGGTGACTCAACATTTATTTATCACTATGTAGTATATTTTACTATTAAATATTTTATTCTAAACATTTTCAATATAAAATATTTATTTCTATATATTCATTTACATACTATATTAACACTCCACATTCATTACTCACTTATATTCCACAAACATTCATACATCACACTAAACCTAATAAATATTATTTACACAAGCATAGCCGCGAGTAAACTGTTGTTTAGCATCGCTATTGTTCTCGCGGCTGTCGCGGAGATACCGAGCTCGAAACCGGTTCCGACGCCGGCCCGCGCTCGGCCACCAGTGCCTCACTGATCGTACCTAAGCACACACGCGCCGCCTTTCTATTTCGCATTCCGTATTTCTCGTCATATTGTAATTGTGTTTTATTGTTTTAATAGTATTGTGGATATTCAAATAGACTTTGGATTTATGGGAATTTGGTGTTTACTTTCATCATCCACCGTCACCCACACCACAACCACTAAAGTACATACAATTCAAATACTGATTTCCTCAATTAAAATTACAATAGGGAACCTCTTGTTAATTACTTAATTAACATCAAAATAATACCCATCACACACTTAATGCCCAAACACTAAACCATTTAGTTAAATTAAATATATAATATACATATAAATAACAGCTGTTTGTTCACCGAGTTGTCTAGTTTTGTATTTGCTTCAATGTTAATTCATATTTACTGTTTTTTTTTTCATGTTTCATCATTATTTGAACGCTTACATCACTCACAGTTATTTTTGTAACTTACAGTCTTGTCTGTAATGCTGTCTTCGTTTTTCTCCATCCAATGGTTGCCTTTTTTTTTTTTTTCGTGGAGGAAATGCATTTACGCATCCCCGCACTCTCCTCGGGGCTAATGGGACTCCACTACCGACTAAAACCTACCACGATGTCCCTTCACCTCGGCAAGGACGGGTTTCGCGGGCAAGCGAGCAATACTATAGCAATACGCAATTCCCGTCCCAACCGCAGTCCACTGTCCAGGTGGACCCGCCTCAGGAGGACACCCTCCCTCTTGCTGCGCGAGTGATGCCCAGGGACATCCGGGCATCAACTCCTCGGGAGGCCCTTGTCCCTGCTAGGGGGTATGGGATGCCCCCGCATCCCACGCCCCAGGGCCTCCTAGCGGAGACGGAGTCCGAGCACGAGCGGCTCGCCTCCGTGTCCGTCTTCTGCGGATCGGATGAGCGGCAGGATTCACCTCCCGCTCCCGCTCCTCGGCCTCCCTTTGCGACATCACCGTCTCGCAAAAAGAGGCCACCGCATGCCATGACCTCTCGTCGTCAGCCATCTTTCGCAAGATGGTCGACAAGGAGAGGTCTGTCCCTACTACCGCGATCAGGGATAATCGCGGTCCGAGCTCCGCCGGACATGCCTCGAGAACGTGCTGCGCGGTATCTTCCGCGCAGTCGCACCGATGACACACCGGGGTTGGCTCCCTACCGATTCTGTGCAGGTACCTCCTGAAGCATCCGTGCCCCGTGAGTACCTGCGTCAACCAGAAGGTGAGCGCGCCGTGCTTCCGTTCCACCCAATTCCTTAGGACAGGCCGTATGGCCTCAAGGAAACGGGTGGCTCCCTGGCCTCGTCGTGTGGACCTAGCGAGGATACCATCCTGCCAAGTCCCCACGGCTGCGCGTTTTGCGCCCCTCCTCCAGCGCTCCACCTCTTCGTGGAGATCCAATGGTTGCCTGGAAGAGATCGCTTTTAGCGATAAGGCCGCCACTTATGGCCCTATTATAAGTTATTTGTAATCTCTTTTTCGTGTGTTACAATAAAGAATTTTCTATCTTTCTATTTAATTAAAATAAAAGTTTAATATGAAAACATCAATTACCTTTATCCTTTTCATCTTCAACATCATCATCATCAGCCGGCAGGTCTAAGAAATCTTCAAGACCTGGATGCTCCGAGGCTTCCACCTTCACCACCGTTGAATCCTCTGCAATAAAAAAATTCAACAAAAATATTCTCAACTAGTTCATACATTATTTTGAGATAAAAAGTAGCCTATGACACTTTGAAGACCTCATACTACCTACATACCAAAAATCATGATGATTGGTTAAGCCGTTTTTGAGTTATGGGTGTTTAAATAGACAAACAGAAAAACAGACAAAAAATCTTAATACTGCTGAAACATGTTCTGTTATCAATTTAAAGTATACCCAAACAATTTTTTTTCCAATATTATCTATGTTCAGATTTTTGAGCTTCTTCAGCTTTATTATATGTATAGTATTAAGTATATAAAATTCACTAGCTGTGACCGCGACTTCGTCCGCGTGGAATAGTTATTACCTTAAAAACGGTTCTAGTGAGTTAATCTTAAAAGATAGACATATACTGTTGCAGTCATTTTGTTAGATCATTTCAAGAGGAATAATTCTTTCATACATATTTTTTTGATATCTTGAACCGTTTTCTGCAGCACACGCAACGGAAGCCCTCAAAGATGAATAATTTTCCCCGTTTCTTTCACATTTTCCATTGTTTCTTCGCTCATATTAGTTACAGCGTGATGTTATATAACCTAAAGCCTTCCTGGATAAATGGTCTATCCAAAACAGAAAGAATTTTTCAATTCGCACTAGTGGTTCCTGAGATTAGCGCGTTCAAACAAACAAACAAACTCTACAGCTTTATAATATTAGTATAGATATACAATTCAAATTGGGTTTTAAATTTCATCCCACTATTCTAAAAAAGCTGAAAGTTGAATCTGGTTGATCCTATAGAAAGAAAAAAAATAAAGTATGTATTATATAAGAAACATATATAAGAATAAAATGTGTTATCTAGTACCTATGACACAGGCATTCTTAGTATGCGGCTAGATGGCGCTGTGTGATAACTCTTCTTCTTGTCACATGAGAGTGGCCAACTCTGGTGTCGCGAGTTTATCAAGCCTAAACGCCTCTGACATGGCTTAATATGATAACTCCTGAAACATTTATTTATTTGGCTCACTATGAAGTTTGTGTGTGTCCTGCAGCACGTCGAGTGACTCCTCCACCTGCTGCTTGAAGCTCGCCGTGTCCCGCAGCCTGGAGATGCACTCCTCACATATCACACGCTTTGAATCACCAAGATCTAGGGTGGATATCTGGAAATATAATAAATTATCTTATTTTAATTGTATACTTTTTAACGGTTCTTATAATTAGTAGTCTTTTTTAAGTATAAATAACCATTTCATTACATTTTTCACTAAAACACTTCATTCCCAACATTTACAATCAGTTTTCATATAAGTACAAGCATAAATTTTGCATGTGACATTACTTATAGACCGATCATAAAACTCATAACACCTAAGCAAATGTTCAGCCAAAACATGTTCTTGATGTTATGTTGAGGGAAACAATGGTGGAATGACAAAATAAACATAATAAATTAAAGCTTAGTTTACAAATTTGATGATAATGATGAGGTACCAAGCCCATTTTGGCTACGGCGAACTTATCTTCTCTGTAGAATATACATTTGCTGTAGCCAAAATCAGAAGGAATTATTTTCTCTTTATTAATTTATTTATATTATATTTCTCAAGGATGATATCACAATAATATATACATTTAATAAGGCTAAAGAGTCTGTACATTTAAGGTAGCACACATAAGTCAAATGTCTAATAGAAATATTCTACCTGGAGATTGCTTATCCATTAAGATTTTATTACATTATTATTTTAATCTGATATATCAAAAGCAAAAATTAAAAATATTACCTACAGTGAAATTCCAACTCTAGTATGATATAAGGACATTGATGAACGAAAAAAAGATATCTAGGTATACAGGATTTGTGAAACAAGTGAAGTTTCACAGCCCATTCATTCTTTCTTCATAGACAAACAGTTGAAACTATATTGAAGAAATTTGGCATGGCGACAGTTTAGACCCTGGCTAAGCATACAGACTAATTTTTCATACAGTTTTACGAAGATAACAGTGCCAAATACTTACTGAAAATTTAGAAAAGCTCCATGGTAAAAATAGGAAAATTTTCATAATAGAATGGAGAAGTAACAGAGATCTTTGGGAGCTTATCGGTGCAAGAAAATATATTTATTCGCTATTTTTAGGATCAGTAAAAGCACACTTAGTTACTTACATCAATAGAGAAGCATCTTTGTAACATTTCGTTGTAATCTTCCGAAATGCCATTGAGTTTATGTCCAACCAACATATTCTTCACAGCGCCTTCGTTCAAACACAAATTACACACGCCCAGTTGGGGCAATGACTCAACTATAATATCAGCATCCATGGTGATAATATTTCTCTAGTTTCTAAGTGTAAAACAGGATCACAACATCTTGCATCTTTATTTCTTTTTGGAATTCTTTCTTTGAGAATTCAAGATCGCCTTCGAAGTTCGATTCGATCCTAATTCTGTTTCAATTTCTTATCTGACATTGACAGTGACAGTGAAAGATTTTTCACATAAATGTACAGCCAAAGTTTTGACCTTACCTTGACTTAACCGGAAGTGTGCGATTAGTTGTAGCCTGTGATTGGTTCTATCAAATTTTATTCTTGATGCATTTGACTCGTTCGTTCGTTTCGTTCATTCACGCCTCCTTTTGTGCCGAATGCCGATTGCTTGGCTTGTGGTGCCGTTTTTTTTCTACTTTTATTTGATTATGTACATATCAGTTTTATTAGCTTTTTATTGAATTAAAATAAATTATGATAAAATAGTTAAGTGTGCAGTGTATTTGGCAAAGAACCTCGACTTTGCCAGTGTTTATTTTACGAAGTTGGCCGGTAAGTGTCTAAACTTTAGCAACTTCACAGCACAACTTTTTTCATTTCATCATTTTAACAAACTACCTATCTCACCAAGTTGCTCGCTATTAGTATAAAACTGTTGCAGCACCTTTTATTTTACTTTCTGCATCTTAAATGTTAACTATCGACTTAATATGAGATAATTAACTAAAACGCGTGTGCAAACAAAAAGTATAAAAAGTACCAACCTCTTGCTCTGAGACTTGGCCGTCCAAAAACGCCTGCTTTAGATTCTGAGTTGAAAATACTCTCTGCGGCTGTACAGGAACCGAATTTCATTAATCAACTACCTAATAGAAGTCCAATAATGTTCGACAACTTGATGATAAAAAGATCACCTTATACTATACCTATAATACCCACATAATAAAAACATGAAGAACTCAAACATGAAGAGTCCTACAGGACTACCAAATATAATACATATAAAGAGAACCTTTTACCTTAACATTTTACTTTAACTTGTATTTGTTGTAGAATTGAATTGAACTTGTATACAATTGATTGTTCCTATAATATATACTATTTTTGCCTTGGCTTCCCACACATTTATCTAAATATATATAACTCAAAGGTGACTGACTGACTGACTGACTGACCAACATAGTGATCTGTTAATGCACAGCCCTTACCACTGGATGGATGGAGCTTAAATTTGGCATGCAGGTAGATGTTATGACATAGGTGTCCACTAAGAAAGGGTTTTTGGAAATCCCTCTTTTTAAGGGGTGAAAAAGGAGATGCAAGTTCTTCTTCTTAATGCAAGAGAAGCTGTGAGTACAAATCTTTTCCTTCTCCGTCATAACATCTACCTGTATGCCTAATTTCAGCCCAATCTGTCCAGTGGTTTGGGCTGTGTGTTGATAGATCACTATATCAGTCAGTCAGTCTCCTTTGAATTACATATATATATATATAGATGTATGTGGCTAATGAATATAAATTGAAGCAATACAATAGGTACAATATTAAAACATAAAAACAAGGGAAGACCAACTAAACATACTACTTCTAACTACAATATATAAAAGGGGCACTTAAAAAATCTTTAGAAAGCCTAAAGATAATTTAGTGCTCCAGCCCACTGCCAAAGGGCAATATGACTTTATTGCACACCAGAAAATAAATATTAAAAAAATTAAGAGACAACTTAACCTAAGTATGTTGGGTGGCCTTATCACAGTGCAATATCTTCCAGACAGACTGATGATTGAGATTGATTATATTATTTTTACGTACTTCCAGGTCAGAATGGAGCCTCTGCAGTACGACACTACAGACTATTATATTATTGAAGATGATGACAAAGTGCTGGGCTTCAAGTAAATATGACTTTTTTTTACTAACAAACCTTTTATGTTTATTATACGAGCAGTTGATTCCCACATAACACAAGTAGGTAATTATGAATATTAAAATTAATAATTACTTGTGTTCAGTCTGGGTGTTTCTATGTATAATTAGGATGTATGTACAAAAGAAAAGTATATACCTAGTCAGGTCATAAATTCTGTCACATGTTTAATATAAAATAATTGAAACAACTTTATTCTTTATGTAACCATTTATATACCAAAATGAACTTAACAAAACAAAGATTCTTATGACAACAAAGTTTATTCAAAATGACCTCCGTGATTTTGAATACAGGCCTTCAATCTGCGCGGCCAGTCGTCTATCGCTGCACGAACGAGGTCCATGTCAATATCGGCGGCTGCCTTAATCAAGGATGTCTTGAGTGACTCCAAATTGGGATGAGGCTTTGAGCACGCCATTTTCCTCCAAATGTTGCCATATCTTGTAATCTAACGGATTCAAATCTGGACTGGAGGAGGGCCAGTCTTCGTGCCGGATGTAGTCGATTTCACGCGCCGCCAGCCAGTCTTGTGTGCTCTTCGCTCTATGAGCTGGCGCCGAATCTTGTTGGAATACCCAGTGCTTGTTATTGAACATGATATGAGAAACAGGTTCCACAAGGTTCGTCAGGACTGTATTTTGATACACAACTGCATTCGTTTTTACACCTTTCTCACAAAAATGTACCTCTGTTAAGCCCCAATAAGAAACTCTCAACCATGCCATGAGCGAGGATGGAAAATGACCTCGTTGGACACGCGGAATATGTTTGCTCGCTTCTTCACTACTGTGTGCGTACACCTTATGATTTTGTTTGTTGTAGCTCTCTTCTATGGTAAAAAATTTTTCATCCGAAAAAAAAAATTCCCGAGTTTTTTTCCCGCGTACCGCTTCAACAAAGCGCGGCATCTCTTCAGTCTCAGGTCCATTAGACGAGCATTCAAACGATGTCCTGTTTTTCTTCGATATGCCCGAAGCCCTAAGTCTTCATTTAACACCCTTTTCACCGTGGTTCTTCTTAACCCCATCTGAAGGGCCAACAGTTTCTGCTTACGTTTGGGATTTCTTTGAATTCGCGCCTTCACAGCTTTTATCACTGCTGGAGTCCTAACAGACCGAGGGCGACCACTTCTTGACCTGTCATCTACACTAGAGTCTTCATTGTATCGTTTGATGGTACGATAAACGAATCTTTTGGTTATATTCAAATTTTTCAGTATGTCAAAAATTTGAATTGGCGCGTAACCGCAACGATGCAATGCAATAACTGCAACACGGTCTTCTTTAAGCGTCCACTCCATATTTAAAAATGAGTAAAATTCTAAAATGTATACATTTTTATTTTCATGAACAATTCGAAATTCGAATTCAATAAACTTTTTTGTGGCCAGCATTCTAAAAGAAAAGTTTTTACTGTGTGACAGTACCTACTTATGACCTGATTAATTATGTAGATATTATATCCATTATCTAGTACCCATGATACAAGCGTAAGCTTAGTAGGCTAGATGGTGCTGTGTGATATGTACTGATGTATTTATTTTTATTTATTTAATTTACAATTATTTGTGTTGTTTCTGGTTGTTTATATGTGCATATATTATTATGTATGTATTTATAAAAGAAAAGTATTATTGTGTACATTATCTAAAGTGTATTCACGGAGACGAGTTAGTATAGCGCCTTCTCTATCGCACATTATCATACAAATGACAAAAACAAATAAAACTTTTTTAGGATCAGTGGCCGTTAACAATACCTTAGTGTGTTCACACTGCGCTTCTTAAAAGTTCGCTTAGTTTATTCCTGCGGCTTCGTCTGTTGTATAAATTGAGAGACATTTATTTGATAGATTTTTTTTATTGGTAGGTACCTACTTTTTTATATATCTGATGGATATGAAGGAAAGAAAAAAAAATCGAGAGTTAATGATTAAATTTTCTTTATTATATTATAATATCTACTTATACAAGTTTATAACATATCATCATCATCACTCTCCGTACTATCACTACTGTCGTCGTTTCCTACATTTATTATGAATCTTTCAGTCATTGCTTCCACATTTCTGTCCATGGCATCCATTTTGGGCTCAACTATTTCTACGACATGCTTTATACATTTTTTCCATTTCTCTGCGTCAATATTTTGAATTGATTCGTTTAATACAATTTTTAATTCTGCCATTTTGTGTGTTTTGACAAGAAAGCAATCAATCATAAAATCCAATACACCAGCCGGTTCACAAGTTGACATATGAGTGGAAGTATGAGTAGACTAAAAAGTACTCGTACTGTGTACACCGCCTTAGCGTTTATCACTGACCAATCGCAGTTAAAAAATTGTGTGAGTGAGATAGTGCTCTACTAACTCGTCTCCGTGAATACACTATAGATGTCATTGTGTGAAATGTCCTGGAATATTTATTTATACTAAACTAAGCTACTAAACCTAATTCAAATTTATAACCATGTCTAATTTGCACACCAGTAATGGTTGAGATGAGATGATATTTTAGAATTTTTATATGACATGTATTACTGATTTTATTAGACATGGAAAAATAATTTCTGCATAGTGTTATTAGAGGTGTTGTGTTGAATTGTGACATGTTTATAAATTTAAATTAAGTACCTCTTATTCCCATTTATTGAAATAAAGTGACATTTGAAGTATTTTATTGTAATAATCAACTGAGTATATCTGAAATAAAGGCTATTTTTATTTTATTTTATTTTATAATGGTTGAGATGTACAATACTAATATTTGATTTTATATCACCTACCTCACAACTACATCTTGCAAATAAATGAATCTTTATCTATATCTATTTGTTATGTAGGTACATACATGTACTTTATATTCAATAATAATAAACAATATACAAGGTGTAACAGAAGGGTGTGACAATACTTATACTATACATACCTATGTATATATAGAATACAGCCCACTAGGTTTCAGAATTCTAAGGGTCATAGATTTCGAGTAATCATAAGTTGAACTTTCATTAAAACTTTAAGACTTGCAACCCTACATCTTATCATTTTGAGCGTTCATTGACTTTTGACAAATTTTAATTTGTCAATAAAAAATTCAATTAAAAATATTAATTTCATTATTTTTCTATAATTATGCCTGGACTAGTATTTTCAAACGCCGAGTATTACGACATGATATTGTGCGTGGGTGCTTCGAATGGCAGCTACCACGATGCACGTCAGCTCTATCGCCAACGTTTCGTGGACGGTAGACCACCTGATGCACAGCGAAAGCTTCCTTCCTACGGATGCATTCGGCGAATGTGCCTTCGACTGCATAGTACGGGCAGTTTCCATGATTCCCGCAACGATGGTCGACCTACTACTCGAGAGAGGTCAAATCTGGAGACGCAAATTCTGGAGCATTTTGAAGAGAACCCGAGGACCAGCACACGTAGAGCTGGCGCAGAGTTTGAGGTTCATCACATGGTGGTTTGGAGGACGCTTAGTAGCGACGGGCAGCACCCATACCACTTTCGCCGGACGCAAGAACTGCTGCCTTCTGATTATACGCAGCGTGTTACTTATTGCCAGTGGCTTGACCAACAAATAGAAATCAACGATAATTTCGCGGACAATGTGCTGTGGAGTGACGAAGCGACCTTCACGAGAAGTGGACTTGCGAACCTCCACAACGAGCACGTGTGGGCTCACAGCAACCCACACGTATCGACAGAGTCCAGCTTCCAGCACCAGTGGCGCATCAATGTTTGGGCGGGAATACTCGGAAATCGACTCATCGGCCCAAAGATATTGCCGGCAAGCATGAACGCGGACGCATATCAAGAGCTGCTTGCTGGTGAACTGGAAGACGATCTGGAGTGTCTGCCGTTGGCCACATACCGCAGCATGTGGTTCCAGCAAGACGGGGCGCCCGCGCACTGCGCTCGCCGCGTTCGCGAGTTTTTGGACGAGCGGTTCCCGGGACGTTGGATCGGACGCGGGGGTCCGGTACCCTGGCCGCCGAGATCTCCGGACCTAACCCCACTGGTTTTTTTTTTGTGGGGTTACATAAAAGATTGGGTGTACGCGGTGCCCTGCGATTCAAGGGACGAAATGATCCCCAGGATATATGCAGCGTTTGCTACAGTGACACCGCAGATGCTCAATAATGTGAATAAATCGGTGGGTCGTCGTGCTCGGTTGTGCATCGAGCGGGGAGGACAGCATTTTGAGCCGTTTATGTGAAATAAATGTGATCACTCGCTAGGGCTGCCACGAAATCAAGTGAAAAATATTATCTAATTTTTGTATGGTAAAAAATATATGCGATTTAATTTTTCATATTTTGGTATATGACTCCTTACATAATATATATGTATACTCTTTAATATTGTCACACCCTTCTGTTACAACTGTATATACATATATACAGTGAACAAAAAAAAGAGTATGAACATTTAACCTAAATTTAATACATCCACATGTGGTATGGAGCCAAGAACGCTGGCTGCATTCCCACGCTGGATTGCTATAGAAATCTTTTGTGCAAGGAACCAGCCAGCGTTCTTGTCTCTTGTAATGTCATTCATCCTTTTATTTAATTTTTTTATAAAAATATATATTGTATAATTATTCCCAGCCTGCCGCTGACAGACATGCTGCCCGTCCTGAACTGCGACACGGTGGACCAGCAGCTCTCCAACCTCTGCAAACCAAATGTAACTATTATATAAAACTAGAAAATACCTTCTTCTTATTTAATGAAAGTGGCCAGCTCTAGTATCAGATTTGAACCAGGATGCGTCTGGATGAAAAGCAGACACTTATTTGCGTAGAAGGACCTGGGCGCCCACCACGATGTATCTGCACAAGAAAACTCCCCTAACGAATTAATTCTGCGGGGGAGTCACGAACCTCAGTCATGAGGAAATACGGCAGAAGATAGAAATACACATAATTGATATGTTTTACATGATTTTAATACATATAAAAATTTACATTATGTTGATAATAAAACCTTTTTTTTATTATTTGAAATTTATATTACTTTTAATTAGGTTAATTCACTTTGACGATATATAATAATTTGTGTGTATATTCATATTCTATGACTGTCCATCCATATCCGAGGACATGTGTAATGTATGTTACCACAACAATGTTATGTTACGTATTTCACCTTGTTTTGCTCGCTACACAAATTATTTTTGGACCTCGTGTTTTTATGATTTTGCTTAATATTTATAATTAACTGTAATTTCCAGAAGTATCATGTTATATGTATTATTTTAATTGTTTTACTTTAGTTTAACTTACTGAACTTTGGATCTGTTTGTAATCATGTTGTGCACACATGTGTTTGATGCACAGAATGGATCATTACCTTTGAAATGTTTTGCTGTTACTCATGTATTTTCTGTGTATTGTGTTGTGTAGGTACCTAACCTAATAAAATAAATACATAAATAAACAACTTGACGGTGTATCGGTAATGATTCTTTATATTTTTATCTCATATATCTTGTCACCTGTTGCAGGTGGAGAGGCGCGTTGGTCCCCCGGAGCGCACCCCCAACCCGGGGAGCTATGACTTCCAGGTGGAGATCAACAGTCACTCCACCAGCAAGAAGAAGTTCCTGGTAAGCATCTATTAACTAAATCTATCTATACTTACATATATTAAAGCTGAAGAGGGTCGACAGTCTGAACATTGAAGATATTCAAAAAAATGCTTGCAGATACTTTGGATTGATAGCAGAACACGTTCCAATAATTTCTAGAAATTTTGTCTGTTTGTCCGGGAATATTTATTTAATTTAATTTATTATTTACCCGTCCGCAGTTCTCGCACAAACTCAACAGCATCTACGTGGACATGGACACGGACTTCCCCGTGCAGTTCTCGTGGAAGGGCCCCGCGCAGATGTGCGTGCGCGCGACCTGCGCCTTCGCGGACGACGCGCAGGCGGAGAAGCGTGTGGAGCGCTGCTTGAGCCACTTCCACTCGAGCGCGCACGCTGGTGAGATACTGCCGGGACTCAGAACATGCAATAGGGACTAAAAATACACAATAAGGGCCAAAAGGATACCTTAGGGACTAAAGACACGCTAGGGAGCAAAAGAAGAAGAATAAAATAAATTTATTGTCACATGCAACATTAAATAGACACTCAATAAAAAACAAGAGTACAAATGAGAAGTTTCATGTCACAATCCGGCCCCAACTCAGCATGTGCTGGATGCAAGCATCCAGCGCTGGTCTTCCGTTGGGACCGGCGGGTGACGTCACACACGTAAATATATCATAATACACGTAATAACATAAACATAATACAGCGAAGTAGAAATATACAATATAATGAATACAGAAAAATATCACTAACAGGCAATGGATTATCATTATAAATAAATAAATATTCCGGGACATTGCACACAGCGCCATCTAGCCCCACACTAAGCAAACGCTTATCTCGTGGGTACTAGATAACGGATATAATACTTATATACTTTTCTTTTGTAAATACATACTTATTATACATACAAACGACCAGACATTATAGTAGGTAACTAACTATATATTTAGTGCATTAACAAATTAACGTATCAAAACAATAGATTAAAACACGTTAACTAAAGAAAAAAACTAATACATTATTATATCTAACTAAACAATCTACAAACTGATTATCCAAGTAATAATAATAATTAACAACTAGAAATTTAGTTCCACAGAATATATATAATACAACTGTTATGTCCAGGATAGGTAGCCAACATGACAACACTCTCGCCATAGTGCAAGCATATTGTAATATTATTCAGTAAAAACTAACATATTTAACTTAACCAAATATTAATTAACAAATTGTAAAATGGCCTCCAAAGAAACACTAAATATTAAGTGCAGATTAGGTAACACAAATACCGATGTACACACTCTAAATAATATATATTATAGTATAGTAGGTATAATACACGCATATTATTATGTTCACCAAATAAACTAATAGTAGTTTATGCAACTGTCATATAATGAAGGGTATTAAAACACGAGTGTGAGTTTATAATAGTAACGAGTGTTTTAATACCCGTGTTATATGCAGTTGCATACACTACTTTATCTTCACTAATGTTGTAACATTCTAACTTAATTTATTAAATTAAATTCACGCGTACGTGTATTGTCACAGTGATTTTGCCGCCTTTAAAATCTAACCAATGAGAGCAATGATCAACAAAACGCGACCAACCTGATTAGCCCTGCAATCAGGTTGGTCGCGTTTTATTGATGTTATAATGAGATATTACGATATCAATGTGGATATTATACCATCATGTGAAATTGCTTAAATTGAGTGTTTTGTTGTCTGCGCTATAACAGTAGTAATAATAAGTCAAGTATTGGAAACATAAGTAGAATGTTACAACATTAGTGTAGATAAAACTAATTACATATGTGCGCTCACGGGACGACGTAAATAAACTTCCTGTAACATTTTATGTAGTGATACTGCGACGAGCCTCCGCACCAAATATCTTTATAAGATCTAGCTGAGATCGCACGCGCAGTGCAGGAGTCCCAGTGTCCCGGCGAACGAAAATAAGTCCTCGTCGGGTCCAGACGTATTTGTATCCTTGAGATGGAGCCGAGATGGATATTTTTGTTGTATCTCGACAAGCGCTCGTGTAGGATGTTAAGTTAACATCCTACACGAGCGCTTGTTAACTACGTAGAACTTGACAGGCGGTGAGGCGAGGCCCATGCCATCCGTAGTCAGGCCGGAACCGGAGCTTGAAGAAGCGAGTCGCGAACCTGCTGGCGGGATACTCTCAGTATCAAAGGTCTCGGGCGCGGGCGCATTCCCGCCGCTGATGCTTCCTTCTCGTTCGTGGCGGCGCGGCGGTGATAGATGGCGCGCGTTTAAAACCAGCTCTTACCACAGAAATAATTTCATGTTCCGCTAACGACACACCCAACTTAGAAGCAATCAATTTGACGAGCCGACCCACGTTCTCACCCTGCTCCTCCGGTACACCCGATATCTCGAGGTCATTTGCATATGACACCTGATCGCGATCATTCAGCTCCAATTTTAGATTATCGAAATAAAGACGCAGAAAATACTAAATCTTCCTCTTCCACTAGAGCACGCATACTGGTGAGATACTGCGGGGACCAAAACAATTGCAATAAGACTAAAAAGACCAAAGGGACACTTTAGGGACTATAGGGACACGCTAGGGACCAAAAAGGCACTCCATAGATCAACAAAAACACATTAGATCGTAAAGAGGACTAAACCAGTCATCATTATAAAATTAAACATCTTTGTCATCATCACTCACAACTCTTCATAGATATAGATACTGCCTGACAGCTAGTGTAAGCTAGCTGTATGTACGCTGTTGCATTACACCTGAAAACAATAACAGTTATTAAAACAATAACAGTTACGACAAAGAACCCAGAAAACGGGCTCGAAGGAGATCTTAACTGTGAGGAGGGCAAGTAGATTAGTTCCGACGGAATAAATTTTCGATTTTGTCAGCAAAGCTTTGGAACACTTTACCAGAAGCTGTGTTTCGTGTGAACTACAATCCAGGGGTTTTCAGTTAGTAGGTTACCTTCTAGGTAAGCGTGTTACACCCTAGGCTGCAGCAATGCTTAACATCAGGCAGGCTGTAGGCAAACGTAAACCTATCCCACGTAAAAAAAGGTGTTTCTTCTTATTTTGGGTTGTGGTGAAATAATATTAAAATAATATAAATGATTTGTTATTAACTATGTTCCTATTGCTTCCAGACGCGGCTGTGTCCCGCAACGTGCTGCACTCGTCGCGTCCGCCCGGCACCGCGGGCATACACTACTGCGGCGACCCGGACCTGCCCGACTCGTGGCTCTCCGTGCTTGTGGCGCTGCACAAGCCGCAACGCGAGGTGTGCTGTTACTTTTAATATTAAAACTCTCGCCTTTTACTATTATGGAAAACTAGCTGTGGTCGCGACTTCATCCGCGTGGAATAGTTATTGTGGACATCATATTTATATTTGCAAACAACCTTTTAAACAAGCTTTATAAACTGTCGCATCAATTGATACGACACTAATGTCTTTTCAACTTATTCGACAATGTCGTATCATGTATGTATGTATGTGTTGCAGGTGACGCACGCGTTCCGCTTCACGTGCAAGAACTCGTGCACGTCCGGCATCAACCGGCGCACCACTATGATCATATTTACGCTGGAGGACCACCTGTGAGTACACACTAAAATTATAAAAGTGAAAAAAGTGCGAGTGTGGCTCTCGCTTCACGGTGCAGGAAAACATCGTTTCATCGCCAGATTACGGCTAAGCTTTGGAACACTTTACCAGAAGCTTAGTATTTCCTGCGAACTACAATCCAGGGGTCTTCAAATCTAGAGTTAATAGGTGTCTTCTAGGTAAGCGTGTTACACCCTAGGCTGCAGCGATGCTTAACATCAGGCAGGCTGTAGTCAAACGGAAACCTATCCCACGTAAAAAAAATAGCCTCTGATAATACGAATAATTAAGAGAGGCCAAAATTCCGCGCGCTCAGGTGGCGCCATCTCTTAGCAATATGTAAACTGAAAGGTTTTCACACACATGTAATTCGGGTATGTTGTTTACGCGTTTTGCACCAGAACTCACGTTCTGAATATGGGTGTCATTACACCACGCGAAACGCGTAAACAACATACGCGGATTGCACGTGAGTGAAAACCGTTTAGTTTACATATTGATAAAATGTCCCACGAAAGTTTCAATATTAAAATCTCTCAGCAACATATGATACTACAAATTATTCGGTTTTTTGACGCACGGGATACATCAATGTAAAGCATATATCACCTTATAATTCCCTTTATAATACTTAAATACATTCTTATTATACATACAAACGACCAGACTCAACACAAGTAATTATAAATTTTAAAATTCATGTATAAAGATAAAGAATCTTTATTGATAATGTAAAGTTGTAACATACATAGGTATAGGTATAAGTACTAATATCACAGAATATCCTAGACAAATTACAATATCTCGTCAAATTGAATTTATAACATTTAGTTTTTATAAAATTTTAGAATTTACAATCTGTATTATTAATAAAAAAATTAAAATTTTTGTTCTTAAAATCATGTCAAACATAATAGGTATGTAATCATACAATGTGTCAACTTAAATAAATCTACGGTCATTTCAGCTGTATAGGTATATTTGTGTCATGCGGGAATCGAACCCGCAATCCCTAGATTAGAAGGCAGAGCCGCTACCAACGAAGCTAACAGGCCAGTCAAATGTAGTCATTTATTAATATTTGTTAATTAATCAATATTATTTTTTAATATTGCAGCGGCAACGTGCACGGTCGTCAGGTGGTAGGTGCGCGGGTGTGCGCGTGCCCGCGCCGTGACATGACACGGGACGAGGCCACAGAGGGCGCTCCGAGAGGCAAGCGCCGCCTCGCCGACATCCCCGCCGCCGCTCCCGCGCCCCCGCCGCCTACCAAGGTGAAGCGAGAGGAGCTGGGGGACAGCGCTATACATCTCAATGTGAGTACATTATCTTCATACCTAAACTCTCCTACGGTTGCCTGGAAGAGATCGCTTTTAGCGATAAGGCCGCCATTTGTGGCATTAGGTTTATTTTTTTCCGTTTTGTATTATGTTTTTTTATGTGAGTGTCCAGTAAAGTATTAATCAATCAATCATTTAACTCTCGAATGTTTATTGTCTATTTATTTATTTATTAATAGTCTACATAACAGGCACTAAGCTAAAACACACATAATATAATAGTAAATAGAAGAAAATTACGAGCACTTAAAGCTCTCTCGGAGCAGACCTAAATAACAATTTTAAGATAGTTACTAACGGAATACACACATAATTATATGCTACTGCTACTTTAAACAACTTTGTTCAGTGACTTAGAAAACGTTGTTATCGTTATAGGAAACAGGGGTATATTTAATTTGTAAATTGTCTTCTAAATGTGCGGGTCAGCCATGCCCGCCCGGCGAACTCTGTTCCACCTTAGAGGCAATAAATAACCAGATTTTGGATTTTATTCAATTCGTTTAAAAAAAACGGGATCCGTTCCTGGTTTATTAGATTGTGTTGTTTGATGAAATCTGTGTTTGTTCCCCAGCTGCAACTCCTGTCTCCGGCGGCGGCTATCCTCGGCCTGCAAGTGATGCTGAAGATGGAGCAGCAAGTCTACGAGGCGAGCCAGGACCCGCGCGCCGTGGACGTGGTGGCCAGCCTCAAGCGACAGCTGCACCACTTGAAGGAGAAACACCCCGAGCATGCTGACTGAGTGGGGGGAGTGGTTTACAGTGTTCAAGAATGGGGCAGTGTTTTAAAAGTGTATGTGAAAAATGAAGCAGTGTTTTAAAGTGTTTGTTAAGAATGGGGCAGTAATTAAAAGTGTATTTCAAGAATGGGGCAGGGTTTTAAAGTGTTTGTCAGTAATGGGGCAGTGTTTTAATTGAATCCAGGTAATTCTATATTCAACATATCTTTATCACACAATTTACTATAATATCAAAAGGACTTAAACTTGTACAAGGTACAAGGGCGGCCTTATCACTTTAAGTGATCTCTTCGTGGCTTCTAAATTATACACGGGACACTGCACGTTAACATACAAATAACTCTATTTTAAAAAAACTGGGTTGTTTACATTGAGCTAGTATAATACAGAGTCACAAACACTCGAAAAAAATGTCCGTCCCAAAACTCTGGCCACGCTACTCGTTGAGCAGACTTTTGGATTACCTATCTTTTTTTGCACATTCATAAAATATGTAAGAGCGAAAGAGACAAGCAGTGTTTCGTTTGCGCTCGCTGCCGATGTTAGCGTTCGGACACTTTCTTGCGCTTTTTTGTTTGAGATTGTGTCTCTGTATAGTCCTAGCTCAATGGTTGCCCATACATTTTGTTAGGAAGAGGAATATTTTGTATGAATCGACTGGTTTTTTTTTTCATGAATTTCCAAAAATCATAGAATTATTTTTTTTGCATTTGACATACTAAAACCACCAGTAAAACATAGTGTTTTCATTGAAATTACTTGATGGTTCCTCTATGTATATGATTTTTCACAGTGATTTTCTTTTGTGTTATTTCTGGTATTTTTAATATGAGAATTTATAGGTACATAGACATGTTAGTAATTAGTATTGTAGGATTTAATTTGGAATTATTTTTCTAAAGAATTTAATTTTTTATTTCCCGCCAGTGTCTTATTAATTTTAAGCATTAGAAATAGTATTGTATTTTTAAGATACTTTTTAAGTATTCCAAGTTTTTAATAATAGTACTTTAGGATAAGTTCGCGTATGTGTAAATTTAAGTTTATTTTTTTAGTTTATAAAACATACGAATTAAGGATTTAATTATAAAATTATGATATTGATTCAAAAAGTGCTAAAAAATCTAAATGGTGCCTTAATTTTTTTTTAAAGCACAATTTTTATGTCAGATAACTTAAAACATACCAATAATTCATTGAGCTAGGATTACACAGAGTCACAAACACTCGAAAAATATGTCCCGAGCCAAAACTCTGGCCACGCTACTCCTTGAGCAGACTTTTGGATTGCCTATCTCTTTTGCATGTTCTTAAAATATGTAAGAGCGAAAGAGACAAGCAGTGTTTTGTTTGCACTCGCTGTCGATGTTAGCGTTTGGACACTTTCCTGCGCTTTTTATTTTTGAGATTGTGTCTCTGTATAATCCTAGCTCAATGCAATAATTATAATATTGCCTAAAATATATACCCACCCAGAACCGACCAAATTTGATTTTATATTTAGGTACTTATATCTTAAAAAAAACTTGAACTGTAGTAAGTGTATGTTCAGGTTATTTAGTACATATTTCTTTTATTCCGGACATTTCATTAATAGTAATAACACTTTTTGTCGTAGTTACTTGAATTTCGAAATTGTCTTCCTGAAATATATAGTATAATCATGTTTTTCTATGGTCTAGTATTTTCATACGAATGTTTGCAAAATAATTGTTACATTTAGTTGTCTTTATCCTAATTTGAAACAATACTATTCTTGAATGTTGTTCACTAAAAAACATAAAAAAAATAACAAGACAAAATTAAAAAAAATACCAAAAAATTACAAAATTACCTACATTTCTCAAGTTAATAAATAATGTATGTATTATCTGTGAGTTCTTATGTTAGTTTCTGTTAGATATACCATAAGATAAATGGTATCAATTTTGTATGATCAATTCATTTCCACAAACATTTTTACAAAGTATTCAAAGTTTGTAAGTACGCCTTTTCTGTTCAAAAATAATTGTTTTATTTGACTCTCTTCGAGTCGTATTTCCTCATGACTGAGGGTCGTGATTCCCCCACAGAATAAATTCGTTAGGGGAGTTCTCTTGTGCAGATACATCGTGGCACGTGGAATAGTCACGTCCTCGGATATTGTGGTCCTCAAACATGTTGGTTTCCTCACGATGTTTTCCTTCACCGTTAAGCGAGTGCAAATCCACACATAACTTGAAATTACAAGTCATTGGCGTGGCTGCATTCGAACCAAGGTGCGTCTGGATGAAAGCAGACACTGGTACCGCTGAGCCAAACTCTCATTATATTTAAATATACTTAGCTAATGTTTGTAGTAAGTGTCAAATAAAACAATTATTTGTTCAAATCGTGATTCGAATTTATGGATTTTTGTTGTATTCTGACTGTACTCATTTTTAATTGATGAACAATTTATTATTGCTGACTGTGATTTAATAAATTGTTGATGATTCAATTTGTATTGTTTTGTTTTATTTATTCCCAAATTAAAGGTAATTTGCCCAAGTTACAAAAGCGATTCCGTGAGACGGTAGAGTACGTTAAATGCAAAAAAATGCTATTTGATAAAAGTGTTGTCTTTTCAGAAGCCCCTGGGGTTGTTGGAAAATGTCTACGTCATAATTTGCAATTTTGATGATAATTTTTATTAGTGGTGACGACTTTGTAAAAATGTGAAATGTTTGTTTTACAGCCTTTATGAAATTATAATTTTCAATCTCAACACATGTCTTCATATCTTTGATAGGTAGATTGGTAGATATACCTATTTATATTTTTTTACAAGAAAGGTAAAACTAATAAGAAGTTAGTTTAGTGCTTATATTTGGCAAAAAAATATGGAAATCAAATCTCTTATAGAAATACAAAAAACTTTCAGAAGACTTGATAACTATATTTAGAAAATATTTCACACAGCGCCATCTAGCCCCATAATCATAAGCGCTTGTGTTCTTGCAGTTTAAAGGATATAATTATAGTACATTGTTACCCTAGGGGTGAAAGTAACCCATTCAGTCCCGAGACGGGGTTTGGCGCCCGAACGCAGTGAGGGCGCCAATAGTTCGAGGGACTAAATAAGTCTTTAACCCGAGGTAAACACTGTGCTTTTCATTACAAATACGAGGAAAGTAAAAATAAAAACATGAATTAGCTAAAGAAAATATGAGTAAATTTTATTTTACCACCCAAGTCAAAACAAAGATACCTCAAATCGTATGATGATTTTCCACTACCGCTTTAGCCTCTTCTTTTAAAAATCAGGCGTTAAATTTATATTAAAATCAGATGAACTCATTTTATAGGTACAAAATCTCTGCTATACGTATTGTGACGTAGAACCTCTTTGAATGTAGGTGTAAGAACTATTTGGTTAAATGTAGGTATAAGAACTCTTTTGTTGAATGTAGGTATAGGAACTCTTTTGTTTTTGTAAAGAAGTTAGTAGAGTTCAAGATAACTCTGCGCGCTGATAAAATTGGAACTAAAATGTTCTGATTGCAATTTGCATCACTGAGGCCAATTCTTGGCATAAGTGCTGCCGCCAGTCGCGCGCAGAGTTTTTACATGTTAATTTGACAGCTGTCAGTTGAAAGCGATTCTCCCTAGGGATGAAAAGTATTACTTTCAACCTTGGAGGAAATATCAGTATGATTCTTGGTCCGAGCTTTCAACCCGCTCCTCAGGCAACTTCAGACCTACTTTCAGAGTATGAGTAATGAAAAATATTTAGCATATGTAAGGAAAATAGTTTTTACATCTCTCATGTTCGGTAAGTAGGTCCTTATTACCCCCAAATGGGGCTTGTAAGTAACCAATTAGCGCTCTTGGGTAATAATGTAGCTAGAAAAGCCCTAGGGCGGTAAGTAATTTTATTAAAAAAAAACTTTTCACTCTTTCAAAAAGTTCGGGTAGTAGACAAAGGAGGTCGCTTCGCTATTCAAAGGAGGTTGCCTTGTCTTTGTATGAGTATAATAGTCATCAATTTTATATATCAAATGGCGATGCTCAATTTCATTCCTGAAAAAAAAAGATGAAAAAAGGCGGGAATAGAAAACTTTCACTTTAAATATTGTTTGTTTTTGGGATTTTTTTATAAATACATGCTAATAAGGAAAAAAACATGAGTTCTGCAAGTGATGAAGATATAAGCTGCACTCCTGATTCAATGAAAATGAAAGCTGAAGCAGCAACTAACAATCTTTTGCCTGTAAGTTGTAAAAAGAGATATTTGAAAACTTACGACGAGTTCATGAAGTGGTGAAAAGAAAAACGAGTAAGTTCTGATGTTGTCCATGACCAACAAATATCACAATCTCAAACTATACATAACCAAAAAACATCTGTCCCTAAAATTTGAAAATTGTTCTAATTTCACTATAAATTTTAACCAGTAAAATGTTTTATTCTTGTAATACGGTTTTTTTCTACTTACCTCACAATCGAGATGTAAAGCAGAGTAGTTAGCTCGGGTGTAAGCATCAATTGCACCCTCGAACTGTAGGCGCCCTCGCTGCGCTCGTGCGCCCAAATATCTCGGGCTGCAATTGATGCCTTACAGCCCTCGGCTACTAATATACTATTAAGTACATAGTTTTTTTTTTATATTTCAGGTCATATCACACAGCGCCATCTAGCCCCATACTAAGCTTTCGCTTGTATCATGGGTACTAGATAACGGATATAATACATATATACTTTTTTTTTGTAAATACATACTTATTATACATAGAAACGACCAGACTCAACACAAGTACCTACTTACAAATTTTTAATATGCATAATTACTTGTGTTTTGCGGGAATAGAACCCGCACCCCCAGATTAGGGCAGTCAAATATTGTAAGAAGAGTGCTATGCCCTTCCTGGCGACAGGGTCAACTCAATGTTTTTTAGAATGTTATTGTATTGTGTACTGCAATCTATACTAATATTATAAAGCTGAAGAGTTTGTTTGTTTGTTTGAATGCGCTAATCTCAGGAACTACTGGTGCGAATTGAAAAAATATTTTTGTGTGGGATAGACCAGTTATCGAGGAAGGCTTTAGGCTATATAACATCAAGCTGCAACTAATAGGAGCGAAGAAACAATAGAAAATGTGGAAAAAAACGGGCAAAAAAACAGGAAAATTTATCTTTGAGGGCTTTCGTTGCATGCGCTGCAAATCGGTTCAAGTCATGGGTAGCAGCTATAATTTATAAAGCTGAAGAGGTTGATTGCAAAAATAAATATGATGCCTAAAATAACTATTCCACGCGGACGAAGTCGCGAGCACAGCTAGTAATAAATAAATATGAGAGATAGATACATAAGACAGGGAGGAGGCCTATAACCCTGCAGTGGGTCTCAGAAGTAAATATGTAAGCAAAATTTGTAAATACACTGGCTTGGATATAGCCATGGCCTGATAGCTTAGTTGGTAGTGGCTCTGCCTTCTAATCAAAGGGTCGCGGGTTCGATTCCCGCATAACATTTTTTTTGGGTGTTTACGTTTGCTACATGTACCTACCTACATTTTTATCATTACTATTGTGTTCAAATCACTCTACTTAGACGAAGAATTTTCTTACTCTAAGTCACTCTAAGTATATATATATATATATATATATATATATATATCTTTCTATTGTATTGTGTTCTGTATCTCTTGTTGTTTCGTGTCCCAATAAACGTATTTTATTCTTATTCTTTTTTATTCTTAACACAAGTTGTTATGAATTTTAAGATTTGTCATTACTTGTGTTTAAAAGGGTAATAGTATTCTTTGACTTTTGTTGAGTCTGGTCGTTTCTATAAGGGTAATACCTAGTATTCTTTGGTTTCTATGTATAATAAGTTATGTATTTACAATAGAAAAGTATTTATACTACACCTGCTCGGAAAGTACCTTGTTACTTTATCAAATTTACGGTAGAAAGTACCTACGTCATTGCATATCGAACAAATATGCGGGGAGAAAACGCATCTGAGCGGGAAGAAGTGGATTTTCATACACTTTTCTCTCCCGCTCAGATGCGTTTTCTCCCCGCATATTTGTTCGATATGCAATGACGTACTTTCTACTGTAAATTTGATACTTTCCGAGCAGGTGTAGTATAAAGCACTATGTATCACTCGAGAGAAAGTGCGATTCCCGATCTCGGGTGTTTTGAAGCCCGAGCCGGAGGCGAGGGCTTTAAAACACCCGAATCAATCGGTCACTTTCTCCTCTCGGTGAACGGTGCTAATTCGATGGCACACGCAATTAAATAACCACTAAATAGGTTTAGTCCTTGTCAAACTGGTTTTGTTATTCCGCTGTATATATGTACAAATAAACTATTTTTAGATCGAGACGAATGAATTGTTTAGGGTCATTTAAGTTAGTTGAAAACGTCAAAAAGCTATTCGTCGGCGCATAATTTAACGAAATTTCTGTCTAAAATTTGATCGCTAAGCGTCAAATTAGACAAGACCTAAAACGTGACGAATAAAATTTAGTTCGGTGTATTCGTATTGTTTGTAGGTATATGAGTTTTTGCTTTCAATTACAGCAGTTTCAATAGTTATCGCATTTCGTCCTGAAAGATATATCGAATTCGTCGTGGCAGCAGTTGTTTATCCATTGAAAAATGTGTAAAAAGCCAGAACCTGTTTTTCTTGAATTACATAGCATTATTAGGTACTTATATGAAATAAGTCCCATGGTATGATTAAAAACTAACTACCATTTTACAGATAAAAGATGTTAATTAGAACGAAAGAAAGAAATAATCATTAAAAATTAACTAGAAAACATTGAAATAAATTAGCATAAATAGGTAATAATAATCAAAATGAAAAATAACAAAACCATTGTTGCTTTGCTAGGGCAACGTCTCGGGAGTGATCAATGCAGATGACAATTTTTACTTGAGATTGAGACAACAATACAAAGTTAGGGCCAAAGAAAAAAAAAATACAGATATAATAAACACACAGATAAAATATTGGGCAGTAATTAGTTATTTACTCCATCTATTGTCCAGGTTTCAAACTAATATTACTACTTGCCACTAGATGGCGTGATGAACGCAACTCAATTTGGTTCATATTTGTCTATGACCATAACCTTTTTTAATTTAATTCTGAATTTAATTAAGTCCGGCTAATTTTTTTTTAATTTAGTACGGCTAATTTTGGTTTAATCCAATGTTCTCGAATCGCTGATTGTACTATTGAGTACTATACTCCATTCGCGAGGTCGAACTGGGTTAGGCTGTACATTTATGTGAAAAATCTTGTATTATTAATTATTTCACTGTCAAATGTCAATGTCAGATAAGAAATAGAAACAGAATGAGGCTTTTCCGGTAGCCAATTAAAAAAATATATAGTTTAAAATAGGTTCAATAGATGTCGCTGTATACTGTTAATGTACACCAAAGAGCAAGTAAAATTTATGGTTTTTGTTGTCATTTCGTTGATGGTTGACATTTGTTTGACAACTAGTGTGGCGTGTCGTCATATCATATCACTCACATTGCTCTTGAATCTCAATCTCGGTGCACTGTTTTCATCTTTCGTTGCTCAAATTTGTTATCTTCTTATTTTGGTTTTGTTAAGTTCCATTTCTTACAAAAAAAAAATGTGGAATATTTTTAAAGACATCGTTGTCTAACTTTTATATTAGTATTTTGTAAATTGATTACCAGAATAAATTAATTTTACCAAAAACTTGTCTCACTCATACTGAATACGTTCCGTTTCACGTATTATGAAGAACTCGCTTGTACAGGGGCAACATACAACGCCATCTGTTAAGCATTTTTTACACCATTTTTTAATTCAACTGTCAGAAAAAGCCTTATTGGGATCGATCGAACCGAAGGCAGGAAACCACTCCATGTGTGAGTGTGGCTTAGATGAGCGAAATGTGAATCATATATTCTTTAGCTGTCCATTTAAACAATACTCATTGTATGATGTAATCCCTCCCGAAATTCCTCGTCCTACTTCCCTTAAATTCCTGCTATCCCTTGTACATTCCAAATTTGTAAATATCTTATGTAAATATATTAAAAACAATAAAATAAAATTATAAGTAACATTAATTTTAATTTAATTAACATGTTCCTATGTATTAAGCATCTATGTTTGTATTTGTTCTTGTGTTGTTTCTGTATATGTCTGTAGATTGGTTAACTATCGCTGTTACAGAAAGCAAAAAAGGGGCAAAAAAACACTCAACTGTGCAATTTAAAACCACCGTACATATCGATATTTCCTCGGAGGTAAAATTTCTCAGTTTGATGGCATAGCTTCCCACTTGACATTGGCAGAATTGCGAAGTTATATCTAAAAAAAGCCATAACAAAAAAAAAAAAAAAATGCAGGGTCTTGAATTCTTGAAGAATTACAAAAATAAATAAAGATGCAAGGTGTTGTGATCCTGTTTTCCACTTAGAAACTAGAGAAATATTATCACCATGGATGCTGGTATTATAGTTGAGTCATTGCCCCAACTGGGCGTGTGTAATTTGTGTTTGAACGAAGGCGCTGTGAGGAGTATGTTGGTTGGACATAAACACAACGGCATTTCAGAAGATTACAACGAAATGCTACAAAGATGCTTCTCTATTGATGTAAGTAACTAAGCTATTACTTATCTTAAAAATACTGAATAAATATATTTTCTTGTACCGACAAGCTCCAAAAAATCTCTGTTACTTCTCCATTCGATTACATACGATAATTTTCCTATTTTTACCATGTAGCTTTACTAATTTTCCAATATTTGTTTTCTGTGAAAATCTGTATGAAAAATTGGTCTATATACTTAACCAGGGTCTAAACTGTCTCCATACCAAATTTCCTCACCGTAGTTTCAACTGTTTGTCTTTGAAGAAGGAATGGGCTATGAAACTTCACTCCTTTTACAAATCCTATGTTCTATATCTTTTTTTTTCATTCATCTATGTCCTTATATCATAGTACCCAGAGTTGGAAGTCAATACTTATAGTTTTTTTCATTTTTGCATGTGATGTTTCAGATTAAAATAGGTAATAAAAACATTATGCATTTAGCAATATTCAGCTAGAATATTTCTATTAGATATTTGCCTTATGTGTGCTACCTTCAATGTACAGACTTTCAACCCTCTCCAGCTTTATTAAATGTATTGATTTTTGTAATTGGTTCATCTGCGACAATTGTATTTTTTGAATAAAGAAGAATTATTTTTTCTGATTTCGGCTACAACAGATCTGAGTAGATGAGTTCACCGTAGCCTAAATGGGTCCGGAATTATCATCATCATCATCAAATAAGTAAACTAATCTCTTTATTCATTATATTTCCAGATATCTGCCCTAGATCTTGGTGACTCAAAGCGTGTGATATGTGAGGAGTGCATCTCCAGGCTGCGGGACACAGCGAGCTTCAAGCAGCAGGTGGAGAAGTCACTCGACGTGCTGCAGGACACACACAAACTTCATAGTGAGTCAAATAAATAAATATTAACACAAAGCGCCATCTAGTCGCATGCTAAGCAAATGCTTATGTCATGGATACTGAATAACAGATATAATACATACATACTTTTCTTTTTTTTAACCAACTTCAAAAAAGGAGGTTAACAAGTCTTCTGAAAATTTTTTTTAATACCATATAGATTATACACATGAATTAACTAATAGTCCAGTCAATAAAGCCCAAAACCCCCAACAAATTAGTTACTCGGCCAAACTTTGTGAATCTGTTCAGAAGGGTAAAATAAGTGACCATGTGAGTTTGCACCCTTGTAGGGTGTACGGAAAGGGTTGAAAAGGGGTGAAAAGGGTTTTTTATCAATAACATTGCCAAAAAAATTAGTTACTTTGTGCAAATTTGGAATTAAGTTTTTGTTACCGTTTTCTAACATGTATCAAATTTGCACACTTTTGCAACATACGGAACATTGTTTATTATTAAAAAACTGATTATGGTTAATAACACGAGTGAAAAAATTAGTTACTCGCTGCAAATTTGGAATTATGATCTTTCTTTGGTTTTCTAGCATGTATTAAATTTGCACACTTTTGCAACTTACGGAACATTGTTTATTAATAAAAAAATCATGATATTCGCTGATAACAGGGATAAAAATATCTGTGAAGAGTTGAAACTTGGAGTAACTGTGCTTGACAAATTATATACAACGTGTTTTTTTTTTTTGGCATTTTAGAACACGTTGTATATACCTAATTAGTCTAGCACAGTTACTCCAAGTTTCAACCCTTCACAGATATTGTTATCCCTGTTATCAGCGAATATAATGATTTTTTTATTTAGGTGTCCGAGCCTCCGCTTGACCCACTTATTGAGATAACATCTTGGATTTTACGTGTGGCAACACTGTTTTGCTCTATGGCGCCCCTTCCATGCGTCGAGTCATATCGGCTCGACTCGGTATCGATCGGCTCCCCCCTCCCGCACAACGCTCGCGTAGCGCCGGGCGGACTCGCTTCCTCAGTACGTCATGGATTTTTGACGTGTTTTTGACTCCTACGAAAATGTAAGTGAACATTAATTGTTTTAATAACCTTTAATTTTTTTAATAAAGCAGAAAAGCCCTGTTAATGTGCATTATGCACTTCTAAATGCGCAGGAAAGCCTTGTATAAACGCATTTTGCACCTTTTAACGCACAGGAAATACCTGTCTAAATGCGTGGTGCACCTTCTAACGCACAGGAAAGCCCTGTCTTAGAATTATGGTGCTAGTTAGACTTCTCAGGAAAGCCCTGAGTCTAATCTAACGTTTGCTATCAGGAAAGCCCTGTATAAATGAGAGACGCAACAGTCTCAGTTTTAATCAAGAACTTGTTAAGTTGTGGCTCTGTTGGTAAACATATTCGAATATGTAATATATGGGTCTGGAACACAGATAAAAAACGATCATGACCCAGACGGACACCAAAATAGTCATCTACATTATCTTTGGTAGCCTACAAATACATCAGCAAATGCGCTCATAAGCGCGCTACATTCCAAGTCTATAGGTATAGCTTTTCCTTAGCCTAATTGCTTCTAAAATGGCCACTAAAAGAAGACAAATATTGAGAATGACGTCTCTGACACTGGAGACTCTTTCAATAGACCACTTTGCGAGTGCAATTTGCATTCTTGTGCATTCTGTTTAGTGCTTAAATAAAATATAGTTTAGATATTTTCTTTCACCAAATCTAGTTCCTTGCATCCTACATCATCTAGAGATGATTAGAGGACTCTACCTATTTGTTGTAAAGGAAAAGAGGAAAAGACCATCTGCAATGCATTATAGATAGACAACAATATATCTATCTAAATATCAATATTTTTATAGCTATCTCAGAAAACAGGCCGTTTATCTTCTGGAAACCTCGTGGTAAAGTCGACCTTACGGACTGACAAGCTCACGTGAAAGAGATGGATAGACTCATTAAGTTACGGTTACTAGTACGAACTAGCGGAATATACCCGTAGAATTCTGTCTTTGTAAGTAAACTCAACGAACACCCATTGATTTGCCCTTCAAGACGGCTTACTTGCCGAACAAGTTCAATCCAGGAAATAAATCTGTAAAGAAAACAAATTTATACTTAAACTGCAGTATTATCCAAAAAGCTGTAGATTTCGCATTGGTCCTTTTGACTTTGAGCATAGCGTGAGAATAATAATTTAACGTAAATATAATACGGCAAAATGATTAATCTAATAGGTGTCGATTTGTCGAAAATCTGCTTTATAGTTTTCCTTATCTCATCATGGAGCAGAGGTAACTGGCTGAAATAACGCTGGTTGGTAAAATTCATACCGAGATATACGTCGGTTTTGGTTTAGATTTAGATTACGTTGAAAAGTCGACATGTCATCTAAACTCGCAAAATGTATTTTACTTTAATGAATTAATCAGTATCGTGAGTACCATACCGCTAGTATTTTAAAGACCTTCCAGCTCATGGTTGGTCGTGATAAGAATAACTTTAGCATTTGGTGCAAGCCATCAATTTAATTGTCTGAAATAAGAAAGGTAAAAGGTTGACGCACAATCTCGGCCTTGGACATCGAAACAGAGGTCCTTGAAATATACAATACGCTCTAAACAATACGCTCCAAATTCGGTTCCAGAACCAACGGTGTGACCGCCTCATATATTGTCAATCGGGACAGAAACTCGCCTCTAATGAAAAGTTATAATCCAACTGGGTTCACCGTATTTAAATTGTAAACGATAAATCGATATCACAAAGATCTTGCAAAATCAATCTGACAGCCAGTATCATGCAATTATGTCTAGATGAATACATTAATTAAACATCCTCATTAATTAAAGACGCGGGTATTAGAGACTTGCCTGGTAACTTTGGATCCGCTGGTGTAACATCGTAATGCGACGTGCGTAAATAACATTGATTTAGATAAAGTCTTAAATTGATGTATCTGGAATAGTATAGATACGTTCTCAAACTCTACTTCAAAGAAACTAATAGTCCTAGAACTAGCATAGTAATCATAATCAAAATATTCATTTATACATAAATACATCACTTTTTTACTTATGATTTATATTCAATATAAATCATGTATATAAATTTATAAAATCAACTCGTATTATTTGAAAATTACATTTATGTTAAGTAATAGTAGCCGACTCTTTCAGTATTCAAGTAATTATAACTGGGTTCCACCTAAGTTTTAGTAAAAAGCAGATTGTGCTAACTGTATGAAGTTGTTAATTTGGTATCGATTTGATTGTTTAAAACAATTATTTGTTTTTGGCTCAATTATATACTCTTACCTATACATACATATGACTATGGCTAAAATATTATTATGTTAGATATGATATGATTCCCATAAGTTTATATTCACTTACTAACATTCCAAATTACTTTATAGGTTTAATTCAGGAATGTTCGTCACAGCATTTAAGCGCCCTTGGCTCTATTCCGCACAGTACGTCCCGCAAGCGCAGCGCCGGCAGAAAATAAACACTTCTCAATAAGTGGGTCAAGCGAAGGCTCGGACACCTAAATAGCAACGTTTTTCTCCCGAAGGGTAAAAAACGTATATTTAGGTTCCAGCCGGAGCTTGACCCACTAAGATTTAACAATCTTGCTGGCTTGAGAGTACTGAGGAAGCGAGTCCGCCCAGCGTTGTGCGGGAGGGGGGAGCCGATCGATACCGAGTCAAGCCGTCATGACTCGACGCATGGAAGGGGCCCCATAGAGCAAAATAGTGTTGCCACACGTAAAATCCAAGATGTTATCTCAATAAGTGGGTCAAGCTCCGGCTGGAACCTAAATATACGTTTTTTACCCTTCAGGGGAAAAACGTTGCTATTAATAAACAATGTTCCGTAAGTTGCAAAAGTGTGCAAATTCAATACATGCTAGAAAACCAAAGAAAGATCATAATTCCAAATTTGCAGCGAGTAACTAATTTTTCCACTCGTGTTATTAACCATAATCAGTTTTTTAATAATAAACAATGTTCCGTATGTTGCAAAAGTGTGCAAATTTGATACATGTTAGAAAACGGTAACAAAAACTTAATTCCAAATTTGCACAAAGTAACTATTTTTTTTGGCAATGTTATTGATAAAAAACCCTTTTCACCCCTTTTCAACCCTTTCCGTACACCCTACAAGGGTGCAAACTCACACGGTCACTTATTTTACCCTTCTGAACAAATTCACAAAGTTTGGCCGAGTAACTAATTTGTTGGGGGTTTTGGGCTTTATTGACTGGACTATAATGTTAATCAGGGATAAAAAATTATCTCCATATACCATTTTTTGATATATAAATAAATTCTGATGATTCCTTTATGTGTAAAGAAGCAACAAACTTTATACAGTTACAAACAACCTTTCGGCTTAATTATATATGAGCTAACATATTTATCTCTCTGTTTTAGTTGTATTCCCTAATCCTTCATGACTGAGGGTTGTGACTCCCCCACATACTTAATTCGTTAGGGGAGTACTCTTGTGCAGATACATCGTGGTGGGCGCCCAGGTCCTTCCACGGAAGACACATGTCCTCAGATATTGTGGTCCTGAAACATGTCATATATACACATATCATATTATTACATATATACCTATATTTAAAAAATATATTTGTTGAAATTTCTTGTTGCAGAGGAGTTGTTGTTTGTGAAGGTGGAAGCCTCGGAGCATCCAGGTCTTGAAGATTTCTTGGACCTGCCGGCTGATGATGATGATGTTGAAGATGAAAAGGATAAAGGTAATTGATGTTTTCATATTAAACATTTATTTTAATATATCTAATTAATAGATAGATAGAAAATTCTCTAACACACGAAAAAAATACAAATAAGAAGTCAAAAATAACTTATACTAGAGACATAAGTGGCGGCCTTATCGCTAAAAGCGTTCTCTTCCAGTCAACCATTGGATGGAGAAAAATGAAGACAGGATTACACAGACAAGACTGTGGGCCTCTTTCACCATCTTATAGTTTTAAAAAAGACAAGTCAAGTATCAATTTATAAAAAAAACACAAAGTAACTGTGAGTTATGTAAGCATTGAAATAATTTTGAAACATGTTAAAATAGAAAAGCAGTAAATATGAATGAACATTGCAGCACATACAAAACTAGACAACTCAGTGAACAAACAGCTGTTATTTCAATTTATTTATTTATAGTTGAAAAGATCTTAAATTATAACAGTATGGACTCCATAATGTAGCCTCACGGCATGTAATTATAACAGTATGGACACCATAATGTAGCCTCACGGCATGTAAATGTATTTGTGACAACTTCCATATCTATTTCTATCCTCTAATACAATATAATCTCAATTTTAGTTACGATTTCAAAACATAGTACAATATTTATTTATACACAAATGAATATGTTACCCTGTCAGAAAAATGAAGTGAATTTCAATCACTTCACTGATTATATTTCCGCTCTGTTCAAAGAGCTATGTTATAATACGCTAACTAGTTGGACGTTTAGTGACGATTGTTCAATCAACGTTCGGCGTAGTCATTCAATAAAATGTCGTCATTATATGAACGCGCTAGTCATCTATAATCTAATAGTAGATCCAACCAGATGCCTGCGACGATATATCTATACTAATATTATAAAGCTGAAGAGTTTGTATGTTTGAACGCGCTAATCTCAGGAACTACTGGTGCGAATTAAAAAAATCTTTTTATGTTGGATAGACGATTTATCGAGGAAGGCTTTAGGCTATATAACATCACGCTGCAACTAATAGGAGCGAAGAAACAATGGAAAATGTGGAATAAACGGGGAAAATTATTCATCTTTGAGGGCTTTCGTTGCGTGCGCTGGGAAAACGGTTCAAAATTCAAAGAATTAATGCCCAAAATAACTATTCCACGCGAACGAAGTCGCAGGCAGAGCTAGTATATTTTAAAAATATATTTGTTAAAATTTCTTGTTGCAGAGGAGTTGTTGTTGGTGAAGGTGGAAGCCTCGGAGCATCCAGGTCTTGAAGATTTCTTGGACCTGCCGGCTGATGATGATGATGATGAAGATGAAAAGGATAAAGGTGATTGATATTCAACAGTTTACTTATAATAAATTTAATGGGTTTCTCTTTCTCTTTGAGTCGTATCTCTTCATGACTGAGGGTCGTGAGTCCCCCACAGAATTAATTCGTCAGGGGAGTTCTCTTGTGCAGATAAGTAAATCGTGGTGGGCGCCCAGATCCTTCCACGGAAGACACATTTAAATTTTGTATCAATTAAAATATTTGATATTGCTTTCCAGATTTCAAGCCACCAATCAAGAAGGAGAGTCATGTCATCACAAATAAGGTCAAAACGAAAAAGGTCAAACCTATCAAATACTCTCGAAAATATCCCGTCGACATGCACGAAACAGAAGAAATGCTCGAAATCGGCTTGTTTCCTTTCAAAATGAAGAAAAACGCGTTCGCCTGCTCTATATGTCCAGAAACATCGACGAACATAGACGATATAAAGATACATATATGTCAGCACACGAAACGTAACATTCATATAGCATTCAACAAAATGATGTTCTCGGATTCACATAGGTTTTATAAATCGACGAATAAATTGCGATGCAAAATTTGTACGGCAGATATATCGAATTTTGACGAATAGAAGCAACATTTGGAAAATTGCAGCTGTAGGGTAGGGTGGTGTAAGTTTGCGCAGTTTTGAATAAATTGCAGATAAAAATTAAACATATTCAATAATCAAAGTCTTCTTTAGTAATAAAGTCGTATGTTATCTGTTAACAAGAATACTACTTATTTTTGAGAAATTATAATCACTTTTTACGTAATATAAAAAAATCTAGAAAATGCTAATCTAGAATATTTGCGCGTGGGTGACGATAACATTGCGCATGGTTTTATTTGGTGTAATTACTTGCATAAATCACACTTGAATGCTCCAAAGCCCAGGTAATCAGTACACTTTTCATGCCACCAGACCTGGCACGTAATGCACTCGATCCAGTCTTCAGCAATAGGCTCCTTGAAGACTTCAGTACATCCTCCACACCTCCAAATTTTCTTTTTTGTCAGTCTTTGGTTTTTTGAACATCTTCTTAGCTCTTTTTGGGTTTGCTGTTAGATTAGGCTTCCTTCCTTCTATTTCTTTTGCCAGCTGGTTCTTATAAGGTGAACTGCTGATTACTTCAGCTTGTTTGTGCTTCCGATTAGCAGTTCATATGACTTGAGATCTCGGGATTGGTATAATTTCCTTGAGCGAGGGACTCTCTTGGGAGTTTACGTTCGCTCTAACCATTTCGATCCCAGAGCTTTGAGGTGAGGAAGAGAGAGTTCCAGAGAGTGAGGAAGAAGCAAGCTGATCCATTCCATCGATATCAACTGCACTGTTTTCTTTTACGTAGTCTCGTTCAGTGACGTTGCTTGCCATGAAATCCGCGTCTGTGAAACATCTGGATTCCATGGCATTATTCCAGTTGCTTTAAAGCTTTCTACTCCACAAGCCACAGTTGCAGCTTTGTAAAACGCCGGTGCAAAGATTGACGTCAACTGGAAAGTGGTAATAGCTCTTCCAGGGTGATTTCTGAGCCATTTTTCACATTCGGTGGCATAATATTTCTTAAGAGCACCGTGAAAGTCCCTATCAAGGGGCTGCATTTTGTGGCTGCAGTGGGGTGGTAGTGTCAAAGCAATGATGTTGTTTTCTCGAAAAAAGTCTATAGCTTTTATGGAGCAATGGGATACATGATTATCAAGAATCAGCAGAACGGGTTGGTCTTTCGTTGGCTTGGTATGATCCTTGAAATGAGATAGCCAGTCTATTAACAGATCACTGTTAATGAAGCTTGAATCTGAAACCACCCCTATGGATCCTGCTGGTGCTCCATGGATCAGTTCAGCTTTCATCCTTTTTCGCTTAAAAATGAAAGCGAGGAATGAAATGTCCCGTTGCAGACACTGCATTAACAGCAGTCACATTAATGCCTCTTTCTGCACTGGATATTTTATTCACAGCGCGTTTTCCTTTTACAGACAAGACCTTGGGTGGTCGGTTCGGAACTGTCGAAATGCCCGTTTCGTCCATATTGTACACCGATTGCTCTGGAAATTGATATTTGTCCATTAAAGCCGACAGTTATAGATAAAACCGTTCTACTTGCGGTCTGTTGAATGCCATAGCTCTGGCAATGCTCGTGGAAGTTGGTTGTCGGAGTGAAATCTCGGGGTGGCGCTTCATAAATCCACGGTACCATTATTTCCCTGCAATTCTTGAGTTTTGGTTAAATCGATGAGGGATTCCATACTTTTCTGCGTACTCATAAGCCGCGCTTCTCAACTGTTTAGCTGTCAGGCCGAAAAACATGTCATCCAGGGTTTTCAAGTGGTTACAGAAACATTCTTCTATTTCGGTACTAAATGTGGTGTCGTATCTACCGAGTTTTGTGGCACATTCTTGTTGCTGCAATCGGTATCTAAGTGTTGACTCAGCCATTCCTAAAGAAGCAGCTACTTGCCTCTTGCTTTCTCCATCTTGTACACGCTTACGGGCAGTCTCAATAGTGGAAGGTAAGCAAACTTCTCGGTCAGTTTTTCGCGGTCTTCGGGACATTCTAAAAAAAATAAGGATTAATTAATAATTCTCTATAATTGATCATTATAAATCGACGCGACGACGTGTAAGATTGCGCGCGCAATTTTATCCACCCCCGTACTGCGCAAACTTACACGCCTAGCCCCTCACTCGATTATCGATATTGTGACGCCATCTCTTAGAAATATATACAACTACGTGATCATACACCGAAATGATGATGGTGAACACGAGTAATATTATCAGAAAATCATTGTTATTCTATCAGGGTTTTTGTCAGTCATGGTTGCAAAATGTTCAAATATTAGATCAAAAGGCTTGGAAAACTTTGAACTTACCTGGGCTCGCCGTTTTCAATCACAACTGAATATTTTTTTGTGAGCAAGTCTTGGCTAGGGCAGCAATCAAAACACGACTGAAGTTAGCGGCGAGTTTCACACAGGTGTCGAGAAATGGCGAATGCGCAATCTTACCGACCGCGCAAACTTACACCACCCTACCGTTTAGAATTAAATAATCTCGAGTTAATAAGCGGAATAATTTGCCGTTCAAATTGGAAAAGGAACAGGTCGACTGTCCGGTGTGTAAAAAACGCTTTCTGAACTTTTTCAGTTTGAATACGCACATGAACGTACATTATCCGAACTATATTTGTGATAGTTGCGACAAAGCTTTCGCGTCAAAAGCTCGGCTTAGAGGTCACATACTCACGAGGAAGGCCAATTTCCGTGCCGATATTGCGACGCCGTTTTCGATAGAATTACCAAAAGAGAAAACCACGTTTCCAAAGAGCATAAAGCGGGACTTAAGTACGCTTGTAAGCGGTGTAATATATCTTCGACGTCGTTTTACGCGCGTCAAAAACATCTAGCCGAGGTGCATAATGAGGAATTGAAACGTTATAAATGCAAAGCGTGTCCCCAAAGCTATATAACGCCGGGACATTTATCTAGTCATGTCCGAAGGAATCATCTGAACGAACGCAATCACAAATGCGACAAATGCGATTTAGCGTTTTATAGGAAGAACACGTTGAAAATGCATATGATAAAACACGACGGGGAGAGAATTCACGTTTGTAACGTTTGTCAGAAATCGTATCAGAAGAAGAAGACTTTAAGAGAGCATATGACGATACATGATAATGATAAAAGGTTTGTTTGTCCCGTCTGTGGGAGGGCGTTTACACAGAAATGCACTCTGAAGGGACATTTGAAAGTGCACGAGAGGAAAGTCAATTTGAATGATTGCGTCGCTCGGCCGTTGCATTCGATATAATTGTTTGAGCTATCTAGGGTGGATGCGGTAAAAAGAAATGACACTAGGATCAACTACTATTTATGGAATAGTGTTAAACCCTTAAGAAAGAACGCCGAAATTGAAGATCTAGTGGCCGAGCTTAACATCTTAGGCGAAATAAAGTCGCATAGACTCGCTGGCTCGGCCACGTGGAAAGGATGCGAGAGGATCGTGCTCTGAAGAAAGCGTACTTGGGACGACCAACTTGTCGACGGCCAGTCGGACGTCCCAAGTAACGCTGGAAGGAGCAGATAGAGGAGGATCTGCAACAACTCCATGCTACCGAGTACTCCATTTCACCTGTGAAAAGAATCAGTAAACGAAATGTGAATGAATTATGAATGAAATTTAGTTTTTGGCGTTATGTTCATGTTTAACTTTAATAAGAATCACAAAATAAAAATTGAATGAATGATGTAAATTCAAATTCAAATTTATTTATTTGCATTAAATCGTTTTTATTTTTGTATTTGTATTATTTTTGTAAATGAATATAAATGAATTAGTTTTTGACGTTGACGCCATTTTTAGTCAGGGAAAAAGGCGCTAATTCTATTTTTATCTATTAAAATCTTTGACGATATTAAAATAATCACAAATGAAATATGAATATATATACGAATGAATGATGTTTACTGTCAAGCAATGTAATTAATGCTATTTAGCGTTTACAGCTATGATGTTAGGTTTTAGCTTCTAAGGAATAATTTCTTTATGCTTGTGTTCTTTTGTTATTGGTGTACAATAATAGTAGTTTATGCAACTGTTATATAATGAAGGGATTAAAACACGAGTGTGAGTGTATAATAGTAACGAGTGTTTTAATACCCGTGTTATATGCAGTTGCATACACTACTTTATCTTCACTAATGTTGTAACATTCTAACTTAATTTATTAAATTAAATTCACGCGTACGTGTATTGTCACAGTGATTTTGCCGCCATTAAAATCTAACCAATGAGAGCAATGATCAATAAAACGCGACCAACCTGATTAGCCCTGCAATCAGGTTGGTCGCGTTTTATTGATGTTATAATGAGATATTACGATATCGATGTGGATATTATACCATCATGTGAAATTGCTTAAATTGAGTGTTTTGTTGTCTGCGCTATAACAGTAGTAATTATAAGTCAGGTATTGGAAACATAAGTAGAATGTTACAACATTAGTGTAGATAAAGTATTTTATTCCTTAGAAGCTAAAACCTAACATCATAGCTGTAAACGCTAAATAGCATTTAATTACATTGCTTGACAGTAAACATCATTCATTCGTATATATATTCATATTTCATTTGTGATTATTTTAATATCGTCAAAGATTTTAATAGATAAAAAAAGAATTAGCGCCATTTTTCCTGACTAAAAATGGCGTCAACGTCAAAAACTAATTCAACTATATTTCATTTACAAAAATTAATACAAATACAAAAATAAAAACGATTTACATCATTAATTAAATTTTTATTTTGTGATTCTTATTAAAGTTAAACATGAACATAACGCCAAAAACTAAATTTCATTCATAATTCAATTATATTTCATTTACTGATTCTTTTCACAGGTGAAATGGAGTACTCGGTAGCATGGAGTTGTTGCAGATCCTCCTCTATCTGCTCCTTCCAGCGGTACTTGGGACGTCCGACTGGCCGTCGACCAGTTGGTCGTCCCAAGTACGCTTTCTTCAGAGCACGATCCTCTCGCATCCTTTCCACGTGGCCGAGCCAGCGGAGTCTATGCGACTTTATTTCGCCTAAGATGTTAGGCTCGGCCACTAGATCTTCAATTTCGGCGTTCTTTCTTATAGATCGATAGCGACGATGATATTTGTACGCCTCCGAATATTCTAGAACTGGCAACAAAAGTAACTCACAATCTTTTGCCAGAAAAATCTAGAAAATTATATGAAAAAGAATATAATAACTTTTTGGCATGGAAGATCGAAAAGAAAACTACATCATTTTCTGAAAATGTCATTCTTGCGTATCTCAAAGACCTCTCCGACAAATTCAAGCCATCTTCTATGTGGGCTAAATATTCTATGCTCAAGTCCACACTGAGTATGTACAACAATATTGATATCACGAAGTATTCAAAAGTCATAGCGTTCCTGAAACGCAGTTCAGAAGGACACAAGGAAAAAAAGTCCTTGACGTTTACATCAGGTCAAATAAAGATGTTCCTGGAAGATTCACCAGATATTTTGTATCTTTTTGAAAAGGTAAGTGTATTTTAGTTCTGCTATTTAATCTACCTAGTACTTACGTACTACACACGCAAGTTATCTAGACACTCCGTTTAAGCGCTTTGTGTATAAATTTGGTAGTAGGTACCTACACTTTACTACTTCATAAATCATAGTTTTTGCCTTGGCTATGTACCTCAAGCTTATTATATCGTTTATTGTTACAGGTTGCACTTATCTTCGGCATAATGGGGGCATGCCGAAGGCAAGAGCTATACAACATCCAGTTCGATGAAGTCTCTAACATAGACGACAGTACAATCATGGTGAAAGTTTCGAAAACAAAAACGAAAATAGATCGTTCTTTTGTTGTGACGGGCAACTGCCATGCCGTATGTAAAAAATACATGGAACTTCGACCCACCCCCTGTCGAAACCCTGCCTTTTTTTTGAGCTATAGATCGGGAAAGTGCGTCGATCAAAGAACTGGTATTAATAAATTTGGTGCTCTGGGAAAAACTATCGCAAGTTTTCTGAATCTGCCTAACCCAGCGTTGTACACGGGGCATTGCTTCCGGCGCACCTCGGCGACCCTTCTCATAGATAGCGGTGGTGATTTGACCGCACTGAAACGACACGGAGGGTGGAAGTCTTCTACTGTGGCTGAGTAAGTCTCAAATACGATCTTGAACAGTATAGAAAACAAGACGAATGAAGTAATTATAAATATTCCGACTCCGTCTACGAGCTCTACTGCTTGCCCCGCGACCGCTACAGCTGCTGGATCAATCATTAACTTTCAAAATTGTACCATCCAAAATTTGAACAATTATTATAAATAAACTATTGTCAGCTTTTACTCTTGTTGTTTGATTAATTACATTAGTGAAGATAAAGTAGTGTATGCAACTGCATATAAAACGGGTATTAAAACACTCGTTAATACCCTTCATTATATGACAGTTGCATAAACTACTATTTATTTGAAATAGTAATGTATAAATACAATGTGTAAATAAAAATAGTAAAATATCAGTCTATTCATTGTCTTCATAAGAATATTAAAACTGTATATAAAATTGTTATTATATAATGTACATATATGTACTACTTTTAAGTATACAAATATTTTCACATAGAATTAACATATATTATGTAACTAGTTGTTAAGTGCAAATAAATAAATTATTACCTAAATAAAAAAATATTAAATATACATACATACATAGTGGTAAATAACACATAACCTTCAAGGTGGTTGAAGGATGTCTAAAGCAATAACTTTTGTTGTTCTTCTTATCGAATGAGAGTGGCCAACTCTGGTGTCGAGTTTATCAAGCCGCCCTAAGGGACCCTGACGTGGCTTAACCCTTATTAAAATAAAGGTAGAATGCATACCACTTGATTTTTTTTTAAAAAAAGGACTTTTTTTTCACCGAATTTAATAGCAAGTAAAACGTTGTGTTTTTTTTTATCCAACTACTGGCAACATTTCACTAATAAACGTCACCCGTCCTTATAAGTAAATGTCAAAGAGGGCAAGTCGGCAGTTTGGCGAAAAAAAATTGAAATTTGTGCGTCGCTCCCACAAAAATCTGAGTTTTGTTCTACGAAAAATCTGGTAAGTGGTTTTTGCGTCCAGATTTATAAACTAGGCTATATTGTTGTTGTTTTGCATCCATTTGGTTGAAAATTCTGGTAATCTATGCATGGTTTTCGATCATGTGAAGTTATGGGTGATTGTGGTAAATTATCTACCATTGTTCATTCGTGCCTAACTGTTATTGGATTTACTAATATAGAAAACGGTTTAAAACATGACTCGTGATCGCACTTTATCCACTAAGTCTAAAAATAAGTGTCCACTTTTATATAAGTATAATTAATAAAAGTCTTACATAGAAAACGACTATTTTTATTTACCTATTAGTAGGTAAATAAAAGGAAGGAGTCTAATGGTTTATGGTCTATCTTAAGATAGACCATAAACCCATTAGACTCCTTCTATGTCGAATGCTTTAGAAGAAATATAATGTATTGAACAAAAGAAATGTGAATATGTACATGTTTTTTAAATTACCTAAATTAGACAAGCAAACCCAGAGAAAACAACTAGTATAGATTTTTTTTCAAACCGGATTGGATAATGGTAACTATTTTACCACAATCGTAAAATTTTACAAGTCGGTAATGGATAATGGTAGGTTATTTACCACACAAAAAACACCCCTTCCCTCCCCCTTTTTATATTTTTTTCATCAAAAATGAAATCAGCGGCCCCTAATTACCCAGAAAACACCCTCGCTTTTTCTTAAACAGCCACAGGGGCTTTTGTTTGTTTAAGGGTAAACGAGTGTGGTGTAGCGAAATGTACATTATTTTGTCTATCCTTCTGTTGTATTATACAATATTTTTTATGTGATTAAACAAGTATTTATTAAAAGGAATATTCATATATTTAAGATATTCATAGTTTTTCGTATGTCGTCACACAAAATGCACGCGTAGCTCAGCTAGCAATCGCATGCGAATACCAATGTTAAGCAACTGTCGACGCGGACAGACCTTGGATGGGTGATCAAAAACTGGCATTCCATTTTGGGCGCTTTCGTGGGCGGGATAGCACGTTAAATTGTAGGTCTCTGCTGTTTGACATAGTACGGCAGTCGTTATGCCATGTCAGAGGCCCGTAGGTCTTGATAAACTCTCGACACCAGAGTTGGCCACTCTCATTCTGTAAGAAGTAGAAGATGCACACAAGAAGAGGGGCCCATGCCCAGCTGTAGGCGATATCAAGCTTATTATTATGATGGTATATATGCTGCTAGCGATTATAATGGCGAAATTAGGTATAGGTATTGTCTGGAAAGGAAAGAATTTGGATAACTTGATGGAATTGTACATTAGACCTAAATAATTTGAGGTAAGTAATTTTTCTGGTGTTAATTTTATATGTATTTGGGTTTAGTAAATAATTTAAATGATTGAAGGACAAAACTGTTAAGTATATTCACAGGTCTCTTCATATTTACACTTTATCACAAACTTCGCCTCTCAATATAATTTTGTTAAGACAGTTTCAAAATAAAACAAGACAAAATATTTTATTTATTTTTTACAAAGTTTTAGCGCAATAATACATATAAAAAATGATTATATTTTAAGTCAAGAACTCGTTTCAGCAGTTCTTAATCAATTTGTGTTTATTTGTCTACCTATTTATTTAAATGCTTGTCACGCAAATACGGCTGAACGGATCATCATGATTTTTGGTATGCAGGTAGTATAAGGTCCTGGGAGTGACAAACTTTTAAATTCCACCATATTGTTACCTTTTACTTTGCAAAAAAAATATTTGAATTTTAAATTTTAATTTATTTCGAAATAATGCGAGCGAAGCCGCGGGCGTCTACTAGTGCACAATATAATCAAAATAGCTACTCGGATGCCATTCCTTGACATGTTTGTTAAAATTATCTCGACTTGGGAACCCAGCGTTGCATTCCGGACAGGTAAATTTAACACACTGATCTCCGCTAACATGCGATTTCAAATGATATTTCAAACTCTTCTTATGTCTATACGTCTTTTGGCATATTTCACATAAATAATTCCGTTCAGAAGAATGGCACTGCATATGTACTTTCAATGCTGTTATGCAGCTGAATTTTTTCTTGCAAATTTCGCATTGAGTCTTTAAAGAATGATGTCGATTTGTGTGCGCTCGTAACGCTCTTCGACTTGTAAATACAGATTTGCAAACATCGCATTCGTAAGTGAAAGTTATGTTGTGGATTTCCTTCAAATGTTTTAATTTTCTGAAGTGTTCCGTGAATCTTTCCGGGCAGTGTGGACAGAGGAGCATACGCGTTTTTTTATTACCTTCGTGTGTCTTTTCTATATGATACTTTAGGTTAGAACTGGTTGTATATATTTTTTGACATTTATCACAAGGGTAGCCCCCAGGTTGATGTATCTCTTTATGTTGCATCAGTCTTTGGTAAGTCATAAACCCAGCTCCGCAAACTTCGCAAACTGAATTATTGAAATGGACATTCATATGCCTATTTAAAAGAATGAACGTTTGAAACTTTTTACCACATAAATGGCAAATGAACAGCTCGTTTTGCGTTCTCAAATTGTATGGTATAACTCCGTTATCAGATTCCGTGAATTTTATGTCATGTTCTTTAATCAAATGCTGTCGTATTACATTTAAGTCTGCGAAGCATTCTCCACATTTTCTGCATTTAAGATCTGATATGTCGACTTTTAAAGTTCGTCGTCCTTTTTTGAGTATTTCTTTGAGTATTATCGCTTGGTCTGGGATTTCGTGCGTCGTAGTATGATCTAATAGTACTTTAATGTCTGTGTAGTGTTGCTGACAGTAGAAGCATTTGAAGAAGTATCGGCAGTATACGAATGGCTTGACCGTGCTGTTGACAATTATGTTGGCTGCGTTGCTTCGTTCGGATATGGTGAGCTCCCAGTGACTGGTCACTTCACGTTGCTTGCTTGCAGGGTCTTCTGAGGAAAGAAACGAAATATTTAAAATTTGATAGAAACGTAGGTACTTGAGTAAAACATCAATTTAAGAGCACAAATAAACACACAAGCGATATTAAAATGAATAAATACTTACATTTAAACATGAAATATCTTAGCATGCTGGGCTAAGTCTGGAATTTGCATTTATTACCTAGTTAAACTACTTTTGTTAGTATATATCTTATAAGTATATATGTATGTATTTGTGTTGTATATTAGTCAGAATCTATGTTGATATTAAGTTGCTTATGTATTAAACCAAAATATTATATTTCTTCATGTGTCATTCTGTCATGTCTTCATTAAATATCATTAAAATTGGTTCAACGGTTTTAGCTCGAAGGAACAAAATCCTTACATACCTAACCTACTATCAAACTTGATCCTCTATGATGTTTTAACAGTCTATTTAATAGATATATAGGTAAGGTACATACAGATAGTAAATGAAACAAACACAGAATTAAATTATGTTATTAACTGTATTTAAAAATCTGTAACGAAATATTTATTTATTGAAATGTATGTAGGTTGAAATGTACCTATGGTTTAGCAATTTTTGGGGGATTTTGAACTCGTAGCTTAGTACACAGACTTTTTGATATTTGGAATAAATTCCAAAGATTTTTATTACTGTTTTAAAAGTTTTAATTTTATACGCGCTTTAATAATTGCCTATAAGTAATTAATCAACTAACAATTTCTTAACTGCGATTAGATGTCTCTTTAGCTTCGTGTCCTGGGCTTGCAGATCCTTCTGTTTTTCGAGCTTCGGACAAATCAAACTGCACTTCTGGATGCCATAACGTCATATGTTTGCTATATTCACTCTTATTCTTAAACTCATTCCCGCATTCTGAACATCTAAATTGGCTAGAACCGTGTACTTTCATATGTTGGTGTAAGGTTTTCTGATGCATATAGGATTTATTGCAAACTGAACAGAGAAAATTTCTCTCGCCTGTATGGGATCGTTCATGCATTTTTAGGCTTGTTCTGGTTCCAAAGCATTTGCCGCAAGTTTTGCATTCTATCTTCTTCGTATGCAGTTTTGTCGTATGTTCTGTTAAGCGTCTTCTTGATGTGAATTTCGCGTTGCATATATTGCATTCTAGAGATATTGTTATTCCGTGTACTTTTTTTAGGTGAGCCATTCTTTTATAATAGCCTGTGAATCGTTCGGAGCATTTCGGACACTTAGTTGGTTTTAATTTTTTGACATTAATTTCATGCCTTTTTAGTTTATGGTATTCTAGTTTGGGTCGGGTTGGGAATATTTCGAGGCAATCGTCACAAACGTACATTTTGTTATCGTGTATTATTCTATGTTTCGTTAGACGTTGGTAAGACATGAATCCGGCCCCGCAAATTTCACAAACGAAACTAAAATGCGCGTTCATATGCCTGTTCAATTGGTAGAAAGAGCTAAATTGCTTTGCACATTTGTGACACGAAAGCATATCATTTTTGGAACTCAAATCGTACGCTATTAACCCATTACCAGCCGTCTTAAAAACTTTCTTATGTACATTTATTAAATGCGTTCTAATCACGTCTAAATCTGAGAATTTCTCATCGCACATTTTGCATTTTAGATTCGATATATCGACTTTTATATCCCTTTTGCCTTTCCGTACGTATTTCTTCAACAAGATAGGTCTTTCAGGCGTTTTGTGGTTGTCTAAATGGTTTAATAGGTCTGGTATTTCTGGGAACGTGTCTAGGCAGTAGAAGCACTTGAAGTTGGGTTGTTGGTAGAGGAACGGCTTGATGAGAGTAAACTCGAAGAAGTTAGCGGCGTTCTCTCTGTCAGCGGTCGTCATTTGCCATATACTGGTGCGGGGGAGCTGGCGGGGGCTGATCGATGTGCCTGGGAAAGAAAGTTGCGAGTCAAAATGGGTTTTGTAATGTTTCTCTAATTAGTTGAGTCTTTTTGTTGAAGAAGAAGAAATTACCTACTAAAATTAAAAAAAAATGTCTAACGTAATAATACGGCTGCTTGTCTAGTACGGCAGTCGTTAAGCCATGTCAGAGGCCCTTAAGGCGGTTTGAAAACTCTCGACATCAGAGTTGGCCACTCTCATTCGATAAGAAGAAGAAGAACTAATTTGTAAGTTATCTAGTTACCTAGTATGTATTATAAATTTTATGTTCAGGTGTTTTTATGTTAATTAATATCAATATGGAATAGTTTATCGCACTTTTATTGATAGTTTAAGATTTGTTGCGAAATTTATGTTTTAAGTACTTATTACTATAACTTTACTGTAACTGTAACTAAGTAAAAGAGATACATACATATATTGAAGATTATAGACTGAAGACTATGGGTAAAGTAACATATAAAGTCGCGAGTTCCGCTATTTACTATAAAAAGTTTTTTTTAGATTTAGTTAAAGTAACGGGAATACATACCTACTTTCTTAAAATAAGTTCATTCCACAAGCCCAATACGCCTCACGACTCAGTATCACTAATATGCGCTTGTTCCGAATGCCATTGCTTCTTATGTTTACTCAAAGCCGTTTTATCTAAAAACCCATTGCCACAAGTCAAACACGTCACAGCGAATCCGTGCGTTTTCATATGCTTCCGTAATAACTTCTCATGCATGTAGGTTTTTTGACAAACTGCGCAGAAGAAATTTCTCTCCCCAGAGTGGCCTCTTGAGTGAATTTTTAGCGACGCTGACGACCCAAAACATTTGCCACAGATTTTGCAAACAATATTCTGTAGATGCACTTTTCGTGTGTGTTCTGTTAATTGTCTTTTGGTCGTATAAGTTGCTTTACAAGTGACACAATCGAATTTGAACGTGATTCCGTGCACTTCTTTCAGATGTACCATTTTCCTGTGATATTCCGCGAACCGTTCCAAGCAGTGAGGACATTTTTGCGGCTTACACTTTTTCAAATTCGTTTTCTCGTGATATCGTTGTGTGTGGTATCGTAGTTTTAGTTTCGTTGAGAATACTTTTTGACATCTCTCGCATTTGTGCGTTCCGTTTTGGTGGACGATTCTGTGGCTTCGCAATCTATGGTGTGTCATGAATCCTAACCCACAAATCTCACAAACGACATTTTCATGCACGTTCATATGTCTATTCAACGCAAAAAACGAGCTGAATTCAACACCACACCTATTGCATCCGACAGAACCGTTTGCGTTACTCAAATTGTACGCCATGAGTCCATTTCCAGCTTTTTGAAACACTTTCTTGTGAACACTCATCAAATGCTTGCGAACTTCATCTAGTTCTGAGTACTTCAAATCACATATGTTACATTTAAGTCCGGAAACATCGACTTTGATGACTCGTTTTCCGTTTTTGATGTATTTTTCTAGCAAATCACTTTTGTTGGGGGTGATATGACTTTTGATGTGTTTCAAAGCCCGGGTTAGTTCTGTGAATCCTTGGTCGCAGTAGAAACATTTGTAGTTGCCTTGAAGCCATGTGAATGGCGTAACGGAAGTGTTTTCTAAAAAGATGGCCGCGTTCTCTCTCTCAGGAGCCGTCATGTGCCAAATACTTGTTCTGGGCCCGAGCTCTGTGGGCTCGGCTTGGACCGCTCCTGAGGACAAAAGTGTCTTTTTAATTTTCGTTCGCTTGTGCAACGGTTTTTTGTGCAACGATTTCTTTATATAAGTACTAGTGGACGCCCGCGGCATCGCTCGCATTATTTCGCTATAAAAAGTAGCTTTCCTAAGAGGTGCTTCTTAGTTCGGCCGCGGTGGTTGATTGCCTGATTGGGGAAGTGGTTAATTGTACCTGCAGTATGACTTTTAAATGACCTACCTACCTATGTAAACAATGTTTATATATTATTACTAGAGGTTAAATATAACTTAGTTTTACGTGTTAGCCGGTATAAGTACCTACCTATTAAAAATCTTCTGCTAAGACGATAGGTAGAACATTCGTTTTGAGGCTTGTTTATACGCCTATATTTAAATTTGTGTAGTTAAAAGCAAATGATTTTCTTTCTTTATTCTTAGGTTATGGTGAGGTTTTCGGGGTTCAAAATAAGAATCGTATGGGGTAAAAAAAGAAGTTTATTATGTGCATTATAAATTGTTTACGAAATATATTTACGTAACTACACATACAGTCGTACTTTTACATTACATTATCGTGTATCACAAGATAAAAATATCAATTTATAATTTAAAAATTGAATATGTATACACAATTTATAATTAAATTGCAATAACTCACGTATCCTATTGCATTTACATTTTTAGTAATATAACTATCAAATTTGATTTAAAACATACGAATTACAAATCTAAAACAATGTACGGATATTCATATTTATTGATTTGATGATTATCTGTATACAGAATAAGAAAAGAGGAAAACTATAACATACGCTTTTCCAGCAGAGCTACCAAACAATATGAATTAACCTGCGTTAATTTATTTCGAAATACCTAATAGTAACGTAATAATCACAGTACTATATAAAAACGTAAGTCATTTCGTTAATTATCTGTTTGTTCTTCACGCGACAGATCATCGTGATATTTGGTATGGTGACAGTATACCTACGTTCTTGAGGTTATCATATGGTACAATTTGTTCCAATACACTTCCATAAATAATAATTAAATAGCTGATAGTTTTATATCAATTAATATCATGAAGTCTCAAATGATCTTTTAAATTCTTCCTCCTCAAAAACGCCATTCCACACACTTCACATTTATGGTTTTTCTCACCCGTATGGATCACCATATGCCTCTTTAAAGACTCCTTGTTACAAAACCTCTGATGACACACGTCACATTGCTGGTTCCTCTCTTGCAAATGTACAGACCGTACATGACATATTAGGTGGTACTTTAAATTGAATCCGCGACCACATGTTGTACATTTATGTACCCTAGTCGATTGGTTGTGGACATCTTGTAAATGTATGGTTCTTTTGTAGTTTGAGTTGAAACGTTCCGGGCAAAGAGGACAGCGTCGTGGATATAATTTCAAATGGACGCCTCTAACGTGTAGCGATCTTTTATAGCTCGTTGAGAAAGATTTCTCGCACTGGTCGCAAGGAAAGTTGCCCGTTTCGTGAACTTCTAAATGTTTCTTTAGTAATCGTAAAGTCATGAAGCCTGACCCGCAAATTTCACAGCTATAGTTACTAAAGTGAGCGCTCATGTGAATTACCAATATACGTAGTTTGATAAAATATTGTTGACAAATAACGCATTGATAGCCTTCGTTTGGTGTGAACAGATTTAAATTGAACGGAATCAAATTATCTTGCAATTCTGTGTCCATTGGCTTTGAATGCGCTTCTTTTAGATGTGACTTCATCGTGACTAAGTCTCTTATAGGTAAAGAGCATATGTTACAAGTCAGATCACTGACGTCGACTTTCAAAACGTTTTCTTTTCGATTATTCATCAGTCGTTTCACATATGTGAACGTGTGTTCGGTCATATGTTGTTTTAGAACTTTTAAATCTAAATACGGTTGAGAGCAGACGAAGCATTTGAATTTATTGTTTGAGAAAACAAATGGATAAGCGGTTGAGTATTCGAATATTGTGAGAGCGTTTTGTCTAGCGTTGGTAGTTTTTGGTTTTTTCTCTGGTTTGGTTTGATTTTTTTGCGGGTCGGGTACTTGAGGAGTCGGCGAGCGAGGGAGCGAGCCAGGCGATGGGACGTCATCGTAGGCCACATCTTCGTATGTAGGTACATTCTTTTTCAGTTTACTAAAGTCGCTGATAGTCCCGAGTGGCTTGCAAAGACTCCTGTCGTACGCTACTTGGAAGAGCGGCACTATACGACGGCTTTTGACGCCGGTCGTGGGTGAGGCATTCCCTAGAAAATAAAAAAATAATATGTACGGGGATTGCTTTTGGTTGTGCTTTGTGCGAGTGTAGATACTATGCTTATTGTTATGTGATCCCAACACCATTGTGAGTTTATTATAGTAGCTAAAATATATTTTTGTGAATAATGTATGTATTTTCTATTTTATAATTATAAGTATACTTGCATTAGTAATTTGACATAATATATCTACTACAACCACTTTAAAATGAAATTAAGTACTTTTTTCAACTCTCTAAGATCGGATTTTGTAAAATTGTAATCGAACCAAATTAACCTTTAGTAAAATCCATAATATTTATGTATCCCTATATTATTCTGTTCAGTGTCCTTAAATTATTTCGCTTTGTATGTTGGTAAGTATCTAGTTAGTAAATCAAACAACATAGGTACATATTTATAGTTTCATTCTTACATTATTTAATGCTATACATAAGTTTATAAAATGGCAGCAGTCTTTCACACAATTAAATGCATAATTTCAGTACAAATATATCATATAAAAATCATTTAAATTAAGCGCTTGATGCAAGCAATATCCATGGATGTTATAAGAAAATCAATCTATTAGACCGTTTTCGTCAACCGCTATACAGTATTTATTAAGTATACATTTTTTTCTTATAAGAGATCGCTCTTAGCCATAAGGTCAATTAAGGCAGAAGTTTGGCGAAATTGCGGCGGTACCGCAGAGGCCATAAAAAGGCATAACTTTAAAGTTTTGTGTTTCTTTTTTTGTTACTTAAGAACTGGCACAATACAAAGTTATGGCCAAAGAAGAAAAATAAGTGTTTCTTATTGTATTTATCCTTGTAAATTGGCATTTAAACAAAATCTAGAAAGCAAAAAGGTGGAAAAAATAATCAACTGTGTATAACCACCGTACATATCGATATTTCACTTTGAATTTCTCAGTTTGGCGGTCTATCTTCCCACTTGACACTGGCAGAACTGCAAAGTCTAAACTTCGCAAAAAAAAAGATTATCTATCTTCGTAAATGCGTCTTAGCATGTCTATTTAAGCCGCAAGCTTGTACAAATGCCTTCCCACATGTACCACAGACATGAGGCCTCACATTTTGATGTACTTTCATATGTTCTTTCAATGTACTGTTCCTAGAATATGCCTTCTCACATATAAGGCATTGGAATCGCCGGTTGAAATTCATATGCTTCACCATATGCTGCTTTAATTCAGTTTTGGAGTAAAATTTCCAAGAGCATACGTCACAGGAAAATCTTTTAATCTTCAAATGTGTTGTTCGTATATGAACGCTTAATTTTCCGCTCAGCGTGAAAATCTTTGGGCAAAACTCGCATTTGAACTCTTTAAGTTTCAAACCGTGGATTTCAGATATGTGTTTCGATCTTTGATAGTAATTTATGAACGTTTCCGGGCATTTCGGGCATCTATGCCGTTTACGCTTCATATGGACTATAGCGTAGTGTTCGTTTTTGTTATTATGACAGCGAAATATTTTATTGCAACCTTCGGCGTCGCATTTGTATGTGCCCGTTTCGTGTGAGAAGGAATGAGTGCGCAATCTATCCGGGGTTAGGAAACCTGATCCACACAATTCGCAGATAAAATTCTGATAATGCACGTTCATATGAAAATTCAGACTTTTGTATTCATCACAAACTTTATCACATAACGCGCAGTTAAATTTATCTTTCGTAAATTTGAAGGGTAAAATGGCATCTGCGTTTTCGCTGACATCTTTTCCGTGTTTTTTCCACAAATGCAGTTTTAAATCGAGAAAACTTGGGATTTTAACGTCGCATAGCTTACAGCTGACATCTGTTATATCTGCTTTGATAAATTCATGTTTTTTTAACCGCTTGTTGATTATTGTTGCGTCGGCATGGATTTTGTTGTGAGCTCTTAAGTCGGCGAGATCAGAGAAATGTTGGTCGCAATAGTAACAGAAGTAAAGGTTTTTCATCCATTTGAAAGGGCATATTCTAGAGTTCTCTATGATAGTGAACGCTCGCTTCTTTCTTGCGGCCATATCCTCTCTTTGTATCTTGATTTGCTTCTTTATTTTTTCTTCGTTGTTTGCTTCAATAATTTCACCAGCTTTGGGCTCAGGCTTCTCTATACCTAAAAATAAAAGCGTGAAGTCAGAAAATAAAATAAAATTAACTGATTTCATTTGCAAGCTTTGAAATAAATACGGACTGCAAATTTACTGCTTATCGCTCGCTTGCTTTCATGCAACGCCCTGTGAATATTTTATAGGTTTCCATCGCTAAGTATTTTAAATTAAATGTAAAAAAAAACAAATTTAAATTAAAAGCTGTAGAAATAACTTTTTTTATTCGTACGAATTTCAATACTTATTCAACGAAATCACACACGATGTAGTATTTTTTTGAAAAAAGTTTTATTTAAATTTTAAATTTTATTTAAAATATTATAGCAATAACATATAGGGTACATACCTACCTAAGAATTTACGATCTAATATTGTTATACTGAATTTAAGCTAAAATGTATAAAAAAAATACAGATTGGAATAATAAAAACAATCTAGTTTTCGTAATACTTATTATTGAGATTCATTGATTACATTACATTATACAGATTCAATTAATATGTCATATGCTCAGACTTATTTCATAGATATATACATGTATTGTATATGTAACTATTTATATTATATGTCATTAATTGTAATAATACAGTCAACTCATGTGTACCTATTGTTAAACTATAGCAAGACGATATTATAACGGCAGTCTTTAAGCCATGTAAGAGTCCCTTCGAGCGGTTTGAGAAACTCTCGACACCAGAGTTGGCCACTCTCATTCAATAAGAAGAAGAAGACAATATTAGTTGGAATTAAATAAAAAAAAATAAGCGTAAATAGTCGTATTTCTTGCAGTAAACTGCCTGCTGCCTTGGCAGAGCATATACAACTTTGTATAAACAGTTATTTCAGCCGCCGTTGCTTTCGATATTATATAATAGTTGTATAGTTTCAATAACCCGGTTCCTTAAACGTCGCATCTATAAATGTCTGCGAAAACCATTCCATCCTTTTCGCACTAATGGACGAGCTATATTGTGCGAGAAGCATGGAATGACTTTTGCTTATGTATTATAGTTTATATACTTTTAAAACACATCTTTCATATGCGCGGGATGATGCACTCTAATATGCTGCTTCAAGCTGCAATTCTGAATGAAAGCCTGTCCACAGATAGGACAAACAAACCTCCTATCATTATTATGTATACGCATATGCTCTCTTAAAGTCTTTAACCTCGCATAGGCCTTTTTACAGACATCGCATTGGTATATCCTTTCACCTCCATGTTTGATAGAATGCTCTTGCAATTCGTAGTTAGTAAAGAATTTCATGCCGCAGACAGAACAAATATGATTCCTCTCTTGCAAGTGTTGGAATCTAATATGGGCAGTTCTGCGACTGCAAAGATCGAAGACTTTAGGACACGACGGGCAAGGAAACGAAGCGGTCTTTTCCCCGTGAACCGTGTTTAGATGTTTTAACCTATGCTTGTACGATCCAAATTTCTCGTCGCAAATCGGGCATTTGTATCGCTGGTTTAATTTGTGTACTTTTCCTATGTGCGCGTAAAGGGAGGAATACGATTGGAAGGTTTCCTCGCAATGTTTGCACGGGAACACTCCTCGTTCGTGTGTTCTCGAATGGTTAACCATTCGTTGCGAAGTCGCGAATCTTTTGCCGCAAGTCTCGCAGATGTAATGCTCGTAATGTTCGTTCATATGTTTGTGAAGACTGAGGAACATTTCGTAACGCTTCCCGCAGATTTGACAGCAATGATCTTCTTTGCTTAACTTATATGGTAGCACGCTATCCCCCCAAGTGCAGTCGATAATTTTCCCGTGTTCGACCGTCAAATGCGCTTTCAAAGTTACGTAGTTCTCTATACTTATATTGCAAAGCTTGCAGATGATGTTTGCGAAGTCCATTTTTAGGGGCTCATATTTTCGTGGCTTCAGGAACTGGTTCGCTTCAGAATGTTGTACAGTGTTGTGCTCTCGCAGTTTCTCCGGTTCTAGGAATGTGTTTTTACAGTAGAAGCATAGGTAGGTGCCTTTCCTGTATTTGAATGGGTAGGCGGTGGTTGTTTGCAGTATCGTGGTGATGTTGTTTCTGAAGGTGGCCCGGCGCTGGGCGCCATCTGTGGCCTCCGCGGGAACTAAATCGTTCTCAGCATCCGACACCGCCTCCTCTTTTATCTCAATTACGGCGATTTTTCTTCCTAAAAATAAAAGAAATCCGATATAGGGTCTTGAGTTGGATCAAATGGTACTACGTCTACATAAGTATGTATAAAAATACTTATCAATGCAATGTTTAGAAAATAATCCTTTCAGTAGAAATCACAAGCAATCTAGGTAGGTACTTTTCTTTATCTTCATAAGGCAGGCGACTTTACGAAGAATTTTTAAAATGCGGCTTTTAAGTTAAAAAATATGTACTTATACTAAATCATTTTGTTACATGTTTGTTTTGTTATTTGTAAACAAGGGTGGCGTTTCCATAACATCTCTAAATAAATTACACATTTAAACTGGTTTCCTGTAATCTGTGCAGCTAAAAAAGCTGGCTAGAAATAAAACGATCCTCCATCTACGATTAAAACAATAATTATGTTGCATAGAACATATATAGACCGCTACGACTCGTAGACCGCTACGACTCGTAGACCGCTACGACACGTAGACCGCTACGACACGTAGACCGCTACGATTCGTAGACCGCTATGAACTTTTCATGTGCTTTTGACAGTGTAGTAGTGGGGTTTGTAGCATTATTTTTAACTATTATGTACATATATTACTTTTTTCTTACAAGTTCTTGAGATCAATAACTTATAATAGGCAAGCTACCTTTCTACTCGTATACATATAATAAAGCTGAAGAGTCAAAAATCTGTACATAACAGATATTATAAAAAAATTGTTTGGGTACAATTACCAAATATATAACAAATCACGTTTCAGCAGTTTCGAGAATATTTGTCTGTTTATTGAAACGCTCATCACGGAAATACGGATGAACGGATCATCATTTTTGATATGAGGTTTTAGGAGTGTCATAGGCTACTTTTTATCCTGAAATCATGCAAGCGAAGCCGCGGACACCTACTAGTTAGTAATAGGTAGCTAGTAAACATTGCGAGGAAACCGATATGTTTCAGAACCACAATCACCGAGGAAATATGTAATGGATGGGCCTGGGCGCCCACCACGATGTACCTATCTGCTTAAAAAAACTGCCTAACGAATCAATTCTGCGGAGGAGTTCTGACCCTCAGTAAAAAGAGGAGGAACTTACAGTAAGTTTGTACTGCTATCTATTGTTATGTAGGTTATATTATTTTACAATGCTCTTTTTAACTAAACCAATCGATTTTCAAGAGGAAATAGTGATATAATTTTATAACATTTTTGCATGACTTTTCCCACCATATTTATTGTATCAATTACAATAAAAAAATATTGCCTTTCATTCTTAGTTCACATGTACTAAACTTTTTTAACTTCTTTTTTTCTTCCTTACCCTACATTATAAACTTAACTTTAGTAAATATTATACACATAGACTTACGAAGTAGAATATATAATAACACTTACTAGCTACAAAAAACAAACACAAGTTAATTTGAAAACAATTTATTGTTTCTATTCAGTAATACAATATTACAATAGCTGAAGTTTAATTTATTATAATTAACATTATTTACAGCCACTTTGGCGCGATGTTTGTTAACCAAAATATCGAATACATAATATGTAGGTATTATACACAAAGAAAAATTGAGTATTTTCATGTATTAAATATTTCAGAACAATTCACACACCGCCATCTAGCCCCATACTAAGCTTACGTTTGTATCATGGGTAGATAATGGATATAATACACATACACTTTTCTTTCGTCAATACTAACTTATTATACATAGAAACGACCAGACTACATATAAACACAAGTAATTACAAACTTTAAAATTCATAATTACTTGTGTCATGCGGGAATCGAACCCGCACCCCTAGATTAGAAGGCAGAGCCACTACCAACTAAGCTAATAGGGCGGTCGGTGAGAATAAATAATTTTATTTTATTTATTTACAGTAATCAGATGATAATAATAAATAAAAAGTTTATTTGACTATTTACAATTTGAGAACTTTACATTAGGTTTAATTGACTAATTTATTGATTAAACTTAAATAATTGTGAGATACAATCTATCTGGTATGCGCACTAGTTACAGAACTGTATTGTGAGATACAATCTATCTGGTATGCGCACTAGTTACTGAACTGTATTGTGAGATACAATCTATCTGGTATGCGCACTAGTTACAGAACTGTATTGTGAGATACAATCTATCTGGTATGCACACTAGTTACAGAACTGTATTGCGATCAGTGTTGTCTTTTATAAGGTGAAATGTTTAAACTAATCTTAATTCAATGTAACATTACATTTTTATACAAGACTTACTAAGGATTATTTACACATTTGGCCGGATACTTTACTAGCAATAATTTAAACATGGAGTTTTTCGTAGTTTTTATATTTTACATACCTACATAAGTATAACCGTCTTATTACAAAACGCGGTTTAAATATTAGACCAGGACTTTAAAAAAAAGTTCTTGTTGTTCAAACAATCCGTTGTTAACAACAATTATTACATCCGTTATCTAGTACCCACGACACAAGCGTTTGCTTAGTGTGGGGCTAGATAGCGCTGTGTGCAATGTCCCGAAATATTTATTTATTTTATAATCAAATGTCAACTTCAAATTGGGACGTTGATTTATCAATGGTAACATTTTGACAGTTTTATTATGACAGACAAATTACGAACAACAAAAACGAACTGCAAAGTTCTGGACTAATAGTTAGACCACGTTTTGTAATAAGGCCCAAGCTTAAAAACACTAGAAGAGTTTAACTAAGTCTTAAAATTGTCAATCTTTACGCTCGCACAACCTAATATTAAAAAAAAATCTAAGGGAATACAATAATTCCTTAATAGAGAAAGAAAACATTATGTATTTCACCAAAGTACGTCGTGTAATATACAAATATGAATTCACATAATTAAATCTACCTACTTAAAAAAAGAATAGATTTTCTAAGTATTGATTGCTTCAGCTTCAAATAAAACCGGAATAATTTTAGCACAATAGAACTGCGTTAAAGTTATTAAAAATATATTTTAAGACCACCGTACAATCTTAAAACTATATTTACATTGTGTCAGTTATCGTATCCATTTTCTCATTTCTATCTCAATAAATAGAAAATACTTACAAAGAGCTACATAAAACAAAAGTGTTACAGAAATTTATGAAAACAATACCTTGTATTATTCGCTAAGAACTTAACCCAAATTCTGATCATTCATTGATGTAATTCAAAATCATACTTATATCATAAACAAACGAAAAATAAAACCTTTGAAACTCGATATGAAACAAAAAGTCTATTTTCAGTTAATTGTAACCCGATTAAGTTACAATTAACTTGAACATTTATTGGAAAATGAGCGAAAATAATCACGACCTGCAGGATTCGAACCTGCGTATTTCTGCTACCTTCTGATCGCCTTAACCGCTAGGCTGTCTACTAACTGCCAGGCGCGAAAATCCACACTCATTTCCAATAAAAGTTTAAGTTAAACAACCATAGTGCGGGCTTAGCACTTATCAAAATAACTTTACGAACGAATAACTTTACGAACTTTAACGATTTACGGAATGAGTCAGGCCAATTTAAGTTATATATTTTCTCTCTCCGCTATGTTTTAACGTATGCTTTTTCAGTTGAGTCAAACTTGTGCACATATAATCGCAAACAGAGCACGAATACTGTTTATCTCTTAAATGTATATGTCGCATATGGTCAGCTCTTTTAGACGCCGTTTTGAAAATGCTAGCACACATTCTACAAGGAAACTCTATTTTCTTACCGTGATATTTGTTTAAGTGCAATAATCTGTGAGCGTAGGATTTGAACGCGTCATTGCAATACGGACATTTGTGTGGTAAAATATCGTGTTTCGTTTCCATGTGCTTTTGTTTTATGGACCGTGAGTTAAAAACTTCGCCGCAAGTTCCGCATTTGAAGTGTAAAACCTTCTTTTTGTGTTGTTCGGAATGCGCGCGCAGTCTATTCTCGCTCGAAAACGCCTGGCCGCATTGCGAGCAAATGCAATTCGGATAGTGTTTATTTACATGTATGTTTAGTTTCATGAATCTGTCGAAACTCTTGCCGCAGTCTGCACATTGCAAGCCGTTGCATAGCAGGAATGGAACTATGCCGGCGCCGTAATGTTTTATGATCGTCTTTTTATGTACATCGCTCAAATGATCGATTAGTTCTTTCATGTCTGCCACGTTTAGATCGCACAACACGCATTTGAGATTCGTAACGTCAGCTTTGAATATTTCCGTAGGTCTAGAGTAGTGCAGCGCTTCGAGGCGTTTCGGATGGACGTTGTTTATGTGTATCCTTATAGGAGCGAAATCAGCGGATTTGAAATCACAATAACCGCACCGGAAAACATTTCGATGCCATTTAAAAGGACACACGTTGGAACATTCGAGAATGATCGAAGCGTTGTGTCTGGCGTCGTTATAGTCACTTAATTTTGGTCGGAATTTGGTCCTCGGAGTCCTGACGTGGCGTCGGAGAATATGTTTCCTTAATCCTTCCGGACTGGACATGTATTGTCCGCACTGAGGGCAAGCGAAGTTCAGTTTATGCTGAATGACGTGATTATTCAACAAGATGAATCGGTCAAACGATTCGCCGCAGTAAGCGCATATGAAACCATTGTCTAATAAATACGGTACGACGCCTGACCCGTATTTCTTCACAATAGGCTTGCCGTGATCGCTAAGATGGTCCACAAGAGTCGACACATCTTTGATACTTTCATGGCAGATGTCACATTGTAAATTACACACGTTCGCTTTGACGATATCGGCGGGTCTCGAGTTGCGTAAAAACTCGACCCGTTCCGATTTGACCGGATGACTTTCCATGTGAGTCTTAAACGAGTCGAAATCGGGGCACGTGAAACTACAGTAGGGACAACCGAAAACGTTTTTCCGCCATTTGAAAGGGCACACGTTAGAATATTCTAGTATAAGAGCGGCATTGTCGCGTGCGTCGTGATACTCCCCGATTTTCAGCCTCCGTTTGCCGGTCTCTACAAACAAAAGAAAAATGCATCGTCAGTCGGGTTACAGCAAACTAAACTATTCCATCTACATTTATAGGCGACAGCCAAGTCTTTAAGCTTATGATCAAGTCACTCGATGGTAAACATTACGCCTACCCCGGCTTAATATTGTGTATGCCTTCTTGTACGTGCGTGACGTCACAGCCAGTCCTAACGGAAGATCAGCGCTGGTTGTTTTGGCAGATTTTATGTTTGTTTCTTTATTATGTACTTACTTGTGTTCGTATTATTGTTAAATCTGTTACAATAAATGTTTTCTTTCTTTCTTTTTTGTTGCTTCTTGATGTTCAATGAGCAATATGCTCGTGATTTTCACTGACACAAGCTACCGTGCAAAATATTCCCGTCATAGAGTATTAGTGCTAAAATTAATTATCATAAGGATGATGCGTCTTCAAATGGCAAGTAAGACTACATTTCTGCACGAAAGCGCTCCCGCAGTGCTTACACACATATCGTCTATCATTGTTATGTATTCGCATATGCAAAGACAAAGCACTCCTTCTAGGATAAGATTTCAAGCATACTTCACACTTGTATTTCCTCTCTCCACCGTGTCTAATCATATGGTACTTTAGTTGGTGTTTGTAAGCAGTTCTGTAATCGCAAATAGGACAGACTAAATCTTTGTTGATCGAGTGAACCGATTGTAGGTGCTTCGCTCGTTTGCTTGCTGACTTGAATGTTTCCGAGCATATCGTGCAGGGGTACTCTATCTTCTTCCCATGCACTTCATTGAGATGTTCTAACCTCAAGACGTATGAGGTGAAGGTGTCAGAACAGTATGGACACTTATGTGGTAGCTGGCCGTGTTTGAACTGCATGTGGTTTTGTTTAGAACTTCTTGTAGGGAATGTCATATCACACAACGTGCATCGTAACTTCAAGTTACGCCCTTGTTCGTTATGATGCTGCCACTTTATGTGGTTCTTTAGTCTGTTAGCGTTGATAAAAGATTGACCGCAGAATGAACAAACGCAATTAGGGTAGTGGTCATTCATGTGGCAATTCAATTTGATGAAACGATCGAATTTGAGGCCGCAGTCGGAGCAAGTAAACTCATTATCGTTTAGCAGGTAAGGAATGATTCCCAGGTCGTATTCTCTTTTGATAGGTTTGTCGTGATTGTCGCCTAAATGGCAGAGCAACAATTTCAGATCACTGAAACTTTGATCGCACAATTTACATTTGAGATCGGTGACCTCTATTTTAATTTTGTCGGCGGGTCTCGCGTAGCGGAGTTGTTTCGAGTCGCATTCACATTTCTCGACATGATCCTTAATGGGGCCGAAGTCTGCTGATGTGAAGTTGCAGCTGGCGCAGCCGAACATATTTCTATGCCATTTGAAAGGGCAGGCTGTAGTACATTCAACTATGATAGCAGCATTATGTCTCGCATCTTCGTAGTATCCCCTCACACAGCGAAGACCCGCCGTAGGTTTGGAACTGGCCTTGGATTTTGACTTCGGTACCAATTTGAGCAGTCGAGTCTTCGTCCCGTGGAATCTAATGTTGTGATTTCGTAGCCTCTCTTTGCTAGAAAAGTTCTGGCCACACAGAGGACACGTACATTTAATGTTGTGAGTTATCACATGTGTATTTAATTTGATAAAGCAATCGAAGGATTTAGTGCATGGACTGTACGCACATTCGAAAACGTCGTGTAGATAATAAGGAATTATACCGGCTTCTTGTTCTTGTATAATAGGTTTGTCATGCTCGTCTTTCAAATGATCCATGAGATCAGATACATTGTCAATTTCTTTAAGACATAGATCACATTTTAAATCAGTAACGTCCACTTTGACTACGGTGTCCGTGCGCGAATTACGCAAAATTTTAATTCGTTCTTTTTTAACAGGATGCATCAGCATATGGGATTTCAAACTAACGAACTCTGGCGAAGTGAACGTACAGTACGCGCAACCAAACACGTTTCTGTACCACTTGAAAGGACAAACATTGGAGCATTCCAAAATGATAGCGGCGTTTTTTCTGACATCAAAATTGCCAGTTTTGGAGAATTTTATATCGCCCGATTTCTGGTGCGCTCTGAGGAAGTGCTTCCTGAGTCTATCCAACGGGAAAAGCATGCCGCAGAGGTTACATTCCGACTTGGGATAATGATCAAGCACGTGAGCATGTAATGCGACGAAGCGTGGGAACGACTCACCACAGATCGCGCACTTAAAGCCCTCTCGGAGGAAATAAGGTATGACACCAGACTCGTACTTCAAAATGACAGGTTTATCGTGAAGATCTTGTAGATGTTTTATTAAAACTGTCAAATCGGCAATACTCTCCTGACACAGCTCGCATTTAAGGTCCGTGACGTCCGCTTTGACCACATCTCTCGGACGAGAGTTGCGAAGTATATCCAGTCTGTACATTCTATCGGCATGTTCAGACATATTGTGCTCCTCTAGAGAGTTGAAGTGGGTGGCGGTGAAGTCACAGCTGGGACAGCCGAACAAGTTACGCATCCACTTGAAGGGGGTGACATTGGAATATGCTAACACTACGGTGGCGTTGTCGCGCGCATCGCGATAGTCCCCCATTTTCGGTCTCCATTTCGCAGGCTCTATAAACAAAACAAAAATGTGTATCAGTCTACATTGTTGACGATGATGTGTGATTAAAAATACACCCTAATTACAAATCCCGAAAATGGTTTTATGAATTTTACCTTCTGATATAGATTTATTTTTACAAGCTACAAGTCAACATACCTAGACCTATTTACCGGAGACTATCGGTTCCGTATACGGATGGTGCGTTTTAATATGCCCTTTCAGACTGACATTCTGCACGAACGCCTGTCCACAGTGTGAGCACACATATCTCCTGTCGTTGGTGTGAATCCGCACATGAATCTGTAGAGTTTTCTTCCTCGCGAAAGCTTTTAGGCATACCGTGCACTGAAACTTCTTTTCACCATCATGTTTCACCATATGGACCTTTAGTTTGCCTTCTGTAGGGAACAGGTCGCCGCACGCGACACAAACAAATGGTTTGTCCGCATGTTCGGTCGACATATGCGTGTGCATGCTGGATACATTCACGTACACCTTCGAACACACCGGGCAGCTGTAGCTGATGTTTTTATTATGATACTTGTTCAAGTGTAACACTTTTCCTTGGTGCGACTTGAATTGTTCGGTGCAGTAAGGACACTTATATCCCCACACGTCATGTTTGGCGTACATGTGCCTCCTTTTGCATCTGGAGTCGGGGAATGTTTCGTCGCATTTTGAGCATTTCAGCTTGTTTTGACTCTTTCTGTGGCTGCGGAGGATGTGCGACTTTAGTCTGGACTCCATCATGTACCCGTTGCCACAGTCGGGGCAGATGTGGTGCATGTAGTGGTTGTTCATGTGAATATCTAACCTCCCGAATGCATTGAACTTCGTGTTACAGTCTGCACACGCGAAACTTTCAATTAAAAGGTAAGGCACGACGCCCGACTTCTTGTCTGGGTTGACAGGTTTATTGTGTTCTTTAATGAGGTGTTCGAGTAGCGTATCAATGTTTGTAATGTCGTTTCCACAGATCACGCATTTTAGATTAGTGACTTCCACTTTACAGACAGATGAGCCGGTTAATTTGACTGAGCTTTTATTTTTATGTAAATCGCAATGGTCTCTAAGGGGGGCAAAATCTGGAGATTCGAAGGGACAGTAGAGGCAAATAAATTTGCTCCCGTAATATTTGAACGGACACGCGTTTGAGAATTCCAATACCATGGCGGCATTGTCCCGCGCATCGCCGTATACTTTGGGGATCTCTCCTTTTACCGAGGCGGTTCCTAAAAACAAAAAAGATAAAAGCTTGTCAGTCTCTCATTCCACCACAGTACATACATGTAAGACATCGGGGGCGCGCTACAATTTAGAATTGTAGGTAAGTAGTAGTGAATTTCTTAGTGTGATTAAGATCACGTTGTGTATAATTTCGTATGTAGGTATGTGATCTGTATGATTCATACAGATATATAGGTATGTAAATGGGAACCTCTGCCTTCATTATTTTTCAGCATTTTCATAATAAATGAGGAATTGCTTAACGAGTTCAATCCGGGCGTTTTTCTTTGTTTGCGCACCTACATAAGAATGTACAAGTCAGCCAGTACGTTAAGCATCTATGGAATAAACTCAGAGTCCGGATGATGTGATTTCACATGCGATTTCAAGTTGGATTTCTGCACAAACGCTTTACCACAACGCACACACACGAAATCCTTTTCATCATTATGAATTTTCAAATGTGTCCTTAATGATTTCATTCTGGCGAATGCTTTCGTGCATGCATCGCACTTGTATACCTTTTCAGTGTTATGTTTTTGCATATGTTTGTAGAGGATGTTGGCAAAACTGAAGGTCTCTCCACATATCGAGCACACGTATCGTTTGTCACGCACGTGGACATTCTGCATGTGGTAAGAGCGTTCCGAGGCAAGAAAATACACTTTATCACACAAAGAGCAAGGATATCTAATGTCCTTGTCGTGGGATTTATTCAGATGTATCACTCGAGCACGATATGTTTTGAAAGCCTCGTCGCAGTACGGGCACTTGTGAGGTAGAACAGCGTGGCTGGACACCATGTGACTCTTCTTCTGGTTGTAACTGTGGAAACTTTCCTCGCACATGGGACACTTGTGATTTTTCTTGATTTTTTGATGCACCAATTTGATGTGAGCTTTGAAGCGTGACTCGCATATGAAGCCTTCGCTACATATAGGGCATTTGAAGTGTTGATAATGCTTATTCATGTGTTGGTTCAAGTTTCGAAACGTTTCGAAGGCGACGCCGCAGTCGGCGCAAACATAGCTGTCACTTATGAGATAAGGAATCAGACCGGTGTTTAGTTTTCTGTTCAATGGCTTGTCGTGTGTCACTATGAGGTGTTCGAATAGCTTGGCAATGTTTTCCATAGGGTATTGGCAGAGGAGGCACCTAAGACCGGTGACATCCACCTTGCAGATGCCAGCGCGGTCCACGTTACGGACGGCCTCGGCGCGGTCTTTATGGATCTGCATGTGGCTTTTGATTGCGCTAAAATCTGGCGATTTAAACGTGCAGTGCATGCATCCGAAGGAGCTGCGATGGAACGAGAACGAGCACGCGTTGGAAAACTCCAAAATCATAGCTGCATTATCTCGCGCATCACCGTAATGTTTTTGGCCACTCGAGTCTTTCGTTTCTGCTGGAGGGTTCCACGTTATGGTGACGCTCCCTAAAAGCAGAAAACCGAATATGAATATCACTTCCGTAATGGTAGGGGAGCCCAAACGGGGATTTCGGGATTAACCAGCGCGGTAGATTAATACATAAGGGGATATCTTGTACCCGGTTAAGTATCTCCACCAAATATGAATCTCATAAATAAGGGCGCGCGTCCAGACGGACGAATAACGGATCAGATAAGGGAAAAAAATATCATCAAAAATTCTCGCGTCATATTAAAGTAGGGTAAGCTAATTACAAGCTAAGCAAGTGAAGTAAAGAAACAAGTGAATAAAATAGTGGCTGCGCGTTTGCGTCACATCGAAATCGACAGATTTATTGCACGAGACCTTCATTTTAGATTCTTTAAACACATTTTTTTCATTTTCAATCTTTATCTACGTACACCCCACCCCATCACGCAAACAATCAGATTAACACATATATAAAAAAAAATACGTAGGACATTTATGCTATCAATATCTGACGCACTCAGTTTGTCCATGCAACAGTTTTATTCTTACAAATTTGAAAATCTATGGCCACAATGCCGCATCCTACATCGATTGAAAAGGTATACATTATGCAACATTTTTTTTCTTGTTATCATCCAAGCTTTGCAATGCAACCCAACAGGTCTCTATGACGCTCCCCATAAATCCCCATTTACCATCGTGGGCTCCCTATAATATACTCTGGGTGAAGCTAACTTTAGAAGATAATATGGCAACATGTTTTTATGTTAATTAATAGCTCAGACCATCAACAATTTAAAAAGCTGAGCAAAGCAAAGCTGTCAGAAATTACGAAAGTACATAAACTTTTATGCGCCAGAAGTTAACGTTTACACTGAACATTTGAATGGTGCGTCTTTATATGACCCTTGAGACTACATTTCTGTACGAATGCCTTCTCACAGAGCGTACAAGCAAACCTCCGGTCATTGTTGTGTATACGCATGTGTTCTGTCAGAGTATTCTTCCTCGCGTAGGCTTTCAAGCAAACTGTGCACTTGTATTTTTTCTCGCCGCCGTGTTTCAACATGTGACGCTTCAAAACGCCTCCGGTAGTAAACGTGTCTCCACAGACAGGACATACGAAGGATCTCTCTTTAATATGTACAGTACGTATATGCGCGGCACGATTAGAAGCAGTAGTGCATACTTTCTCACACATTGAGCACGGGTAACTAATGTTTTTATCGTGAAACTTGTTCAAGTGCTGTACCCTCTCGTGATGCTTTCTAAACTTTTCAGGGCAATAAGGACATATATGTGTAAAAACGTCATGCTTGGAAATCACGTGTTTCTTTTTGCTTCCTAAGTCTGGGAAAGTGACTTTGCATTTTTTGCAGTTGTATACGCGCTGGGTTTTATTGTGGACCGATGCTATATGCGCTTTAAGTCTAGATTCTACCATGAATCCCTGGCCACATTCCGAACATATGAAGTACGGGTAGTGAGTGTTCATGTGTATATGTAGGTTGCGGAACACATCAAACCTTGCATCGCAGTCTGCACACACAAACCCGTTGCCTAACTTGTATGGTACAACACCGGAATGATACTTCGTGTTCAAAGGTTTGTCGTGTTCTTTTATGAGGTGGTTAAATAAAGTAGCTATATCTGCCATGTCGCTATGACAGATCCCACAGCTCAAATTAGTAACATCTACTTTACAAACGGTCAAGTTTTTCAAAAAGCGGATGGCCAGCGCCTTCTCATTTTGATGTTCCGCGGTATGGATTTTAATAGGAGCAAAATCTGGTGACTCGTAAGAGCAATATGCGCAAGTAAAGGTATTCTTGCCAAATTGAAAAGGACACGCGTTGGAATATTCCAATATTAAGGCAGCATTGTCACGTGAGTCTCCGTATGCTTTGCTGAAATCTTGCATTTTCCATATAATGGTGATGGTTCCTAAAAGCAAACAAAAAGTTTGATCAAACCTTTTTTATTTATAGATACATAAGGTTGTTGATAATAAAATTAGTGAAATTACTGATTGTGTACTATATTTTATAACAATAATTCTTCAGGAAGTCGTAAAATAAATAAGACAATAAAACTTCCAGTTATTCAAATATTTACAGCGAGTGAAACTTCAAATATACGTAGAAGAGAGCCTACGTAAAAATTATTGTTAAAAGAATCTTTTTAATGTACATTGACATCGATTCCTGAACAATTTATACAATTTATACAGATCGGTCTCCTTTAAAAGTCGCTGAAGCTTTAACATCTTCAGGATGATGTGTTTTCATATGTCCCTGCAAGCTACATTTTTGTATGAACGCTTTGCCACAACGCACGCAAACAAATCTCCTATCATCGTTGTGAATACGCATATGTTCTGTTAACGACTTCTTCCAAGCGTATCGTTTATTGCAAATAGGGCACTGGTAGTTCTTCTCACCGCTGTGAGATTTCATGTGACTTTTTAAGTATTTTGCTGCTGCAAACTTGTCACCGCAAACTGGGCAAACGCTCTGCTTGACTTTAGCATGGACCAATCGCATGTGCGCCGCTCGAATGGACGCCGATTTGAGCACAGAGGAACACATCGAGCAAGGATAGTTGATGTTCTTCCCGTGATACTTGTTCAGGTGCGTCATTTTATCGAAATAAGTCTTGAAATATTCGTAGCAGTATTGGCATTTATGGCGATATATCCCGTACTTGGTCTCCATATGCTTGCGTTTCAAGTGATCTGTGGTGAACATCTCTCCACATTTCGGACACTTGAATTTCCCTACAATTTGTTGATGCGAGTGACGCTTTAATCGGATTTCGTTGGTGAAAACTTTCCCACACTCTGAACAAATGAAGTTTGGATAGTGAACGTTAACGTGTGAGTTGAGGTTATAGAACATGTCAAATTTGCTGCCACAATCAGCACACTCGAATCCATCGCTTAAACGATACGGAACTATACCGAATTTTAAATTCCTTTTTAGTGGTTTATTGTGCACTTCTATCAAATGTTCAAATAGCGCAGATATGTCTCGCGCGCTCTCTGAACAAATCATACATCTTAGATCTGTGACCTCGACTTTACATACTGATGATCGTTCTACACTACGGAGAGCCATAGCCTTATCGATATGAGACTCTGTATGACTCCTGATTGGACCAAAATCTGGCGAAGTAAAAGGACACATCAAACAACCGAAACTGTTTTTATATTTGAACGGACACGCGTTAGAAAACTCCAAAATTATTGCTGCATTGTCACGAGCGTCCCCGAAAACTCTTTGTCTATCCATTTTCTGGTTGGGCCCTAAAAACAAACAAAAAATATGGTCAACAACTTACGACATTTCACATTGTTCAAACTAAGTCCCGATTTATCAAGTTCACAATCAAATCATTGATTGTTTTGAACATATCAAAATTCTCGTGTTTTGTTGTTATAAAATTGTTATGTATTAGGATAAATCATTATTTTATTTTAGTAGCAGAAAGCTAGATGTGTTCCAAATATATTTGCATAATCGTGTTTTCGATCCGTCTTTATCCGCTAAAAAAGTAAGTAAGTAAGTAGGTACTCACTTATTCCGCTGTATAGATTTACGACTTATTATTCTCATTGCGACCCTCAGCTGATTATTCAGCGTCTGGGTGATGGGTCTTCATATGTCCCTTCAGACTGCATTTCTGTACGAAAGCCTTGCCGCAATGCACACAGACAAACCGCCTATCATTATTATGTATCCGCATGTGACCTCTCAAAGACTTCTGCCAGGCGAATGCTTTCTTACACACCTCACAGTGGTAATTCTTCTCGCCGCTATGTTTCACCATGTGATTCTTTAATTGCGAGTTATTGTTGAACAACACGCCGCAAATGTGGCAGGATATATCATCGCTTCTGATGTGCGTACTGCGCATGTGGACAGACCTCGAGGTACTGCTCATGAATGACTTGGAGCACATGCTGCAAGGATATTCTATTTTCTTATTGTGGACTTCATTCAAATGTGCCACTTTTAATCTGAATATCTCGAAGGACTCATCGCAGTGCTGACACTTGTAGGGCATCATTTTATGAGCGGCTATCATGTGGCAGCGTTTCTGGTGTGCTGTCGTGAATTTCTCATCGCATTTGGAGCAATGTAACATTTTCGCCTTCTTGTTGTGTGTGTAGAGAATGTGAGCTCGCAAGCGCTGTTCGGAAGCGCAGCTCCGGCCACATTCCGAACAAATGAAGTTGGAATAATGTTCGTTCACATGGGTGTTCAAATTGTGGAATCGGTCGTAGGCCAAGTTGCAGTCGGCACATGTGAACCCGCCAGTCAACAGGTAGGGGACGATACCGGGCTTATGATTTCTATTTAAGGGCTTGTTGTGAGTCTCTATCAGATGGTCGAAGAGCCAAGTTATGTTCGCCGCGCTCGCATCACAAATTTCACATTTCAAGTCTGTAACTTCTGCTTTGCAAACCGAAGAACGACTCATTTTAGCGAGAGCCAAAGCTTTTATCTTATGTTCTTTGCTGTGAGTTTTGACAGGTTCAAAGTCTGGTGATTTAAATTGACAGAACGCGCAAACAAACAAGCTCGTGATATATCTGAAAGGACAAGCGTTAGAATATTCCAGAATAAGAGCCGCGTTGTCTCGCGCGTCTCCGAAACTATCGAGAGTCGACGCGGTCCGTCTCACCACGGTGCCTCCTACAACCAAAAGAAAAAACCACATCAAACTTGCAACAAACGTAATAAGGTAAAAAAGGGGGTACGGTAAGAGCCTTATGCTCAGCAGTGTGTCAAGGGGTGATTGATAGAGTTATTTTTTTACGCGGCTACCCCTTCTCAACCCATCTCAGCTATGTGAAATCTGTGGTTATTACCTATTAGAACAAATTAGCTCCTATTAATCAATTGTCAAAACATTCAGGGAGAAGTCATAGTTTTACTAAAAACTTAATCCAGATAATTGATTTAACGAACCTATATTTACTAAAACTGATTTTCTGTACAGATTACTACTAGATACTGGACCTAGCGTCACTATTCGATTCCGGGTGATGAGTTCTCATATGGCCTTTGAGGCTACAATTCTGCACAAACGCTTTCCCGCAATGCACACAGACGAACCTCCTGTCGTTGTTATGTATACGCATATGTTCCCGCCAACCGTTCTTCCTTGCGAACGCTTTTAGGCACACTTCACACTTGAACTTCTTCTCGTTTGAATGTTTGACCATGTGGTTCTTTAGACCGGACGCGAGAACGAACATGTCGCCGCAGACAGAACAAGAGAACGTCGGCTCGCCTTTAATATGACAAGACTTGACGTGCTTGCCCCGCGTCGTACTCGTGGGAAACACCTTCGAGCACATAGAGCAAGGGTATTCTATATTCTTATCGTGGACGTTGTTCAAATGCATCAGTCTCTGGTCGTATTTCTCGAAGCTCTCCGTGCAATACGGACACCTGTATGGAAACACACCATGCGCTGACATCATGTGATTGCGTAGTCTATGGGTGGTGGAGAAGCTATCGTCGCATCTGAAACATTTGTGCGTTTTGGGAGTTTTGCTGTGTATGATGAGATGAGATTGGTACCGGTGGCCGCTGGTGAAGCAGCGTCCACACTCAGGGCATACAAAGTTTGGATAGTGTTCGTTCATGTGAATGTTTAGGTTTCGGAAGTGGTCGTAGTTCCGTCCGCAATCAGCGCATTTGAACCCGTTGTCGAGTAAAAACGGCACTATGCCGGTCTTTAAGTTCCTATTAAGCGGTTTCTTATGACATTCGATGAGGTGGTCGAACAGCGGTTGGATGCCTGCCATGGGTTCTTTACATATCTCGCATTTTAAATCGGTCACCTCTAGTTTACACATTTCTTTAGATCGCAAGTTGCTAATAGCTGCAGTTCTAACATTGTGTTCTTTGGTATGTATTTTGATGGGACCGAAATCAGGTGATTTGAATCGACAGTAGGCACAGTAAAACATGTTTTTGGAGTGTTTGAATGGACACGCGTTAGAGAATTCCAGAATTATAACTGCATTTTCTCGCGCTTCTCTAAGCTCATTTCGTTTGCCGTATGGAGTCCATTTTACGGCGATGCTTCCTAAAAATAAAGAAAAACATGTTTAAAGTTCATGTAAATAACTTAAGAAGACATCAAAAAGAGATATAGTTATTTTTATTTTGAGATACCGCCTATCACTCTCAAATGTAAAAGCTGTCGCCAAGTGCCTAACGGTGCGTTTTGTTTGAGAGCCAGCCTCGTTTGAAAACTAATTCCGATCGTACCTATGCTCCATCTTGAACCAAAGTGTTCGCTCGTTTGGGAATCGCTTCAGGTGACCTAGAGTTCAAATGCCTCACTGTACAGTGATAAAGAAAGATCTTTACGTTGTTGTTAAACTTAAGATTAGGCTTGAATTTTAAGAAAGTTTATGGAGCGAATTAGGTCAAATTAACTTACCCTAAACGTGATATCATCCAATTATCAAGTTGCCTCTCCTTCACGCGAACTTTCGACATTTAATTTCTTAACGCGTTTACTAGTAGCGTTCGTACTCTCCTGATTCTCGCTAGAAACTACATCAGGGTGATGCTTTTTCAAATGTATCTTCAGATTGCCTTTCTGGGCAAACGCCTTACCACAGTACGCGCACAAAACTCTCGCATCAGCAAAATGTATACGTGAATGATGATACAGCATGTTTTTTCTTGCGAACGCTTTCCCGCATTCTTTGCACTTGTATTCTTTGACTCCCGTATGTTTAGTCATGTGTATCTTCAAGTCTGAAGGAGCTCGGAATGTCATTCCGCATTCCTCACAACGCACAGACTTGCCTCTGTGCACGTCTCGCATGTGCGAGGAACGTTTATTACTGGTATCGAATATTTCCGAGCACATTTTGCAAGGATAGTTAATAACCTTGCCATGCACCCTCTGCAGATGCGTCACTCTGTGATCGTATTTCTTGAACACTTCCGTGCAATAAAGGCATTTGATTCTATAGTCCACAATATCATGTGCCAACTTCATGTGAGTTTGCCTTTTAGATAACGCAGAGAAACTATCGCCGCATATAGAGCATTTGAACTTTTTCGGGTTTAATTTACGCCTCAAATGTACTTTCAACTTTTGTTCGGTGTTAAAAGCCCGGCCACATTCGGAACATATGAAATTCATTTTACTGTGTTCGTTCATATGGACAGTCAAGTTGTGGAAGAAGTCGAACTTCAAGCCACACTCGCCGCACGCTAAGCCGTCGTCTAGCAAGAAAGGAACTAAACCGGCCTTACTCTTTCTGTCGAGTGGCTTGTCATGAGCTTCAATAAGGTGGTCAAAAAGCATCGGTATATCTGTCATTGGTTTGCCACAGAGCTTACACTTAAGGTCAGACACATCTATTTTACACTCAGAATTTAAAAGAATGGTTTCGTCTTCATGCTCCTCATGCATGTGCCACTTAACAGGCCCAAAATCCGGCGATTGGAATGGACAATGAAAACAAACGAACAAACTCTTGTGATATTTGAAAGGACACGCGTTAGAAGATTCCACTAAAATGTTCGCATTTGCCATTTCGCCCGTCATAGTCTTTGCCTTTCGTGAACTCCAGTTTTTGGTGTTTGATCCTAAAACCAAAGAAATAAAATATTGGTAAAGTAAGACTTGTTTTTCACAGTCATGCGTTACGTTTGCTAAGTATTGAACATTTTTTCAACTAGCAGAGGTATTTGCATGTGATTCCCAATGTTAAGCAATCGTCGACGAGTCTAATCTTTACGAATGGGTAGCTAAGAAGTTAGTTATTTTATTCTATTTGGGCGTCCCTGTGTAACGGATGATATGAGGATGTAACGTATAAACGTTATAATTTGTAGGTCTCGCTCATTTGACATAGTACGACAGTCGTTCGACCAGATGATAGTACCAAGTCAGATGCCCTAAGGGAGGTTTGAATACTCTCAAATAGGTAGGTAACTTACTTTAACACTTGTTTCTCATCTCAATTCATTTATGACGTACCTAACGTTGAAACTAAATTCAGAACAAGCACTAATAGCTTTAGCTTATTTTAAAGCCTTAAGGCTACTACGTTTTTTTTTTTCAAATATACAAGGTGTAACAGAAGGGTGTGACAATACTTATACTATACATACCTATGTATAGTATACTATACTATACTCTGAAACCTAGTGGGCTGTATTCTATATAGAATACAGCCCACTAGGTTTCAGAATTCTAAGGGTCATAGATTTCGAGTAATCATAAGTTGAACTTTCATTAAAACTTTAAGACTTGCAACCCTACATCTTATCATTTTGAGCGTTCATTGACTTTTGACAAATTTTAATTTGTCAATAAAAAATTCAATTAAAAATATTAATTTCACTACGAGTATTTTTCTATAATTATGGCTGGACTAGTATTTTCAAACGCCGAGTATTACGACATGATATTGTGCGTGGGTGCTTCGAATGGCAGCTACCACGGTGCACGTCAGCTCTATCGCCAACGTTTCGTGGACGGTAGACCACCTGATGCACAGCGAAAGCTTCCTTCCTACGGATGCATTCGGCGAATGTGCCTGCGACTGCATAGTACGGGCAGTTTCCATGATTCCCGCAACGATGGTCGACCTACTACTCGAGAGAGGTCAAATCTGGAGACGCAAATTCTGGAGCATTTTGAAGAGAACCCGAGGACCAGCACACGTAGAGCTGGCGCAGAGTTTGAGGTTCATCACATGGTGGTTTGGAGGACGCTTAGTAGCATTTTGAGCCGTTTATGTGAAATAAATGTGATCACTCGCTAGGGCTGCCACGAAATCAAGTAAAAAATATTATCTAATTTTTGTATGGTAAAAAATATATGCGATTTAATTTTTCATATTTTGGTATATGACTCCTTACATGATATATACGAGTATGTATACTCTTTAATATTGTCACACCCTTCTGTTACACCTTGTATATAAATACATAATTTATTTTGTCACAATATCGACTCATATCTACGGCGGCGATATTGGAGGCCTAGTACCTATGGGAATACCCGTGAAATGATGGTAGTCAATAAATTGTTTAATATCATCATTTATTAACCAAAACACTTATTGAAGAAAAGAAACAAAACCTAATTAATATTATCATCTAGTTAAAAACATCTAAATTAAAACTAAGTACCCTACTGAGGAATAAGCTTACAAACTAAGAAAATTACTACAAACATAAAAAAATAAGGCGAAAGAATTATCATACAAAATAATAACCCAAAAATAAACATTTCTTTAGATACTAACCGACGTTATATGTATGTTTCTCTCTCTCTCTCTCTCTCTCTCTCTCTTGAGTCGTATTTCTTCATGACTAAGGGTCGTGACTCCCCTGCAGAATTAATTCGTTAGGGGAGTTCTCTTGGGCAGATACATCGTGGCATACATTTGTATGTAAATGATTCAATTGAATTGTTTAAATTATTCTGGCCACAGAACATATATCGTTCATTGTACAAATATTCGTTCGAATGTGCATTTTTAAATACGATTCCTTCATACTACCTACGAACACTAGTTCTACTCTAACGGTATATATTCGTATTCATAATCGAACTCATCAGACAGTATTTCCACGCTAGCATCTTCACCTAGGTGATCATTATCGTGTATATGCATATGAATCTTTAATCTAGCTTTCCTGCTAAACGCTTTACCACAAATGCCACATTTGAAATCTTTGGCTCCAGTATGCATGACCATGTGGCTGCTCAGTTCCCAATGTGTTCGGAAGCTGGAACCGCACTCGCCGCAATGATTGGGTTTCTCGTTTATATGTACGATGCGTACGTGATTCTTCCTTCTGTCGGCTGATATAAAAGTCTCGGAACAAAACTCGCAGGGGTATTTAATATCCTTTCCGTGAACTTCGATCAAATGAGCGTTCTTTTGATTGAAAAACTTGAACGCTTCGTCGCAGTAGGGGCATTTGTGACTGTAATCTTTGATGTTGTGAACCAGCTCGCTGTGTTTCTGTTTTTTGGCTATGGTTGGAAATTTTTCTTCGCATATCAAGCATTTGTACCTGTTCCCCATTTGTCTGTGTGTATACGAATGGTGCCTCAAGTTTTTTTCATTAATGAAACCCTTTCCGCATTGAGTGCATACGAAATTCTGGTAATGTTCTTTCATATGGACATTCAAACTGTGGAAGAATGTAAACTTCAAGCCACAATCCCCGCAGTAGTATCCCTCGTCTAGGATGTAAGGCACGAGGCCAGGTTTGTTATTTCTATCTAGGGGTATGGCGTGAGCATCGATCAGATGATCAAACAGAGACTGTATGCGATCCATGGGGCTTTCACAAACATTACATTTTAGATTCGATACTTCCACTTTGCAAAATGTATAATCGAACCTACTAACAACTTTAGTCTTGTCTTCGTGCGCTTGACTGTGTATTTTAAGGGACCTAATGTGAGGTGTTTTAAACGAACAGTATGCACAGCTGTATTGCGTCCCTTTCTTTCTAAAAAGGCACGCGTTAGAATACTGCAATAGCAGGCTAGCATTGTCCCAATCGCCAGTCTTGGATTTTGACTTGTCTGTGACCCAGTTTACGGTGATTGATCCTAGAACCAAAGAAATAAATCGGTCAGCAACTAGTTCTATTTGTTTTCAAATCAGCTCGACAGTTTGTGTCTCACGCCATTGATTTTTCATTCCTGGAATGGTATATAATTTTGCCGAGAATTTACATTATATAATCTGTTAAATGCTATGCTCAGCAGTGAGGAATAACGGTCTGTAGATGTTTGAATCATTATTATAGATATTTAAGACACGATTTTCATATTATTGAATCCCTATGCTCCACTCGACCCTTAATGTTCTTATCACAGGCTGTACATGAGAAATTAAACTAGGTACCTAGGTCAAAATAAAAGAAATTGGTAATTTACCTACCTAGTCATTGACTGTACACATTTCCTTATTATTTTCTTTGAATTTTCTATTCTTTCAGTGAATTTTTTAGCAAGTTTTGTTAAACACTGACGACACTCACTGACACATCTATATTAATTGTAGTAGGCTTAGTTATAGATACAGTTCATAAGTATATGTTTTCGTCTATTCATACTTAGAAGAAAGACATATTCAAGTGTTATGTAAGTCTTTACTTATAATAAAGAGATAGCTAGTTCATTGATTTTCCGGTTTCCGAATCATTATTTTTTTAACAAGTTCCGCTTCTTCTGTACTCAAGATGCTGCTCCCTTCTCCTTCAATGAGTTGAGCTCCGGGGTGGTGCGTACTCACGTGGCTCTTCAGACTACATTTATATACAAATCCCTGTCCACAGAGCCCACAAATGAAGCTCCTGTCTTTATTATGTATACGCATGTGTGCCGTCAACGTAAATTTTCTGCCGAAATCTTTGCCACAGATTTCACATTTGAACGCTTTGATTCCGCTATGTTTCACTTTATGCTTGTTCAACTCGAATCTCGTCGGGAATCTCAGTTCGCATTCGTCGCATCCAAAGATCTTGTCTTTCAGATGCATCCGACGCACGTGGTTCATTTTGTGGGACGCGCTTTCGAAAACTTCGGTGCAAAATTTGCAAGGGTATTTGATATTCTTTTCGTGAACTTGGTTTAGATGAGCGATCTTCTGGTTGAATGTTTTGAACGTTTCGAAGCAATACTGGCACTTGTTCGCGTATATATTGTGCACAGACTGCATGTGCATCATTCTTTTGTAGTTCGACGGGAACGTTTCGCCACAAACTAAGCAATTGAACACGTTACGTTTCTTTTTGTGCGTTCTCTTCATGTGGTCTCTGAGTTGGCCTTTGGTGATGCAACCCTTGCCACATTCGGAGCACACAAAGTTCTTGTAATGTTCTTTGACGTGTATATTGAGACTGGTGAAGAAATCGAACTTTCTGCCGCAATCGGCGCAAGTGAAGCCGTCTTTGAGTAAATAAGGCACGAGACCGAGCTGGCAGTGTCGGTCGAGGGGCTTGTCGTGAGCCTCGATAAGATGGTCGAACAGGCCTTGCAAGCCCGCCATGGGCTCGTAACAGATCTCACATCTCAGCTCCGAGACGTCTATTTTACAAACTGTGCCGCGCAAGTTACTGAGAGCTATGAGCTTGAACTGGTGTTCTTGGCTGTGCTGCCTGATGGGCTCAAAGTCGGGCGATTGGAAGGGACAAGTCGCACAGCCGAACAAGTTAGTTTGGAACTTGAAGGGGCAGGCGTTGGAACACTCCAACAAGTAGCCCGCATTGGTCCACGTGGCGTCGTTAATTGGCAGGTGCCGGGGGTCCACTGATACTGTGGTCTGCCCTAGAACCAAACAAATAACAATCACCTTACTGATATACTTAATCAATATCACTTATTTCCAAATCATCGCACTAATATTATAAACTCGAAAGGTTGTAATCATGTACCTATGTGTAGATTAAATTAATTTCTTCCTTACGATCAAACGCTTGAACTTGTTTTTTCGTTTGAATGTTTGGTATAAATTTGGATAAAATTTATTAGAATAATAAAAAAAATTACGTAAAGGACGTAGGTGCTAATCATAGTCTGCGAGTGATTTAAAAATCATTTAATAATATTATTACATATTCACATTGATACAGGTCTTGATTTTTTACGTGTGATTTTCACAATATTTGAACAAACATAATTTAAATTCACATTCACTAACCTTAAAATTATGTAGTGTAAAATAAATAAATAAGTTTAAACGATTAATTATGCTATTATTAAATAGGTTTACCTATTTAATAATAGCATAATTAAGTACAGAACTAACTGTATGTTGTCATGTGGAATGGATCACTTCGACTAGAATGAAGATCTTAAATCTAAACCCTAAGAGGTCTTCGTGACGTTTATTACAACTCTCAAGTCAGAATTCAGTTCTTTTACTAATACTTTAGAGAGTACATAGTAAGGGAACTACCATAACTTAGGGTGAATTGGGTTATCTAACTACGATAAGCGCATCTACAAGTAAGTATGTACGTACAACATAATATCACTCTATTAATTTGTTTGTTTTTTTATTCCAATACCACTGAATGTAGGTACAGTTCTATAATCACGACGAATTATAGTTGAATACGAATCAAATTCGCTTAGATCAATCTGATTCTATTCACGCCTGTTCGCCAAAATCTGCCCCCGGGTGATGTGTTTTGACATGTCCCTTCAAACTGCAACTATGCAAGAAAGCTTTACCACAATAGATGCAAACGAATCTCTTATCATTGTTATGCGCACGCACATGTAGCGTTAGTCCGTTCTTTCTCGCAAACGCCTTGTTACAGACTGGACATCGATACTCTTTCTTCTCGCTATGCTTTACCATGTGCTGTTTTAGATTACTTCGGCGCTGGAAGCGGTCGCCGCACACTTCGCAGCTGATTGGCTTATCTTTAATATGTACGTCTTGTATGTGCCTGGTTCGTTTAGCGCTGTGATCGAACACTTTCGAGCAAAGCTTGCAAGGATAGTCGATACTCTTCCCGTGAACGGCGTTCAGATGTCTCACTCGATCTTTGAAATACCTGAACCCTTCCGTACAATGCGGGCATTTATATTTAATCTTATTGTGCTCGACGATCATATGACTTTCACGTTGGGACCTCAATGGGAAAGATTTGTCGCATTTGGCGCATTTATAACTCTTTCCTGGCGTCTCGTGTGTTGAGAGATGGGAATTGAGACCGTATTTACTTGTGAAACTTTTCCCGCATTTAGGACAGATACAGTTCTCGTAATGTTTACTGACATGGATGCGCAAGTTTCCGAAGAGATCGAACGTTTGACCGCAATTGGCGCATTTGAAGCCATCGGTTAGGAAGTAAGGGACAAAGCGGTTTATGTACTTTCTATTGAGAGGTTTGTCGTGAACATCTATGAGATGTTCGAATAGTGCCGGGATGCCTGTCACTCGCGTATCGCAGAGCTCGCATTTGAGATCACTTACTTCCACTTTGTAAACGCTACGATTCATCTGACGTTGGTCATGATACGCCAGTGACTTGAGTTTATGTTCTTTGGTATGGTTCCTAACGGCTGTAAAGTCCGCGGATTTGAACTGACAATAGGCGCAACCGAAATTGTTTTGGTAATATTTGAACGGACACGCGTTAGAGAACTCCCAGATGATGCTCGCATTGTTCCGCTCCTCTCTGTTCGCTATTATTTGCGCGCTCTGGGTCCCTCCTAAAACGAAAACAAAGACGATATATCAACTATCCTTCTACACAGACGTTTAATCATATTTCTGGAGCACGACCAAGCAGTGCAAGATATCAAATACTTAGCCTACATTTTACATGCCATGTCGCTCAACTCTACAGAATGCATTACATTTGTTTAATTTCGTTTACGAGTTATGGTTATATTCACATTAAGGTATTTCTCTGTAGATTTATTTAATGTATTTGGGAAGAAATTGATACGAAGCATTATTTCTGTAATCTACCCGCTATTAGATGTAGCTTAGCTTCCTAAATAGGATGTCTTGACAACTAACCAAACAAAAGTTATTTTTTTAAGTATGAAAATGATATAGCGTGGAAAGAATTTATTTAAAAGAGTAATAAGAGACATAAGTACTTACAGAGAGACATACACCCGTATTCACAAACGATACTTCCCTAAGTAAAGCATCAACACTGTGCTAAGGGTAACACTTCTCAGTGCGTTCCATTTATCGAGCCTTTCTATTCATAGATAAAACTTAAGTAATGCTTGGCAAAGTAAACGCACTGCGTGAAATGGCGACATGTGATTGGTCCATTTTGTATTGCTAAGTTCATGGTGGAGTTTGACAGGAGTAAATGACAATGAAATCAAATAAAAATAACCTTAAACCGTTTGTTTAGAAACATTGTCGATTTGTCGTCTTAATTTTAATTGAATAATAAGCTTACCCTTGTACTATATTGTATTGTATTGTATTTAAAAATGTCGCAGCACTTAGAAACACCAAATAAAATAAATACATTACGGACGCGATGTGGTAAGTGAAATTTTAGAAATTTCGTTTTACTATTTTTACAAATTATGAACATTGTTATGTTAATATTTTGCTTTTAAGTATTTAATTTGAACTTGGTTTAATATGGCATATTGACTGGCAAACTAAGGAAAACTTAAGTACTTATACTTTATTAACGAAAATTTAGAGTGACTTATAAATAAAACAATATAATTAATTGTATTCCAGTTCAAAGAAAATACCATTCACCATTGAAAAGCAATAAAATATTGAGGTACATATGTACATATTATGGTTTATTTTATTTCTTAAAAGTGGCGTATTATAAACATTTTAAGAGAATACTACTTATTACTCCTTCATAAACGCTGCAAAAATCGGTAAACAAGTATCTAAACATAACCAGCCATACAACTATGATAAAGACAAGCCCTATGCGTAGGTTAAAATAGCTAGCGAGATCCCTTGGCTGTGCGCGCGTTTAAAAGGACGCATAGTGCCGGCCGCCACTCAAGCGCGCTGTGAGACCTCATAGTATCGTTTGTGAATACGGGTGTTAGAGTTTCGCACTTCACACTTTTTTATAGAATGAAAGTAGTGAACTCCTTGCCCGCATCTCTATTCCCCTTGAACTATAATTTGTCGATCTTTAAGTCGAGAGTAAACCGGTTTCTTCTAGGCAAGCGCGCTAGATCGTAGACTATAACGTTGCTTAACATCAGGCAAGTTGTAGTCAAGCGTAAGCCTATATCATGTAAAAAAAAAAGAAAACCCGTAACAAGTAGTTTGTTCCGAGTTACCTAGAGCACCTGACCTTATTTTCTCATATGCCCTTTCAGACTACTATCAAGTACGAATGCTTTGCTACAGCACGTACAATATTTTATCTTTGTCACGTAGACGAATGTACGTACATGTACCTACATACGAGAAAATTAGCAAATCACATTGTGGAGTCGTAGCGAAAAGCAGAAATTGTGTATGCGCCGCGTCAGAACCTCTCGGTATTTCCATAAATAAAAATAAATTACTACACTAGCCTACTTAAAAATTGTATACCATTTCTGACTCTTATAGGTAACATAGCGATTAATTAAGCAATTCATTTAATTAATTACCGCATTTTAAACAAGAAACGTACCAAAAATACGTTTATAAGAAACAATACAAAAAAGTATACATTTTTTGTTTAAGTATTTATTATCTACTTACCAATAAAATGCTTTGAAATGTATCATACATTTTTTTTTACAAGAAATGGTTTTGCACTTGACCGTAATTATTTGCCTCATGGTAAGCAATCACTTTACTTACATATATATTATTATTTTCACTTATATTGTTTATAACACGTGATTTAAATATTTGACAGACGGCGACTTAACTATAGATTAATTTATAAAAACAATAAATATCAGTTAAATGGCGTTTTTCTTCCAGTTTAATCTTAAAATAATCAAAAACATGATTTAACGTTTTCTTAAGCCTTAAAAGATTTTCAAATTAAGAGTACCTTTCGATGGTTAACTTAACTAAATCATTTTGAGCTACGAGCGTTACTATTTTTACGCCATTTGTAACTTTGAGCTGACAGCTATCAAAATTATTATCAACCATAGTATTTCAAAATTATTATGACAAACCATAGTATTTCAATCGCACTCCACGTCCGGATGTCGATTCTTGATGTGCCCCTTGAGGCTACAATTATGCATAAACGCCTCCCCACAATAAACACACACAAACCGCCTATCATTATTGTGTATACGCATATGTTCTTTCAACACACTTTTCCTTGTGAATTTCTTTTCACAGACCAAGCACTGGTGGTCTTTGACTCCAGTATGTTTGATCATGTGTCGCTTCAGATCGTTTGGTCTCTGGAATGTGTGGCCGCAAACTTGACAAGGAATCGGGTCTACTTTAATATGGGCGTATTTGATGTGACGCGCCTGGCTCGCTGTGCTGTAGAACACTTTAGAGCAGAAGTTGCACGGGTAGTTAATGTTCCTTCCATGGTGCGCGTTTAGATGAGCCACTCGGTCTTCAAAGCGTCTGAAAGTGTCAGAGCAATACGGGCACTTGTACGGGCAGATATTGTGCTGAGTCAACGAATGAGATTTTCTTTTGTTCTGATTGGCAAAGGTTTCACCGCATATTTTGCATTTGTACTCTTTCGCTTCCTTCTCTTTGTGCGTGGCCACGTGGAAGCGTAACCTGTCGCGATTGGTGCAACTCTTGCCGCATTCAGAACAGGTAAAATTAAGGTTGTGTTCGTTCACGTGAACGTTTAAGTTGTGGAAATGCTCGAACTGCAAGCCGCAGTCGGCGCAAGCGAACCCAGAGTCCAGTAAGTAAGGCACTAGACCCGTATTTAGATCCCTATTGAGAGCTTTGTCGTGAGCTTGGATTAGATGCTCGAATAGCGGCTTCAAGCCCGTCATGGGTTCGAGGCACACCTCGCATCTCAAATCCGACACGTCCACCTTCCAAATAGTAAATCTTTTGACATTAAACAGCGCTGTAGCATCGAAACTATGTTCTTTTGTATGTGCTTTTAGTAAAGTGAAATCGGGAGATTTGTACAGACAGTAGGCGCAAGTGAAAATGCTTTTGTTATACTTGAATGGACACGCGTTAGAGAACTCCAACAGTATGCTTGCATTGTTGCGTTCGTCCTCGGTCGGGCCTAAAACCAAAAAAGAAGCACTTTATTACAAGTACCGTTTGCTTTTTATTTTCGAAGTCTCGTCGGTGAGTTTAGCAATTAACGAGCACAGTTTCTGGAGTCGTATCAGGATATTTAACTTAATGTTACTATACTTAGTTATGTTTGTATAAGTGATAGGTTTTTGTCTAATGAATAACCTAACGGAGCGAGTTGTTATCGACTTGATACTTTAACCGCTAGACGATTCCTACCTTAACTGAGTAATAGGGTGTGTTTACTAAAAATATTTAATTTGAATGTATAAGATGCGATATAAATATTACGAACATCACCGTACCCGTACCTATATGGGTAAACCAGATCAGAATAAATATATCTTAAAAGCTAAGCAATTAAAATTAAAAGGAATATCTAGAATTCAATGAAATACCAAAAATTGTGTGCATAATTATTTACTTTTTGCGATCCATAGGAACTTACTAAACATAAACATAATAAATCTTACAATATTAGGACTGTATTTACTATAGTATAATGACAATTTATTTACAGGTCAAACACATAATTTATTCCTGGGTTGTCAATTAAATTGAAAATAAGCGGTTTATCTAGTCCCAAGATTATTATAGAAACTTATACTGCGAATAAATGGCGCCAACTTTAGCTAAGTTCAACATAACATGAAAATATCAACAATTATAGTTTCATTATACCTACTCCGTCTTATTAAAAGAGGTCTAACTGTTATTACCGGGCTAAGTCAATACTAAGTCTGGTACCAAATAATTTCTTATTACAAAACGACGACTAACGCGATAGTTCGGACTTCCGATGATCCAAACTTAGTTTGCCGCGACACCTAGTTTAACTGTGGTTTAACTCTGTTCTAAACTGGATTTGAAGTATGGAACAATTCTGACGTTTAGTTAGAGGTGATATTGATTTATTTTCAATATTTTGTTATTGTGTTCTAATAATCGTTTAAAAACTGTTTGGTTTTGGACAGTTTTGTACAGTTTTGGATTGTTATAAAAAGAATTTGTGTGATTGTTGTATACCTAATATCTTGAGCAACATATATTACTGTAATCAGTGAAGTTTAAACTGTTTAATGTACTAAAATAAATTATAATACACATTTCTAATATTTATGGATTAAAACAAATTTATAGTAAAATGTACATATGATATTTTCACCTAATATTTGTTTTCTTAATCTAAATGATGTAATAAAATATGCAAATGTTAAATCAAACCTCAAGTATAAAAACATTTATTTTAATTTTTAAACCTTGTGTCAATGTAAAAAGTTAATATAAGAATAATAATAATATGTCTGTGTATTTTTACTGCATTAAACCCACACCAGAAATAAATAAATTTAGTAAACTAAACTTACAGTATAAGTATATTTTGCAGTAGATGTTAAATTTAATTCCTTTCCAAGGCAATGTACTTAAAATGAAATAAATTAATAAAGCCACCAGTACCAGTTTGCGGCTCGTTTTTTGTTTTTTGAATCCATTGATATGTTGCTAAATAATGCAACTTTTTGAAACAAAAAAAAAACAATTTCAATGACAACGTCAAAGACGCTAAAATATTTTCGTTAACGGTTATTTTAACTTAAAAACTGGCAAATTACGTAGTTATAGCCAACAAAATAAAAAACTTCGTGTTTTTGCTACCACAGATGATATAATATTTAAATCTAGGATCGTTCTTTGTAGCAACAAGTCTTGACTTAGTCCTGTTTTTGTAATAAGAATTCGTGTTACGGTAACAACCCTGAACTTCGTATTACCTGACATAAGCCTAGAACAAACCATTTTTTTGTAATAAGACGGACTAAGTTTAATATTTATGAAACATTAAAAATAAAAAGTTGCATTGGTTTATTCTTTTGGACTGAGAACGATGAGTGACACTTCTATTCGACTGTGATGGTCGAATGGAAATATCATCACCATAAATTTTTAGACGAAAACGATTGACGATGATGAAAAAGAAAATCTTAGCCGTACCGCAACTTGCTTGCAACATTAATTATGATTATTATCACTACGTTGTTGTTATTCGAGCGTAATATTATATCAAGTGTATCGTTGTATGAATGTAGAACTAAACCAATCAAAACACAGTTATTTTGATGATCACCTTTGAAAGCCAGCCCTAATCTTACCAACCGAATATTGGTTATCTGTTCGGAGTTGCGACAAGACATCAAAGCTGACTCATTCATCCACCAATCACAGAAGTTACAAGGAGTTCTACGATAGTCGTTTCTTTTCCGAGCGGAAACGTTCCGAATTTGTGAAACACCCTACTGATGGCAATCTGTCGCTGTGTATAAAACTGTAGCCTGACAAATCAGGTAGAATAAGAACCGATCTCTTCAATTGAGCAGAGCCAAAAAGAACAAAAACCACTTAAAAATATTATGGATCTAACGATCGATATTTGACTAGAAAGAATGTGTTTTTATATTAGCTGATACGGTATCATGTTTAACGTTCGTTCTTTTTCCTCGCACAATAGGAGGCTGCGTGTTAGAGTTATCACTCTCAGGGTGGTGCGTTTTCATGTGACCTTTCAGACTGCATTTTTGTATAAAAGCTTTGCCGCATTGTAAACACACAAATCTCCTATCATCGTTGTGTATACGCATATGCTCGGTTAAAGCATACTTTCTACCAAACGATTTATTGCAAACTAGACACAGGTGTTCTTTCAAGCCATTATGCTTAAGCATGTGTCTTTTCAACACATCGAGTCTTTGAAACATGTGTCCACAGATTTCACAACTAACCGGATTGGCTTTGATGTGTGTGTATCGAGTGTGTATGGATCTATTAGCAGTCGTAGTGAATACTTTTGGGCAGAATTGGCAGGGGTAGTTAATATTTTTCCCGTGAGCTTCGTTTAAATGCGCTACCCTATCGTTGAACCATTTGAACGTGTCGTTGCAGTAAGGGCATTTGTACGGGAATATATTGTGCTCGGACGTCAGATGTCTCTTCTTTTTGTGTTGAGTCGGGAAGCTTTGATCGCACTTCGAGCAATTATATCGCTTGGATATTTTGTTATGCGTTAGTATGTGGTAGTTTAGACGCTCTTGACTAGTGCAGCTTTTGCCGCATTCTGAGCATATAAAGTTCATGTTGTGTTCGCTAACGTGCATGTTTAGATTGCGAAAGTAATCGAATTTCAATCCGCAGTCAGCGCACGCGAATCCGTCGTTTAGTAGATATGGTACAATGCCAGTTTTGAGGTTTGGGTAAAGAGGTTTCCTGTGTTCTTCGAGAAGGTGTTTAAAGAGCGGTGATATTCCTGCCATGCGTTCCTGACACACTTCACACTTGAGATCAGAGACGTCTGCCTTACACACCGTACTCGTGTTTAGAATACGAAGTTGTGCGGATTTAAGTTTATGTTCCATCGTGTGCATTTTAAGCGGCGTAAAGTCCGGCGACCTGAAGGGGCAGTACGCGCAACCGAACGTGTTTTTGTAATATTTAAAGGGGCACGCGTTAGAGAACTCCAATAAAATGCTGGCGTTATGACGCTCATCCGCATAGTGTGAACTCGACGGGGTCCTTTTGGTGATCGGACCTAAAAAGCAGACAAAAATACATTTAATTTCTTGAGAACCTCTCTGTTACTTTTGAGCTGACAATTTAATGATGTGACCTATCTATAGATTATGTAACAATTTTATAAATGTGTTGTATGAAATGCGCTAATATTGTGATAAAGTACGTAACCAAAAATGTTAAATACTGACAACATTATTCAGATTTATTATCATCATCCCCGTTTTTGAGTAAATTAGTTTTATGATTTCTGTTTAATAGTGCATTGTCCGAGCTATCTGTCAGATAGGCAGTCTGTTCGCCGAAGTTTGAGTCGATATGATGACTTTTACTGTGACTTTTAAGATTACATTTCTGTACGAACGCTTTGCCACAGTGAACGCAGACAAACCTTTTATCATTGTTGTGTATACGCATATGTTGTGTTAACGCATATTTTCTGCCGAATGCTTTGTTACATATGAGGCATTGATGTTCTTTGGTGCCGCTATGTGTGAGCATGTGTCTTTTCAACACGTATAGTCTGTGGAACACTTGATCGCACACTTCACATCGCACTGGATTCTCTTTAATGTGGACTCCTTTAGTATGCGTGGCTCGGTTCGAAGCGCTGTTGAAAATCTTGGAGCAAAACTTGCAGGGGTAAGTAATATTCTTTCCGTGGACGTCGTTGAGGTGAGCTATCCTATGTTTGAAGTATTTGAAAGTGTCGGTGCAGTAAGGGCACTTGTGGCGGCGGATATCGTGCGCGGAGGTCATGTGCTGCTGGGACTTGTATAGAGTCGAGAATGTTTCATCACACTTGGAGCATTTCAACTTATTGCCGGATTTATCGTGAGTCGATTGAATATGGTTGTTGAGCCGCATTTGACTCGTGCAAGTTTTCCCGCATTCCGAGCAGATGAAGTTGTGATAATGTTTGTTGACGTGAACGTTTAAATTGTGGAAGTAGTCGAACGACTGTCCGCAGTCTGCGCAGGCGAACCCTTTGTCTAGCAAATATGGTACTATGCCAGGCTTGAAGTTTCTGTTCAGTGGTTTGTTGTGGGCTTCAATGAGGTGGTCGAACAACGTGGGCACGTCGGCCATATGTGCCTTACAGAGCTCACAACACAGGCCAGATACATCTGCCTTCCACGTTAAAAGATTCTTCTTTTTGTAAACGAGTGTATCTCTATGTTCCCTTGTATGTAATTTGATAGGACCAAAGTCTGCCGATTTGAAAGGACAATGAGCACAGCCGAAAGTATTTTTGTAATATTTGAACGGAGACGCGTTAGAATATTTGAATATGTTAATAGCGTTGTCTCGCTCATCTCTGGCTTGTGCGCTCGGCGTGGTACACTTCTTGCTGATCGGTCCTAAAACGAAAAGAAAAATCCAAATCATTTCCTTCTTAATTTGTGGTTTGTGTCGGTAATTCTCGTATCTATCAACGTTTTAGAAAAGCTTACTTAATTCAATATGTGTATTAATATTAGCACGACACAACTGAGTCAGCATTAGGATGATGCGTCTTCATATGACTCTTCAAGCTACAGTTTTGTACAAACAAGCTGTTGCAATGTTTGCACGCAAACCTCCTATCATTATTATGTATACGCATATGTTCTTTTAAAGTCTTTCCTCTGGCGTATGCTTTCTTGCACACTAGACATTGAAACTTCCTTTCTCCGGTGTGTTTCACCATATGATTCTTGAGAGCGCATTGAGTAACACACCGGAAAGAGCAAAGAGAGCACGCGAACGCTTTTTCTCCCGTGTGGACTTGCTTTATATGCTTCGTTCTCTGGTTACAAAGTAAGAAGGTAGCTGAGCATATGCTACATGGATATTCAATCTTTTTATCGTGAACTAGTTTCATGTGTTTCATTCTGCACGTGTAGGATTTGAAGGATTCGTTACAGTATGGGCATTTATGTTTCATGACGCCGTGTTCCACGCTCATGTGCTTGTCTTTATCGCCCGGAGTGGAGAAGGTGACACCACACACAGTGCACGAATATGTCGGCGTCTTCCCATTCTTGTGCGAGTAAATTAAATGTGATTTAAGCCTAGAGTCATGAGAAAATAGCTTGCCGCATAACGGGCATATGCTATTGGCGTAGTGTTCGTTTATATGCCTGTTCAAATTGATGAACAGTTCAAACGGAAGATCACATGTAACGCATCTGTACACGTCTCCGCTGAGAAGATAAGGCACGACGCCAGGACCGTATGTCTTATTAATAGGTTTATTGTGGACTTCGATCAGATGATCAACTAAGGATGATAAATCGTTCATATTTGTATGACAGAGCTCGCATGTTAAATCAGACACGTCAACTTTAATGGCTGCGTTCTTTGTGTCTCGATAGTTACGTAACGCGTCACGTTTCCAATTAGAATGTGCTAACGTATGCTGTTTTAGCTGGCTGAAATCTCCGGCCGTAAATTTACAAAACGCGCAACAAAATACACTGCGCTTCCATCTAAACGGGCAAACATTGGAGCATTCTAAGATAATAGTCGCATTGTCCCGCTCATCGTGGAACTGGCGTACGCCTCTCCATGAAACCGTGACGGATCCTACAAACAAAAAGAAATTTGTTTATCTACCTAAATTCATAATTAGGGTAAAAGATCTCAGAGCGTACTAGAAGAAAGGCCTATGCTCAGCAGAAGGCGATAACGGGCTGATGATATAAATAAAAACAACTTGGAATCAAATCATGTAACTGGTTTGTAATTCATAAGAAAAACGATAATAATAGACCTATTTAAGTACCACACCGTCGAAATCTTTTCTTTTCTTCTTCTTTCGCTTCCGCATGTGTACACCGTTGATGTGAGAGTATCTGGAAGTACAACTAATGAACACAGCTGGACAATACGTGCATTTGTATTCAGTTTTCTCGCCGTGTACTAAATTAAGATGTCTCAGTCGGTTATGGTACGAATCGAAGTGTTTATCGCAGATGGGACATCTATACCTATCTTTAGGGCCGTGTACATCACTCATGTGCCGATTTCTTACTATGCGATTTGGAAGAACTAAGTCGCATTGTGTGCATTTGAACTCGCCAGTTTCGTGCATAGCTTGATGCGATCGCAGTTTGTTTTGTCCAGAAAATGCTTTCCCACAAGTATCACACACGAAACTCTGATAGTGCTTATTCATGTGGATAAAGAGAGTCATGAATTTGTCAAATTGCAACTCGCAATGGACGCATCTCAACTCTTGCCCGGTCAAATGAAAAGGTATGATCCCATCTGTGTAGTTTGGATCGAGTATTTTGCGATGGACGGTTGATAGGTGGAGTTTTAAAAGCTCAATGCTGCTCGTTGGTACATTACAAACGGCGCAGGATAAATTTGTTATTTCTACTTTCAGAGGGAACAATTGGCGCACTTGCGGGTTTTCGAATATGTCTAATCTGTTGTGCGCCAGTGAGTGTGATCGTATTTCGTGTATACTCGCGTATATGTTAGGACAGTAAGCGCACATGAATTTTCCTCTTTGCCATCTAAAAACTATAGCGTTGGAGTATTGTATTAGCAAAGCTGCGTTAGCTTTGTCTTCCAACAACGTTCTTCGCCGCTTCCATTGGATTTTTGGAGTTATTGTAGTGGTGTCGTCCACATCAGTAACGGTGCGGAGTGCTCCTAAAAATAGAAAAATACTATTTTGAAGTACATCTCTGTTTTAATGTAAGCATTTTTTTAAACACACCGCTCATGTTTATGTCTCATTATCAACATCATTATCAAACTTAAGTTTCGTGATATAGAACATAGCATACCTAACACGTCGATCGCACATATGTATGCCATATCAACTTTAATGTCATGCTATGGTATGAAATTTTAAATGCTTGGCGAGTTTAGATTTGCACACAAATGCTGCCATACATTGCGTACATTTATAATCTTCGTTTTGGCCTGATTTCATACTATGATCATATTTATAATGCCTCGCTCTCTCCGAGCTGGTTTCAAATGAGTTATCACAAGAGTTGCATTCGAATCTGATTAGTTGTCCGTGTTGATTGGCCAGATGTTTTATTCTAGAGCTGTAGGACGTAAATGTTTCAGAGCATCTCGGGCACGTGTAGCGGATTCCCTTCTTATGTATTCTTAATCTGTGCGTGTTTCTTTCTGCTTTAGAACTCAATATCTCCTCGCAATATCCACATGGGAATTTGTTATTCACGTATACATCATTTTCAGTATGAATATGAGTCCTAAATCTCGATCTTGATACAAAGCCTTTTCCGCACGTATCACAAACGTAATTTTGATAGTGTTCGTTCATGTGAATATTGATTTTAGTGAATTGAAGAAAATTCTTCGAACATATTTGACAGCAATAGGTTTCATCAAGTTTGAATGGCAGAACTCCATCGTTAAATTCCTCGTTTACGTATTTATCGTGATATTTCAGATGACCTTTGAGAGATTCAATAGTAGAGAGGGAGCTGTTGCAAATTCTGCAAGAGAGATTCGAAACGTCTATTTTGAGCATGTTATTCTCAGTGAGTTTTGAGAAGACTCGTTTGCAAGGAATTTCATTTATGTGAGTGGCTAGTACGTGCTCTCTTAAAGGTGTTGTGTCCACGAATTTAAGATCACAGTAGGAGCAGTAAAACGATCCTTGGAACCACCGGAAAGCCCACGCCGTAGAGCATTCTAATATCACCATAGCGTTCCGTCGCAGCATGGTTCTTTCGATCCGTTTCTCTGATTCTTCGGGCAGTTGGTTGTTAGCGCGACGTCTTCTACGCATTTGACGTTCGCAAACATTCTCTTTCAACTTCCTGCCTTTCCTAACCGCGCCTACACTACTCTGAGCCTCGACATTTGAACCTACAAAGAGACAAACAAAACTAAATTACTATGATAGCCGGTTTATACCTAATGCTTACTTATTAAGTAATTAGTTACCTGTGGAAACCTCCTACCTTCTTTGAAACATACTAATTTTATTAAGTTTGTGGGCTTTACCTTAGCAATGATACTACAATATATATCGAAAGTAGTTTATTTTGATAAAACTAAACTATACTAATTTAGAAGATCATAATATGTACAATAGTAACTGTACGCATTTGAATTTTGAATTGAAATATTAAAAACAATATTTTGCCAACACGTAACACAACACTACGTTTCTTTCGATAATTTTTTATTCTATTTTAGATTAATTTTACATCTTGATGCGACCTAGAATGGACAGACATCGATTTCTTTCCCACAAAAGATTTCCCGCACACATCACATTGGTAAACATTTGTTTTCTTGTTATGTATTGCCCTGTGTCTTTTTAGTTCGTAGCTGGTTTTGAATTTCCACGGACAAACTGTACACTTGTGCAATTTATGGGTTAAGAGATGTGTTCGAACGTGCGTGGATCGATTAGCACTCGTACTGAACGATTGATCGCAATACGAACATTGATACGTCACCTCTTTTTCGCTGTGAACTTCTTTCAAATGCCTCGCTCTGTCTACGTAATATTCGAAGCGGTAATTGCAATCAGTGTAAGGGCACTCATATCGCGGCTTCTGTTTGTGTGTTAACTTGTGATTATCGCGAGACGTTCGCAAATCGAAAACTCTGTCGCACTGATCGCACGGGAACGAGCCCAGTCGATGCATCGCCGCATGCTTTCTTAAACGTAGAGCAGATATGAATCCCTTCCCGCAAACGTCGCATATGAAATGCTGGTAATGTACGTTCATATGATTGTAGAGCTTGAGGAAGTTGTTGAACTTCTCCGTACAAACGAGGCATTCCCACGAGTCGCTATTCAACCTAAAAGGTAATACGCCGTCGGGATATTTAATATCGAACTGGAGACCGTGCTCTACCACATGAGCGCGCATTTGTTTGATATCCGTAAAAGTCCCCGAGCACATGCAACAAACCGCCTCCGTTACGTCTACGTTTATGAATGTCATTTCCCGAAAGTTTCTATACGCATCGGCTATTGTGTACTGTGTTGAACAAAGCCGGACATGATTTCTTAAAGAGTAGCAGTCTTTGAAACTGTCTTCGCAGTAAGCGCATTTAAATTTATTTTTGATCCACCGGAATGGGACAAACGACCAGCAAGCTAGGATAGATGTAGCATTTTTCTTTATAGCAGCCCTAGCATCAGCTAAAGCGCTTCTTTGATAGCGGGATATTGGTTTCTTGTTTTCAGTGTTTTCGTGAGATTTCGTGTTTACGATAGGTCCGTCCTCGGTTGGAACAGATTCGTTTCTTTCATTGCTGGTTTGCCTGACCCCTAAAAAGAAGAAAATAATAGCGTCAAACTTAGTGATTTGTAACCGCGATTGTTCTTTTGCATCATGCACCAGCGGAAATACCATCCATCTTTGCCCTGGCCCATTACAGCATGCATAGCATAACCTTTTTGAAGAATATGTTTTGATCATTGACCGTTCTCCGAAACCCTAAAATCTAACAAATCCCGAATTGTAGAGACTAAGGACCGATAAAAAATGTAGTTTCAATAAATTTAATATTCAAATACATATACGAATCGTACGTACTTATCTACTACCTACACTAAATGTTCATTAAAATAAATAATAACAAGAAATCTCTTTATACTTATTATTTTGTAAGCACTTATAAAACAGATAAATAATATTCCTAAATTAATTTAGGTACAACAACTTATTACAAATTTATAAAATAAATTCAAAAATATACAGAGAGAATTAGTTGAGTACTTATGAATAAGATTTAACATTTTTAACTCTATAAAGATTGTTGTCAGATGTGGCCCAAAATGTACGAAGAAAAATAAATATATTAAAAAAGAAACTAATATCAACTAACAATTTCTTAGCCTTGACCAAATACACGAGCAAAAATAAGTTGATTAAAGCACGGTAAAATAAAGTATGGTTAATTATGTACATACTGTCAAAAATATTTGAGCAATCTATACATAGAGCTGAAGAGGATCGAAAGTCTGAACATTGAAGATATTTAAAAAATGTTTGGACATACTTCGAATTGATAGCAGAACACGTTCCAACAATTACTAGAAATTTTGTCTGTTTATCTGTGTCTCTGTTTATTTAAACGCTTATCGCGCAAAAAAGGCTGAACAGATCATCATGATTTGTGGTATTTAGGTAGTATGGGGTCTTAGGAGTGTCATAGGCTACTTTTTATCTTGAAATAATGCGAGCGAAGCCGTGGGCACCTACTTGTTTACTAATATAAAGCCTAAAGTTAATAATTAATCACAACTTGGCACGACTAAGAAAAATAATATAAAAAAGTTACATCTTAAATCTGTACAACTCGTTGAATATTATAGGACACTATACATTAAATTAGGTCCTTAAAAAGCTTACGTAATTATACAGTCTCTGCGAAAATTAATTATAATGAAATTTAAAACACAAGTTGAGTGTTTTTACAAACAAATTTACATGCTAACTAAGATTTTACACCAGACTTATTTTAACTCTTCATAATACACATTAAGCCCTTGCGTTTAAGAACACTACACATGAGTTAATATTTTGATTTAAATTGTTGCATATTTACAGTAAGTACTTGTTAACCAACTCAACTACTTAAGATTTTATACCTGACTTATTTTAACTTTTCATATTGCCTTTTTTAAGGTATCATTTACATTTAAGAGCCCTTACGTTTCAGAACACGAGACACGAGTTAAATTATCACTAACCCATGGATCGTGTAGTTGTTCCAATAAATAAATCTTGATTTGATTCGTTCAATCTGTTTGTAAATGTTAAGCAAAGGTCGACGCGGTCAGTCCTTGGATAGGTGACCGAAAAGTGGCATTCCATTTTGGGCGCTTCCGTGGGTCGGATGACTCGTTAAATTCAATAAAAATACATATAATAAATTGTAGGACCCGACTGTTTGCCTAGTACGGCAGTCGTTGATCCATGTCAGAGGCCCTTCGGGTGGCTTGATAATCTCTCGACACCAGAGTTGGCCACTCTCATTCGATAAGAAGAAGAATTATTCAGGGATGAAAATGCTTCCGCGACATGTGTTTATCGAGCGACAGTTTGGTTGCAAACACGCTCGCACAGGTACCGCAGTGGTAGTTGTACTCGCGCTCCTTCTGACTGCGATGCGACCGCACATTGTGGTGGTACTTCTGAGAACGCGTCTTGAAGGTCATGTGACATGTCGTGCATTCGTACTGCTCCGCGCCCGGCTTGTAGTTGTGGAACTCCATTAGGTGCCGTTTCCTCAGCTCCCAGGTCGCAAAGCGCGGCTTGTCCTTGCAATACATACACATGTACGGGAGAGAGGTGTGTTGTGTTTTAATGTGGATGTTTCTCTCTTCCAGAGTTGTGAAGGTGGCGACGCAGCGGCCGCACGCGTGTTTATTGTCGTGGGGGATTTTTGTGTGAGCGTTTAAAGCTGTTTCAGTAATAAATCCTTCCCCGCAGGTATCGCATACGTAGTTCTGAAAGTGTTCCATTGTGTGTTTCTTTAAGGATAGGAAATCTGTGAATTCGATGGAGCATATAGCGCATTTCCAGGCGGACCCATCGTTGAGCTTGAAGGGTATCACTCCGGGTTGAACGTCGGTGTTGATTGGCTGCTTGTGGTCGCTCTTCAAGTGGACGAGGAGCTCGTCCATAGAATCTATCCTCAGGAAGCAAAGCTTGCATTGTAGATCAGTGATGTCGACTTTTAGGAACTCTTTTCGCAGTTTCCTGCTGAATACTTGGTCGATGTCGAATTCTGCGTGTTTGGATGCCATGTGAGATCGCAGACCGATAGGGTCGTTGGATTGCACACGACATAAGACACAGTTGAAGTTCTGACCCCACGTTCTGAACGGGCAAGCGGTCGAACATTGGAGAATGATCTCTGTATTACGTCGGTGTTTCAATGTTTTGCCAAAGCGAGGTTTGTAATTCATCTTGTAGCATTGGAATTTACGTTCGTGCTGTCTAAGGCCGTAAGAAGATAGGAAAGTAGCGCCGCACTTTTCACAAGTAAACGTTTTGACATGATTACGCAAATGCTCATTGTTTTGAGAGAATTTAGTGAACGTTTTGTCGCAATACAGACACATCCACGACCCGGTGGAGCTCTGCCTGTGTGGTAAGACACCGAAAGGAGCTTCGAAGTTTACAGGTACTTCATGGTCCTTTGATAAATGAGTCATTAATGTATCTACGTCAGGAATATCTTCAGAACAAATCTTACACTTTAGTTCAGTGATATCGATTTTCAACGTATCAGTTACTTTGTAAAACGCGCTGTTAAAGTCAGCGTTGGAATGAACGGTTTTTACGTGCTCTCTCAAAGCAGCCATAGGTTCAAATTCGTCCTTACAATATGAACAAAGTATCCTATTAAAGCAAGTCTTAAACGGGAACGCGGTAGAATGTTTGAGTACTAGAACTGCATTTTTCCACTGCGGGTTCTGGTTAACTTGTCTTTGAAATAATCTCTTTTTTGGTTTATGTTCTTTCTCAGTTAATTCGCCATTTTCCTTTCGGCGACCTAAAAAAAGAAAAGAACTTTCATGAGTATCACAAATGTAGGTACTTTTCTTCAATCTACTTCTAAAAATTCAAGAGTACCTTAAACATTACATATCAAAATGCTTCTTAGCCATATGTTTATCGAGGAACAACTTTGTCGTGAACGCTTTGGGACAGCTCGGACATGGATAATTCAGTTCCGAATCTTTTTTCATTCGATGCGTTCTCGCCATGTGGTTGAATTTCCCAGATCTCGTTTTGAACGTTTTCTGGCACGTGGTGCACTCGTATTTGTCGGCGCCGGTTTTGTAGTTGTGTACTTCCATGAGATGTCTCTTTCTCAGTTCCCAGTTGGCGAACCGCGGTTTGTCCGGGCAGTACATGCACATATAAGGAGTGGAGGTGTGTTGAGTCTTGACGTGCAGGTTGCGCTCGTCTAGCGAGGAAAATGTGGCGATGCAGCGGCTGCAGTTGTATTTATTTTCATGAGGTATCTTGGTATGTGCGATCATAGCCGACTCAGTAATGAAACCTTCCCCGCACGCGTCGCAAACATAATTTTGGAAGTGATCTGCCGTATGCTTCTTCAGTGAGATGAAATCTTTGAACTCGTTCGGACATATCGTGCACTTCCAGATAGAACCGTCGTTTAATCTAAAGGGAAGTACGCCGAATTGAGCGTCTAAGTTGATAGGTTGTTGATGATCGTTCTTTAAGTGGTACGTTAAAGTGTCAAAAGTTGGTACTGGCATAAAGCAAAGTTTGCATTGAAGATCTGTGATATCTATGCTCAAGAAATCTTTACCTAACTTCTTATAGAATGCTGCTTGCACGTCGTAATTAGCGTGCCGCGTCACCATGTGTATTCTTAGAGTAGTTGGATCGTTTGATTGGTGTCGACAAAATACGCAACTAAAGTTATTTTTCCAGGTTCGGAAGGGACAGGCGGTAGAACATTGCAGAATAATTTCGGCGTTACCGCGAGATCTCATTATCTTCCCGTTGCGAGGGTGATACGCTGTTCTAAAGCACTTGACCTGCCTATGATGGTCACGAAGGGCGTGATCTGATACGAAACTAGTACCACACTTATCGCATGAGAATTGCATAAAATGTGTGGCGATATGACGTTTGAAAGCAACAAATTCTGCCAACGTTCGCTGGCAATAGACGCAAAGCCACTGATTGTCTACATTCTGTTTGTACGGCAGAACGCCGAAGCGAGCATTAAATTTTACCGGCTTTTGATGCTCACTTGACAAATGAGCCATCAAAGTATCTACATCGGAGATATCTTGGGAGCAGATCTTACATTTCATATCGGTTATATCGACCTTGATCAAGTTGTCATTGTTCCTATAGAACACGTTTTTGAAATCTGATCGTACATGGTCTATTTTCATGTGATGCCTCAAGTCGGTCAAAGCATTGTATTCCTCGTGACAAAACGCGCATAATATTTGACTGAACCGTGTTTTGAACGGATAAGCGGTAGAATGTATTAGAATTAGTTCAGCATTGCGCCGCTGCGGCGACTGGCATACAAGGACTATTTTCTTTTTTGGACCATTTTCACTGTGATTACGTCCGCGTATTTCCAACATGGCCCCTAAAAACAAAAAAGAAAATGGTCAATGTCATACCCGGGAAGCCTACCATTTCCAACTAACAAAGAACAAAAACACTAGTTGCAATCATGCATATTTATTAGAATCCGAATAGATTAACATAATTTCATAACTCAAAAGGTACATTCGGATGGTGCGATTTCATGTGCCCCTTTAAACAGACTTTTTGATTAAACTGCTTGTTACAAATGCTACAGATGAATCTCTTGGTTTCACTATGGAGCCACATGTGTTGTATCAGACTCTTCTTCCTTGCGAAACCCTTGGAACAAACTGAGCATTGGAACTGTTTCTCCCCGGAATGGCCGAGTTTGTGCTCGTTAAACGTGGAGAGATTCGAGAAGATCTTCCCGCAGCAGTTACATAAGAACGAGTCCCGCGTATGTTCCACAGTATAATGCGAGTAGAAATGTCTCCGAGACTTGAACTCTTTGTCGCAGTCCGGGCACGGATAAGTCACTTTTTGTACCTGGTGATCAGACACTTGATGCCTATGTTTCGCTTCCCAAGAAGAGAATCTATCGCCACAATAAACACACGCGAACGGCCAACACTGCATCGTATTCTTGACGTGTTCCTTCTTCTCTTCTACTGTGGAAAAGATCTGTTTACATTTGTTGCAGGAGATTTTTGTGGAATGTCCAAAAGTCACGTGATGCTTCAGACTGTCAGCTGACAAGTAGCATTTGCCGCAGGTATCGCACGTGTACTCCGAATAATGGGTCGACATATGCCGGTTTAGATTGACCAAGCTCGGCAGATTTACTTTGCAAATGAGACAGACCCATTTCTCTTTGGACAGGTTGTATGGACGGAGAGCAATTTCATGGGTTAGATCCAAATTTTGGACGTCTTTACCTTCGTGAGTCTGTTTCAGGTGTTGTGCTATGTGTTCAATGTCGTCTGCCGGCATGCCGCATAGTCTGCAAGCCAGGTCATGACAGTCTACCTTTAGATAATCCTTATAATGACCACGAACGTGAGCAAATGCAGTGTATAAGTTAACAGTGGGATGTAGTACGGTGACGTGACTCCTAAACATGTCTGGTTCCTGGAATTCCTCCAAGCAGTAGACGCAAAGGATCCTCGAGCCTTGCAATCTGAACGGAAACACTGTCGCCAACTTTAAGACAATCTCAGCGTTTCGTGTTGCCTTTATTCGCGCTTCGTCTAGAAAAGAAAAAAAAAACGCGTTCAGTACGTACTCCGTTTCTACCAGGTATTCTTTGGGGGTTTCGCTAATTATGGTATATGTATATCAAAATAAATAAGCATATGCAATTAATATAAGTAGATAGGGTCTTTTTACACCGGGGATGCCTAAGATATTTTTGATTACTAGTTTAGGCATAAGTTGTCCATTGGCTAGCAATTCTTGTTTTATGTATAGTTATACCTACATAGAAATATTTTATTTCCTAATATTCACAAAACACTCCAGTGTTTTATATGTAATGAATGTATACATATAAAACACTGGAGTGTTTTGTAAACGTTTTAATTTCTATGTACCTAAATATTTATAAGTAAAACGACAGTGATATTTTTATTTACTCATAAATTTATTTAAACTTGAAAACTTAAAAACTAAGTCACAATTCTCATTGAGGAATTAACATTACATTTCAACGTAGGTAATTAGATCAAAGAACAATCTTAGTTTTTGTATGTACATTAACTGTTTCAGAAACTTTAGAATAATACATTAATAGGAAAAACGTTATTATTGTAATATAAAACCAAAAATTATGTCATAAATGTATAATAGTCAACCAATAATAATAAAAGACACCTGATAAATAAATACTCATTCACTACTTCCAATATTGAATCAAAGCTATTAGAAATTTAAATTGGTTTCAGAGGTCAGTGCAATAAAGTTTAAAATCAATCACTGCCCACCAATAATGTAAATAAATAAACCAAATATATGCATTATACAACGAATCAACCAACTTTAAAATTAAACTATAATATTCACAAAACAAACTAAGATTAAAAATCACACATTTCCGGATGTCGCGACTTCATATGATTTTTCCAACTGACCCTTTGATTAAAATGCTTATCACAAATTTTACACGTATGCTTTTTGACTTCGCTATGTATCCACAAATGTTGGCGCAGTCCCGACTTTCTACCGAACGCTTTCGAACATACATTACAAGAAAACATTTTCTCGCCTGTATGTACCACCACATGTTTCTTATACTCGTGCTCGGAAGAAAATTTATATTCACAAAAGGTGCAGGCATAATGATTGTTAGTGTGCTCTATATTGAAATGGTCGCGTAGCCGTTTGTTCAATTCAAAAACAGCTGGACATTCGGGGCATTTTAATTTTGGCATTGGCATATCGTGTGTTTCTTTGACGTGTGTGCGTTTCATGTACCACGTAGGGAACCTTTCTCCACAAACATTGCATATATGCTGGCAGCAACGCTTGGAAGCCAACAAGTGGGTCATGCGATCTTTTAACGTGTTAAACGATTTCTTACACCTGCGACAGAAAGGCAAATTGGTGGTGCGACCGCAGGAGTTCCTAATATGGCAATTGAGGGCGGACGAATTGGTGTAAGACTTCCCGCAAGACTCGCACGTATACTTGAGATAGTGAGTGTTAGTATGTCTGCTTAGAAGACGTAAACTGACAAACTTCTCGCCGCAAATGAAACATTCGAATCGTTCCTTCTCGATATTGAACGGTATGACGCCGAGGTCGTGATCGAATTCTATGCCCTTATTATGTTCCTCGTTCAGATGTTTCGCGACGTCTTCGATGGTATGGAAGGTGTCGGAACAGATGCGACACCGGAGGTCGGTGGCGTCAACTTTGACAAGATACTCCTGGCAATTATAGAAGGTGGAGGACATTTTCACTTCGGAATGTTCATCGTCCATATGACACCTAAACAAGGAGGGGTCGTCGAACTCGGCGGAGCAATAAAGGCAAACCATGAAGTTCTCGGGCAATAGGAAGGGGTAAGCGGTGGAGGACTCTATAATGATGTGCGCGTTCCGCCGAGTGATGTACCGCGGATTTATTTCTAGAACAAAGAGAAATCCTTCATGATATATCTGCTGCTACTGTTTCGAACTGTCTAAATTGTTGTTGTCCTAGACAGTGTGTCCGAATCGAGGATCTGTTTTTGATGGCGCCGATTGTTTTAACAAATTTGTTATTTAGGTCTTTTCCGATCGAAAACAAATGGCCTGACTCCCTGTTCCCCGCGGAATATATCATTGCGATCTTCAAAGCGAGAGTGAATCGGTTCTTACTGGGTAAGCACGTTCCATCCTAGACCGTAATGATTGCTTACCATCAGGCAAATTACGGTCAAGAGCAAACCCATTTCTTGTAAAAAGAAAAATGAGTACAAATTGATCCATTAAACGAGAATTCTAAAAATGGCGGCGAAATTTTCATCGTCTGCACAAAACAAATGGAGTAGCTATACTGTGCGAAAAAGAATGAATTTCAAAGCTATTTATAAAACTCACGTTCAATTAATAATATTTTACTTTGTAATATTCTGTTTATTGCATTGGACTATTTTTATTTCTTTATGACATTTGTTACATTTTATGACTCAGTAATGGGCCTAGATGGGACATTTTACATATAAAATGTCCGGGAATAATTTTTTTCTTACTCCACTTTTTCTGTATTCTCCCTTTCTGTCTGTTTTAATAGACTCTTTCTCACGACCTCCGAAGTAGGATGGATGCTTCTCATATGCGCCATCCAGGTGATTTTTTGATTGAACTGTTTATTGCAGGGCAAGCATTTGAACCGTTTGACTTCCCGATGGATCCAGACATGTTGGTTGAGGCTGCTCTGGCTGCCGAACCCTTTACCGCATTCCATGCAAGTAAACGGTTTCTCTTTAGTATGAGACACCGTGTGTCTCACGAGCCGTGCTTTAGACACAAACATTTTGGGACAGAACGCGCAGCACAGTTTATCGTCCGTGTGTGCGATTCTAAAGTGCTTCACACATTCTCTAGTATTGGGGAACGTCTGATCGCATTCGGTGCAGGTCAAGTTTTTCGAGAAAATGTTGTGGACTTCTTGCATATGCTTCTCTTTGGGTATGTCGCTCATGAAGCGCATGTTGCAGAGGTGGCAGACGGAGGGCCAGCACGACGGGTTGGCCTTGTAGTGAGTGAGGCGCTCGTCTATCGTGTGGAAGAGCTCGCGACACTTGCGACATCTAATGACTTTCCTGTGGTGCCTCTCCACGTGTAAGACGAGGGACCTCGCGTTGGCGAAGCTCTTGCCGCACTCCTCGCACGTGATCACGGCGAAGTGGACCATGGTCATGTGCTTGCTGAGCACGCGCAAGGTGGCCGCTCGCAAGTTGCAGTACACGCACGACCACTGCCGGTTGTGCAACGCGAACGGGATCACTCCCAAACAACTGTCCAAATCAATGTTCAACCCGTGTTTGGACTTGAGATGTTCGGCCATGCAATGCAAGTCGTCGAAAGTCTGAGAGCAAATGCGACAGCTAGCTTCGGTGCAATCTACTTTGACCAAGCGCGGTGCGCCATCATAGAGGCGCCCCCTGCCGGAGGTGGTCTTGTCGTGGTTCTCTTTCATATGTTCTCTGAAGAGGTGGGGCTCTTCGAACTCCTCGTCGCAGTATATGCAGCTCATGTTACTACGGGGCATTTTGAACGGATAAACGGTGGTATTTTCGACAATGGCTCTCGCGTTGCTCCTTTCGACGGATACGACCCGATTCACGACTTGTTCTATAACAAAAAACAAATCTATATTATGGTACTTGCTGATAAGTATTATTTAAAGTACCTATTGCCCGCTTTGCTTTGCATGTGTACTTATTTTTGCTAAAGAACAAGTACATATCTCGATCAATTTTACCGAGATCATTAATTGACCAGTATTTTATTCGATTGCTGCTTGTTTGCACAATAAAATCTTTGAACATTTAAATTGTATTCTATATGTACAATAATTTATTTTAGTAACTTATGTTTATCTAAGCACGAGATAAAACTGTAGACTCTATAGTTTCGTTAGACATATCGTTGTGAACATACGACATATGTGTGTACAAAGTCTCGCTATTTTCAAACATCTTCCTACAAACTGTACATTTAAACACAGATCCATTCAAATGAGTGCGCTTATGGCGCTCCAAATGCTTCTTTTGTAGGTATTTCTTATTACACAATTCGCATTCAAAGTCCCGTATGTTATTATGTCGGCGGATGTGATAGTTCAACTGCTCAGGAGCACAAAACGTCTTGGCACATAGCGGACATTTAAACTTGTTTGTATGAACTGCTATAAAATGCCTGCGTCGTTTGTCACCCGTCGGGAATGTTTCCATACACTCTGGGCATGAAAACGATTTGACAAGATTGTGTACTGTTGTCATATGCTTCTGCCTATGTGAGGGCAATAGGAAGCGATCTCCGCACGTAGAGCACGGGTACTGCCAGCAAGCAGGCGACGAAGCTAAATGTTCGCGTTTCTCATCCCTAGTGTTGAAGCCCTCTTTACACTTTTCGCATACGAAGGGTTTCGACTTCTCGTGCGCTATCCTTATATGCGTTGCGAGCAAGCCCGAGTTGCCGTACGTTTTACCGCAAGCGTAACAGATGCTCCTCTTGTAATGTGTTTGCGAGTGACTGGTCAGAGCTCGTATGCTGACGAATTTCTCCGGACACTGCATACACGTGAAGGAACCCTCGAACAGCTTATACGGCTGACATTCGAACCCGTGTTCGAGATTCAGATCGAATACGAAGTGGTCGTTGCATAAATGGGCGCCTACGTCGGGTAAGCTGTCGAAGCTTTCGGAACAAATACGACATCGGAGTTCCGATATGTCCATTTTGAGATGACGTTCGAATTTAATGACTGGCTTGGCGTCCATAGAATGGTACTCTTCGTTCATCATGTGGTGCCTAAATGCCTCCGGGGTGTGAAACTCATTGGAGCACGTGGCACACGTCATGCCCTTACTACTGGGCGGCATTATAAACGGATGCGCCGTAGTGTACTGCACTATTAGGCGGACATTATTCCGAGCGATGGCCTTGCCGCTTCTTTTTACCGTTGGCCGGATTTCTAAAACAAGAAAAATATTCCAATGTAGGGCTAAATCAAGGCTGACGGTTTCAGAATTTATTTATTTATAATGGTACACAAAACAGAATGTGTTCCCAAATAAGCTAAGTATACATTCAAAACTGGTTTTGATCCAGAACAAATTCCTAAGATATGTGTACACAGTGGCAGCGAGATTCTCTTACTAGGGATGTTATGATGCTGTGTATAGAAATACCTTCTTCATCACTTCCTATGCTCAAGACACTCTTAGTTTGATTGATCTCTTAATAAAACCCGAAAATATGCCTCATTAGTCTATTTATTTTTCTGTATCGATACTTCAGGATGATACGACGACAAGTGTGTTCTCAGACTGACTCTTTGATTGAACTGTTTGTGACAGACAGTACATTTGTACGGTTTGTCGTGCATGTGTATAGGCATGTGCTGGTTCAAATTCTGCTTTCTACTGAATTCTTTTGAGCAAACATGACAGCGAAATCTTTTCTCTGAAGAGTGAACCACTGCGTGATTGAGGAGTTTGTTTCTCGATGGGAACCTTCTATTGCAACACGTACACTTGAATCTGTCTGTGTGCGCTTCTGTGAAGTGCGTGCGAAGGTTGCCTTTATATACGAACACGGCCGGACATTCCGGGCAGGTGTAATTTGTGACTACATTGTGTTCTGTTTGCAAGTGTCTAACTTGCTGAGTTGGCGACATAAACTTTTGATCGCAGACGTGGCAAGGGTACAACCAGCAGCTCAGTGACTCGGCCAAATGTTTCTGCCTGCCCTCCACAGTGTCGAATGTGGCTTTACATTTCTTGCATCGAACTTTTGGACCCAAATGTACGACCGATGTATGGACCTTGAGGGTGCTAAGGTCGGAGTAAGATTTCCCGCAAGTCTCGCACATGTGTCTCAGATAATGTGAGGGGGTGTGTCTGCTAAGAGCACGCAGCGTGGCGAACTTCTCCGTACACGATACGCATGAAAAAACGTCTTTGAATATTTTAAAGGGATGGGCAAATAAATCGTGATTCAAGTTGAAAGCAGTAATACGATGAACGGACGACAGATGCTTTGCCACGTCTTCCAGACTGTCAAAAATGTTCGAACAAAGTCGACAGCGAAGGTTAGTAATGTCTAGTTTTAGAGTAGATGACTGTGAAGCTAGTATTCTACGTATCTTTTTATACGGGATCCTATGGTCATCTAACATGTTCATGTGCTGTCTAAACTCTTCGGGGTCATTGAACTCCTTGCTGCAGACGATGCAACAAATATCGTCGGAGGGCAGTCGGAACGGATAAGCCGTCGTGTACTGCACTAATAGAGCCGCGTTATTCCGCGCGATGACATTGGCGGAAAGCTCTAGAACAAAAGAAAAGTCAGTTCTTCATTTCAGTCTCGACTTGTGCGTATGTCTTTTTTATATTTATCATTTTGTATTTTAGAAAGTTTCTAGATTTTAATACGAAGTATCGGTTCCAGAGCTCGGGAGCTTTTCCAATTACATGTAATTACAGTGTAAACTCCATGTAACGTCACTCTATTTAACGACAAACTCCCTTAAGCGTCGAAATCAATTGGCTTTGGTTGGTTTAGCTTGTCTTTCATACAATGTTTCACTCTACATAGCATTACACCCACTCTCAATAACGACAACAATTAAGTAATAAAGTACCTTTTAAGTTGCTAAAATTAGTAAAAACTACGCAGCTGTGTACGATCTATTGTCGCTTTATTATCCTAGCCCGCAATAAACTCGACTGTCGGCATCATGCATACTGAACTTTCTAAGAAATTCGTTCTTTTGTTTACAAATTGGGATTGCTTGTACGTGTAGACTGTTGTTGACCATGACTCATAAGTAGGAGTCATGGATTATCTATACCTTATCATATTCTTAGTTGCTCACAAACTTTCAAACTGTAAACATGGCTAATAAAAGAAAATCACTGTGTATTGACGAAAAAGTTTTACTGATACGCGCAATAGAAACGGGAGAGAAGATAAGTGATGTTGGCAAACGCTTTGGATTTAGTCGCTCTACCGTGTCCACAATATGGAAAAACAAAGAAAAAATCCTCCACGCTGAAGGCGAGGGAAAATCTTCCAAAAAATTAAAGAAACCTATATACGAAGATTTGGATCAAGCTATACTAGCATGGTTTCACCGACAGCGCCAGAATAATATGGCTATCTCGGGACCGCTCGTGAAAGCTAAGGCGGAGAATTTTGCTGAAGAACTTGGTTTAACTTCTTTCAAAGCATCAGAAGGATGGCTCGGAAAATCCAGCAGCGTCATCATATCAACTATGATAAAATAAGTGGGGAAGCACGAAGTGTTGATACAAATGTGACTCATAATTGGATTAACAGAGTGTGGTCAAAATTCATAGAAAAATACGCCCCAAGTGACATTTTCAATGCTGATGAAGCAGGAATTTTCTATAAGTTGACTCCAGATAAAATTCTGAAATTTAAAAAAAAATCTTCTCTCCATTTAACGACAACTCTCTATAACGCCATAAAATGCACAGTCCCTTCAGTGTCGCTATATAGAGTTTACACTGTATTACCAAAACTAGCTGTGCCAGCGACTTCGTCCACGTGGAATAGTTATTTTGGGCGTTATAGCGCGCATCCCAAACGTTAGCCCCCGCGCCCCGTCCCCCGCTAGAGAGCGCATGCGACGCTCTGCGAGAATCAAAAAACAGTCGCACGGGTACTAGTTAGCGCGCCGCCTGCGCTCTCCGCGGCTCGCAGTAATTTTATATTTTGTACCTAAATCTTTGTACCTATGAAACGCACGGACTGTACTGTTTATTGTTTATTGAGACGCTTCCAAAAATAAATGTTTGTAGTGGAACCCGGTGTCTTTTCTTTTTTTATCATCGACGCCCCGCTATAATGGCGCCCAACGTGGGGCCGAACTCGAAAGATCAGTGTTTAAATTAGTCGCGAAAGTGATGTGTATATTGCGTATTTTACCGCAGTGAACTGTGATGTGTACTTACTATGTGTGTATAAGTATATGGGCAAACGCACGTGGCGCGATACTTGCAACTCAATAGTTCGAGAAGTATATTTGTTACCGGCTCCGTATATCGCCCGGCACGCGCCACCTATACCGCTCCTTCGAGGACAATCACGAATCCAAAATCCATTCGAAAGTTCGTTCGTTCGTTCATACATTCACTCAAAATTCCGGAAATCGAGATAAGTGTTGTGTGAACTCAGTCGAATGGCGTCCGTGCAGTTTAGAGAAAACGATAATATTCTCTCGCCGCGTAATTACGTTGAAGTACCTGTGTACTAACTTGTGTTGTTAGGTATTTATTACCAGTTCAGTGACAGTACTGGTGATATTGGTGTTGAACTCTCAGCGTAATCGTATCGGTAGTAAACACGTAGGTATTGGGGACCTATTGTTTCGTGTTTATATGAGAATAAAGTCAGTTGTCTTTTGGCTAATGGACAGTGTTAGTGCGTACCAAGTGAACCTTGATGAACACGTAGGTATCCTAGACTTTGATTGGGACCTATTGTTTCGTGTTTTATGTGACTATACAGTGTTTTATTTTGGTTTTCTATGTTGTTAGGTTACCTAGAATTTTATGAACCCAGTTTACGCGTGTGTGTTTAGAAAAGTAAACGAACGTTTCGTTTTCGTTATACCTATGATGGACTGTGATTGCTATTTATTAGACGTTTTATACCTATTATGAACGGTGAATGTTAGTTAAACTCCCGTGTACGAGTTAACCAACGTTTAGGTATATCGTGTACTGTGTTTGTGGACTTTTTGCGGACAATGGTGTTAACGCGTGCCGGTGCTCGTCCGAGGACTCGGCGCCGCCGCCCGCGCCGGTTGTTCTGG